>OX411310.1:56450953-57063453 GCA_948150685.1 Rhaphigaster nebulosa | reverse complement strand
CTATATTTAGCCCGCCTAGACAACTCGCGAGACTGCCTCCATCCTCAACCTCTTTGTTCCATCCTCCTCTCTCCGACCAATCTACTTTTACTCTTCCTTCTTCATTTAAGGGTCGAAGGCCCTTCCGACTCATTTAAATAATTATATTTACATATTTAGATACTTGAAGACGAGATATCGTGTCTTATATAGGTCATCAACATTGCTTTTATTGTGAAAACACAACCAAATTTAAAGCATAAATAATACAGATAAAACGCTATAGTAAGAAAAGGAAGGGCATCGATTATCTAGATTTTTAACATGTAAATTTAATTTAAAAAATAACAATAAAGACTTCTTAAACAGAAAATTCAGAAAACGGATTACCGGCATAATAAAGGACTGAAGAAAGGTAAGAACTTCAGTCTAAATGAATGAAAGACCTATGGAAAAAGGAAGAAAGAAGAGTAAAAAAGAAATAATATTTGCGTGGTTCTAGCTGACCTATTCGCAAAAAAAAAAATGCAGAAAGAATTATCACTATTTCTATTCGTATTCTTAAAATTATACACGTTATTTTAAATACAGCATTGTTATAAAAGAAAAAAATATTAAAATGAATAGAAGATGGCATTGGGACCTTCTAAGATAGAACTATCATTGGAGCACAGCCAATTCGTAGTTTCCTGACAAGTTGTGCCATGTTTTACTAATCAGGTAGCACATTTACTTATTGTATAGTTGACTGTAACATTGTAAAGTTAAATAAAACAAGAATTATTAATGGAGTTAACGAGGAAGTATCAGACAGTACGTACAGCAAGAAGAAACGATGCTCTTTAGAAATGAAACGAAAAGGCTGAAATAGTATGGTCACTTGTGAAGAATGCGAAAAGAACGGTGGCAAAAAAAACAACTTCCACTTTGCCCGACTGAAAGGTGTAAAATAGGAAGACCCAAGAAGAGATGGTTGCAGGATGTGGAGGAGGGAATGGCTGCCAGAGGGATTAGAGAAGAAGACTGGGAAGATCGGAAGAAATGGCAGGACCTTTTAGGAACGTAAAACGACTGATTCTGGTAAAAATTCGTTAAAAAAAAGAAAAACATTTTTTTCGTGTAATGTATATGTCACTGCTTCTAATCGGTGCCTAAAATATGTGCATCGGTTTAGAAATCGTTTGATATCACTCGTTTAATGAATGATATATTCAATAAGGGTGCCAACTCGAAAACGTACAGAATTGATTTATGACAGTGGTTCACGACAGGCATTGCGTGCACTAAAACAGGAATCACATAAAGTTTTCATCAAGCAATGCGGTCACATGTAATATTTCGTCCCACTTATAATTAGCTCATGGTGCTTTACGATTTCTACATAATTCCCTTTCACGCTCCATAAGTAATTGCAAACTAATGCATTGAGTTAGATCAACTTTATCTTCTGTTAAACATTGGTATGTACCATTTTATCATTTTTCTTTCTCAACTTCCTATCCTAAGTATTGTGTTCGGAAGAAAAAAAAAAATGTCTTCCAGATATCACTTATTTTATAATGTTGTCGTCGTCCTTTCTGAAGATTACCTTTGACATCTAAAATGTTGGGAAATTTGAGATTTGAGAATTACATCTAACAGCAAACATATGGTAAAACATTTTACCCAAAGAATTAATAAAATTTAAAACCAGTACCAATAGCTTTTAAATTAAGAAATTGTTATTTTATCAAAATAATACTATGAAATTTTTTATTTTGTCGCGTCAACGTTCGCAACTGCTGAGTAAAAAGTTCAAATCCAAAAGGGTTGGGAAATATTAGTTTTTGCCACCTTCCCCTCCTGACCACAATGAATTTTGTAGTAGAATATCTCGTGTAGAGTCATGAAAATGGAGGTATGAACAAAGTACAATCAATTGTATAACGATAACTTGAACAAATTCGAACCGACCTTAACCAAAATTCACGTTTTTGTTTGTATGAATACATAATTTTTAGTTGACTTTTCGCCAAGATATTTTTAAATAACATAAAACTTTTCCTATTTCTTTTTTTTTTTTTTTGCTTCTGCCTGAGTTGTTTCATAACTTCTTCCTCTAAACTCTTGGCTCAAAACATCGCTCAGGGTCAGACTCGATATTGAAAAATATTAAAACTAGTTTGAAACATAGCATTATTAATTACTGTGATTTCTTTTCTTCTCTTTTAATCCCTCTTTTTTTATTATGGGCAGAATATTTTGATCCACAATTTTTAAGGGGTATTGTCCCAAAAGTAGTCTATTGTCTAAAAACATCAAACTTAGTTCCATAACAACTAAACTGAATGGCACTTAAATTCATAAATAAAGTATTCCATTAATTAAGAAAAAAATAATGAACTTATCAACTCTTCGCCAACCCAGGCAAGAAAAGATCTAAAAATAAACAGACCGGATATACCACGTCACACATTAACAGCAAAAAAAAAGTCAAAAAAATAGAGACAGCAAACCTCGCCAAGACTGTCCCACACACACTTACTACATTATTATATAAAAAATATACACACAATAGAAGAGGCGAATGGATGAAAGTGTTAAGTTAAAAATGTAAACTTCTGAGAAAATAACAAAGTTTTTATGTGAATTTTTAAAAACCTGAACTATCCAGTTCATAGTAAAATCGTCCAAATCGTACGATTGACCAAGAATCTTGTGTTGTTAATGTCCCAAGACGAATATAAGCACATAACACCTTTATTCTTAAGAAAAAATCAATTTTCGGAAATTTGGCCGAAAATATAATTCACCACCATATATATATATATATATATATATATATATATATATATATATATATATATATATATATATATATATATATATACACATATATATATATGCATGGTATCCAATGAAGTAAAAAGTTCATGAAAGGTTGAATGGGGGAACATACATATATGACACTACTTATTTATTTTTTTATGTTTGTAAAGGTTTATTAAATATTAAATTTTGTTAAATTTTATACCAATGTACGATTTTAGAAGAAGTTTTATTAATTAGAGTTTTTAAGTTATATTTATTAATGAATTATATCTTGATGTAACACAGGAAGAGGCTTATAAATGTTAATAGAAAGAATCTATTTAGGAAAATGGGAAAAAAATAAAAAAAAGAGAAATAAAAAGACGAAAATTATACGAAAACCGCTAAAAAAAAGAAAAGAATATATTTAAATTTTTATTATGTATTATGAATTGTAATTATGCTACATATTTATAATAAGTTTTACAAATTGTTAATATGATGTTTTTAATATGCTGTGTGTAAAGCAACCGAATACAGTTGGGCTAAAGTACAGTAGAAATTAAGCATTTCTCTCTCACCTTCATCCACTTATGTCTTCAATTATTACATTATAATATTCTATTAAAAAGGCCAGATTTGATCCAAAAATATATATATAAATGTTTGTAAAATATAGATTTATTAGTCATTAATTTTTTTTTTAAATAAAGGCAATTACTCTCAAAATTTTCGTTATTTTTTCCCTATCTGCTTAAAAAAAAAAAAAAGAGTCATACTTTTCATTAAACGAAAAAGTATAAACTGCAATAAAACCAGATATCTTATCTAATCCAGAAATCGAGAGAGATTTTATAAACACAGTAATTTTTTTTTTTTTTTTTTTTTTTAGAAAAATGTACGTCATTCCTATTTCCTAATACATAAATGGATGTTTTTATATTTAAACGTTTAGACGTGCAATTTATTCTTTAAATAAATATGACATTTTTGTTTTAAAAGTTTGTTGAAAATTTTATAATTTTCTGTCGATATTTTTATTTATGTAAACTTCCTTTGCTTTGTTTTTCTAGAGAACAGGCTCATGTAAAATTACTAGGTAAGAGGGAATTCATGTCAGAAAGGAAATTTTAGGAGGGAGCGTGTTGGAGTGTTTACGTGGTGACCGCATAAAAAGTTTAACGAATATAAATATATAACATTCATGAACAATATAATGCGGATTTTGTGGAAACTAAGTTATAAACCACTGATAATACGTTACAGCCGAATTATTTTTTTAGTTCTTCTTAAGTGATCATTGATCTTCAAGTTCTTTATTGATTCATAAATTCATCAGCCAAAAATAAATAAAACAAAAGTTTTATTTCATGGATGGATTTAGTGTCTACAGAAGACGGTGGTTGAACCTCTGAGCTTGCGTTAATGGAAAATCTATGTACATCCGGTACATTTCCTTTAGATCCTAGCTATTAGGTGAGGAGGTACAGGCAGCAAGGTAGTGCATAGGTCAAAACTCAATGCAGCAAGCAAATTTTGTATCTGTTTTTTTCATATTATTAGCTAGAATCATACACCTATCATCAAATACTCCGTTTCCCAAACGGTTACTGATATTAACACAATTGGAAAAGAGAAAATGTCAGATCACTACACTAAGATAGGCCTTACTTGTGTTAATATAATTAACTTTTGAAGGGCTAATTATATTCCCTTGCCTTCTAACCTATACATGGTGCCCCGTATGTCACGGGAAACATTTAAAGACCATATGGACCACGGTACGAATCCACACAGAAAAATAGGAAATTGAAGTTTTGTGTTTTTTTTAAAAGTAAATATTGGGTAAGAAGGGATCACTCAAAAACTATTCAAGGTAACGAAGTTCCAATTTGAAATATAGTTTGGCTTAACTAAATCCACTGTAAGGGCGCTTTTAGGTAGTCGTCATCTCTTGCAATGTCTTTCCTCTCGCTTGGTCCATTTTGGATATTTAGCTATTGTAGCTAAGCCGAATTCTTCCTCTAGGTCTAATACCAACTGGTCTTATCTCCATAAATTTTCGAGGATCTTGACCAGGACTCATTCTGCATACATGTCCGTACCATCTCAACTGACTCTTCTCCAGGATCTCTATCAGTGCTGGAATATTTTATTCTTCCCTGATGTCTATTTCTGCACGTTTCAGAAGCAACTCTGTGCAAGTTCAGGCTTCCTTCAAAAAATCATAATGGGTTTCCATTGGTTAATCAGGGATTTGCACCAAAGACAAATAAGCCCTGGTTTCGTTCCTCCCACCTTTGACAATGCCTCGAAGACATTTGCTAGTACTTGAAAGAAGATGAAAACAAATATGACCTAAATGAAAAAGTATAGGTACTGTAAAAGTAAAAAATAATCGTGTTATGTTTTTATTATACAAAAAATAAAAACAATATGTTTGCTCCCAATTAAATAATGAAATTATCGATTCACTATGAGTAGATGCAGGCGTACGGATATATCGTCGGTCCCATATTAAACTTCGATTTAAAAAATGTTTAGTATAGTATAGTTACGAATTTGTCACGGCATTAGAACCTGCTGAAATCACAGTTAAATTTTTACGAAAAACGTCAGAAACCCTGAAGCTTCCATATTAAAGTAACGAATATGCATATTATTGTAAAGGCAAAACACTAAATACAAATGTAATTATGGAATGATAAAAAACACAACACATTAAAAAAAAATTCAAATAATCGAAATCGGCCTTTATACACAGAAGAATGTAACAGTTTTTTTTTTCTCTCCTGAAAAGTAGTGATTTTCACATTCGTAAGTTTACACATTCATTGTTAAAATTATCACTCATTACTTAGATCACAGGTCTACTTCCACTCCATTTGAAAAAAACATAGCAAGTCCTTGATATAAATGGTTAAGACCTTCACCAAGTAGAGATTATTGTGGGCGATGACTTGTCAAATAACAGATGTGTTGCTACATTCCTACTGGTGTCCGAGAGAAAGCGTGCATTACTAAATTGGTATTTGAATACCCCACTAATTTCGTACTAGTTAATTACAAATAACAAATTCGTATTATTAATATTATGGAATTGGCCAATTTGTATGGCGGCCTCATAAGTTACAAGAATTCAGCATCCAGATTTCTATTTATGAGAAATAAGTCTTGAATAAATGAGCGTTGCCCCATAGAAAGGAGAAAAGGGAATTGTGACTCTGAGATTTAAATACAATTTATAAATTCATCAAATGTAAAAAAAAAAAAAAGATAAAATGACGAAGTTTATAATTAGTAAATATAGGATGTTCAACAAAGTAACATAAAAGTGCCATTTTAGCACCGAACAATGCACGAAGTGATTTGACGAATGCATAATAAGGACCAACAACCCATTGACAAAATTATAGATACAATGTAAAATCACTGTTTCAACAGTAAAAAAAAAATGTTTATGTGATTTATGATATAAAACGAAAATTAACAAAAAAAAAATTGCTCGATCTGTTAATATTTTACAAATATGTTTTGATTTAGCTCCGACAGAATTATAGACACACATTTTCTTTAAGTTTATTTTGTAACTCTCAATGATTAATCAGTATTCGCTGTGACTAAGTAAAGTGTTTATTCTGAGTTTATTTGAAGCAATTGAAAGTATTTTAAAAAGGCCCAAAGTAAAGAGATTTTAAGATGAGGAGCGACGATTGGTTCAAGTACTCAGTGAGGAAGGAATGACGAAGTTTTTGAATACAACGAAATTTTTCATCGGCATCAAAGAGACTACGGATATAGCTCTGGAAGACCATCTTCTCTGACCAGAAAGGGCGAGGTGCATCTCTTGCGTGTTGCTTCAAACAGCTTTTCAACTGCAAAAGCCATTGCAGAAAAGGCTGGTGTTGATGTTGAGGCAGTGTCCGCACTGCTCGGAGATTCCTTAAAAAAACAGAAAACATAGTCCGAAGAAAACTGAAACTTAAACCAGCTCTGAAACCCAACTACAAACTATCCCGTGCCAAATTTGCAGAAGAGAGGCGGAAAGTTATTTTTTTCTGACGAAAAAAGATTTAGACGGAAACGCATATTACTTTCATGATTTAACGAAAGAAGAAAAAAAAATTGTCCCGGCGCCGAATGGTAGGTGGATCTTTGAGGATGTAATAACAAAGATAATATTTCTTTTTTTTTTCCAAAAAAAGTAAATTCGGAATATTATAAAAATGTTACTGAAAAAAGAAAAAACTAGTTTCAGTGATTTATGTGAAGGGACTCCAATATTCCAACAGAACCAAGCACTCATACACAATGCAAAAATAGTAAAAAATTGGTTTTCACAATACAATATCGAAAATCTTGAATGGCCTGAACTCTCACCAGGCCTCAATATTATAGAAAATATCAGATGAAAATTGTCAAGAATGGTATATCAAAACGGTAAGCAATATAACTCTGTCGACGAACTTAAAACTGCTGTAAACACCGCCTGGAATAATTTGCCTCAAGATTTTGTTCAGAACTTGTACACAACTATTCCTAAAAGATTACCGAAAGTAATAAAACTTAGTGGTAAGCCCACGAAATATTAAAACTTTGTTTTTCTTTGATGTGTGTCTCTATAATTTTGTCGGAGGTAAAATCCCTTATCGACTGAAAAATAAACATTTAACGAAGAAGGATTTTGATTTTAAGTGTTTTGAATATATTGAACAGATCATAAACTAAAACAATCAGGAGTGTTTCTATAATTTTGTTCCTGGGTTATACTGAATTTGTTGTAATGTCTGAGATAAGAAAAGGTGTATTTATACCAATAACAATAAATGTCTAGCCACATCAAACTACCGAATCGCCTCCAATAGGGTTCGGTTAAGGTTATTTCAGATACTTTACCACTCTGTGCAAAGTGCAAAAAACTGCAAAAACTGTTGAAGAATGTTTTTTTTTTCCAAATTGTTCGGCATTATATCAATGGCATCAGTATTTGCCTTCGCATTACATTTGAGCTTACGCTGGTGTTACCGCTAACAAGACCAATCATCAATTCATTCATGTACAGCTAAATGTCGGGTTACTCATAGCCGCTGGTAAAACAATAGAGTAGTTTTGTGTTTGCGCTAACGCTGGCATACTTTATTTATAAGCCAATGAATATGTTGATTAGGCAACCTTCTCAGACATTTATCAACGTGACACAAATGGTATCCTTTTTTGGTTCAATAGAACAATGTCAATCCAATGAGACAATCATATCCCTGTGACGAACATTGCCATCGCCTTTCATTGTATATTCCCATCGTCTTCTTGTCGACCTTCAGCCTTCCTCCTTGTCTCGTCAATTCTGATTCATAATTCATAGATTTAATAGGTTTATTTCGCAAGCGTCAGAAACCAGCTTGGGCTTTGACCTTTTTCTTTGACAGATTCTTGAAAGGAGCATAATACTTAGGAAAATTAATAATGCTGTTGATGTTGTATTGCTTTTAATGGGCTACTCTTTAAATCGCTATTAGTGGACATCGACGTATAACATGAATACGTCGAGGATGTCGACCAGAGAACGGTGTAATTGATATTGGAAAGTAAATAAAATAAAATAAAGATTATATTTGTATTTATAAAACATGGATGATAAGAAGAATAGCATAATTTGGCATTTAGATTCCTAGCAAGTGATTCCAAGTATAACCAATACGAAAACTTGAAATACTATAAAATTATTGTTACTAATTGTTTTGAAGAATGCAGCGAGATCCTAGCTCCTAACATCATTTTGGTAATCCTTTGCGAAAAAGTCTTGCTAGCGATATCTACTTTCATAGATTCAGTTTTAATAAAAAATCTCCTTTAGAAGAATGGCTTTCTTTCATTATGCTATTTTTTAGTTCTTTAAAGTATGGTTGGATTTTCTTTGGATTTGGTAACGAGATATGAGTATATTTTTTATAATTTATAGTGAGTATGAACCTAAAATTTGTTGAAAATTTTTAATTTTATATTTCAGCTATAAACATTTATGTTACGCTTCGGTGCGGTATCACTACTCCAACTATGAGAATTTTTTTTTGTAAATTCTCTAATTATACTGGCGAATTCATTTTAAAAAAAATTCTTGAAGATCCGAATCCAACAGATGGTTTCAACATGTTTGTGTTTTCGTCATCTATATTTCAAATATTACTATAAATGAAAATTAAAAAATGATGGAGAAATCTAACAAAACGATTACTTTATATGTTTTATTTCTTTACAATTTTTTTAAAATAAAATAACAACCGAACTATTTACTTGTCATAAATGTTATAATTACTTAAGAAGATGTGCGACAGTAATGACGATTCAACAATAAATAATTTATTAGTAATAGTAATTATTATGATACAATTGAGGCGCGGAATTGCAGAAGAGGATAAATCCAAAACTGAAAATATTTCAGGAAACCCAAAACTAGAGATTTTCTCCTTCTGAGACTTAACCCAAACTTTGAACGTAAAATTGTATTGGATTTGATACGTTTTGAGGGATTAAGCACGCAAAGAGGATGCTAAACAGTGTGTAAAGCATTAAAGATATGAAACATGATAAAAGGTGGATACAACTCCTTTTGCAAATACACGACTCAATTATTGTAAATATAAAATGCCTATATCATTATAAAATGCCTAATTTCAGTGAAGTATACAAATTTAAAAACCTGCTGGAAGATGCAATCTGGTTAATGACCCATACTTTTCCCAATATATTTATTATAGTATAAAGTTATTTGACCTTAAGTTCTCCAGAAGGGTCTTATTGCTTGTTAAAAAAAAATATACTAATCGGATACAGTCATTGTATTCTTAGTGTCAAATATTTAAAGCATGACTTTATTATCAGATTTCAAGTTTATTCCACAATTACATTGCAAGTCTACTCCTGAGAGCTCAACATAAACACCTTACAGTATTGCGATATTGTTTATGGAGTGACACATAAACATGTTAACTAACACAGAATAAACTCGGCACCGTTTCGCTCTCGGGGCTTTGTATTTCTGAATAAGCCGGTTGTAGCTTTTTTTTTTTTTTAATCCATGAAATCAGGAATATATTTCCGTTCATTATCATTTTCTGATTTCTGCATATAAGAAGAGATCATGAGGACCTCACCGATGATTCGTCCACCTTTGGGCCGGATGCAGTGACTAAAGATAATGCGCACTGCCTCCTACACACACTGCAGATGGTTCTCAAGTACATCATTTTTTTATGGATACTATAAATTGAACAAAATTTAAGTTTTATCCCTAGCTGCAAATTTGTTAATTGGTATATTCGCATGATATATTGGGTTTCCAGGCGTTGTTCTTCCCTTTACGTCATCACACACGTTTCACATCCGTCAGGAGCTATGGGCAACCTTGTGTAATCAAGGTTTTGGTTCTTAAAACAGATGTAGGCGCGAAATAAGTAATTTAATACCGCTGTTAACCGAGTTTTTAGTTTTTAAAAATGTATTAATTTCTACTCGAATTTAAATTTGTCGGTATGGTATAACACACTTTAAAGATAGGCAACAGAGCCAGAAACGTTGTTTAAAAGGTGTTATTATGAAATAAAAAAAAAATTAAATTTTAAAATAAATTTAAATAATAATTAAAAAATTAATATCATTTATTATATATGATACATGATTTTTTTTTAAAATTATTAAATAGATTGCGAATCTCTTGCCAGTTAAGCTTCCGTGATAGTAACTATTATCATAACCATCACTATGATGGCACTTTATATATATATATATATATATATATATATATATATATATATATATATATATATATATATATATATATATATATATATATATATATATATATTGCTTTTATTTATTGATTCAAATCCAACATACATTAGCATTGTTTGATTTGATTCAATGATTTATTTTTTCATATTAGTTAGGTATATAATTTTATAAGTATTACTTGTAAATTTTTTATAAATATTTTATTTTAAGCTTGCATAATGCACTGTAATAGCTAAACCAAGGATTCAATTTTATGTTACATGGATGAATTTTTTTTTTTTCCGAGGCTATTACAAATTCTATTTCTGCTTATCTTTTTGCTAAGTATGTAGAACCGATTCAGCGATTCAGGTAAAAAAAGAGCATTTCGAATCACACAAAAGACCAAGACGACAAAGGGGGCTTATACAGAAATGAACAGAAACGTACAAGAAATAAAAGCTATTATTGTGGCACTGTGAACTGAGGACTCTATAGGCTATACCATACTTCTCTCCGGAAAATGTCGAAAAGAAAACCGTAAAAGCGAAATTATTCGTTCTAATACGGGCGATTGTATACTTAATTCAATTCACAATAATATTATTTGTATAGTATTGTAATATTTATAATATTTTACGTTCTATTCGTATTGAATAGTTAAAGAAAAGTTTAATAATTAATTGCGAGTAGGCCGAGAATAATTAATGAGTCTTTACATATTACTGAATGCTGAACATTTAAATGCATGATAAACATTTAATTATAAATAGTTCCTGCGTCGTAATTTCAGCTTTTTAGTATTATTATTATATTTAATTTCACGAGTCCCATATTTGTTATCAAAACCTATTTGTTCAAAGGAAAATTTAAATAGAAAAAAATCCAGAATATAACTCTTTTTGGTAATGCAAATATAAAGATCACATTAAGTTGATTAATATTATAATGCAAAACGATTGCTTTGAAGATAATGCTGACGAAGTACTAAACCTGCTGATAACTTGATAAGAAATGTATAAGCAAAGTTGAGTCAGTAACCACTGTTATTTATTGCTATCAAGTTGAGACAAATTTAATATATTTTATTTATACAAAAAAATGATTATTCCAAGTTCAGATGAAAAAAAAAATACAAAGTTTTGTCTGTTGTACACACTCTCTCCCCTTTAAATGATTCTTCCTGTTTCAAAATATCTTTATTTTTAAGCAGCTATACTTGTCCTTATTTAAAAAATAAAATAAACAACAGTTTATTTAAAAAATACCTAATTATTTTATTATATATTTTCCATAATGCATTTAAATTTAATTTGTTTTTGAATTAATGATTTATATATGACACTCAAATAGGTCGCGAAAGAGATCCTATACCGGATGTATGTACACACAATCTCTTTCGGAAAGGTGTCAGGTTTCATGAAGCCTTAAAAACCTATATTCGCTGGTAAAACATTGACAATATAAAGGTCGAAAGTCACAGCACACAAATACGCACTTATGTTACTGTCATATTAACGAGATGCACGTTTCTTACATTAATTACAACGATTCATTAATCATCAAGACTTGAAATCATTAAAAAAATAAAAATAAAAATGATATTTTATGTGCAGTAAGGCATATATACATATATATATATATATATATATATATATATATATATATATATATATATATATATATATATATATAATATATATATACACACACATGTGTGAGTATGCATCTTACATATATTTTCCTTTTCGACCAACATGTATCAGCATGTTTCAATTAGGTTCATAAAAAAAAAGAAGGAAATCAGTGCGTTAAACCAGTTTATTTATTCAGATAATCAGAATTCCAGCGCAACATAGGAGACTTTAATGCCAATGGAGAGGGAGCGATTCAGAAAGTATCTCAGTCATTCGTGCAACTATTATAAATAATTAAAAAGTTTAAGCAATCATGCAAATAAGCTTTTATTTTATTTATTGTGCATTGACTATGGCGATAAATTTGTTGAATGGTTGCTGTATAACATTTTTGGTATTTTTTTTTTCATTATAAAATAGGCTATAAAGTCAGAAGTTGATTAACTTTGATAATTAGACCTCCTCACTTAGCACAAAAATAAGTTTAAACTACATTAAAGATACATAAATTAGCCAGCGCAATGAATCAGCGCAGTGTTTCTACCAAGAACTAATAGAACAGTTCATGGCAAGAGATCCTGAAGGATAGAAATAGATAGATTAAAGAAGAAACAAATAATCAAGTTGTTAAAAAATAACTCAAAACATACTGAGGTGTAATAACTATTTTGATGGGAATTCGGAGGTAAATAACAGAAAATGGCTCTTGATAGCAGGGTGCGAATAAATGATAACAAAAAAATTTTCTAACATTTTCATTGTGTTGCAGGAACGAAGTGGAGAATATTTTATATTTTACAGCAGATTTAATAGTGGAACTTTTGCCATACAATTTTTTAAAAAATTATGTAAGAGATAAAATGTAAAAATTACTCTACACTAATTAAATTTTGTAAATTGATTTAGTAGAGCAATTCAAATATGAAGTGTGAAATCACCAAAGTCCCGTTATGATTTAGAACTATAGAACTATTTTTTTTTTTAAATAAAAAATATATTTAATTGTGGAAGAAATTTGGTTAGGGAGGCGAAGTTCTACTAATTTGGAAAAACCGACCGAAAAAAATTTGATTACATTAGGGATATCTATATCTCGTACATTTGTGGCATAATGCTTGATTTGAGTTCAAATATTGATTTTAAACGCAAATTAAAATCCTGAATGAATTCGTCAGGTTTCTCAAACAACCAAATTAATGGATCGAACCTTCTCTGTGGTTCAGTTATTTTTTATTTATTTTTTTATTGTTTAATATCACCTAGGATGTTTTTAAGTAACAATAAATGAAACAAGACTGATTAAAATAATTAATTTATCGTTCAACAAATTAATTAGTTGGAATCCATTTGCATAGTTTCTTGTTAGTATGATCACCCCAAACTGATTTTCAGATGATTGTCAATGTATTAATATCTTCTTAGGAAGTGATCTGCTAACTACTATTAAATGAAGCACAAACGGGCGAGTTTGGAAGCAACTCAATCGTTCGGAAAATGAAGATAGCTAACCTCCGACAAGAGACAGACATCCTATTATTCTTAAATGCCAAGGAATCTGGAGGTCCGTTATACCGTATCAATGATGATCGGAACAGTGGGACCCTCGCATTAAATTTTCTATAGACGCCGCCGGTAGAGGGGAAGGAGGGTCACAGATCCTGCGGGGAATTTTTTTCCCTGCCCGGGCCGGTCCTGGGGTGGTGGGGGGGGAGTCATTGGACGGAGCCGGGGTGAACGCCTCAGGATCACGTATTATAGGTGCGTCTTCATCTCTCTCTCTTCCATCACCTCTTGTCTCCTCCAGCCAGGGGAGCTCCGAGGAGACGTGCAGCAATCAGTTCGCAACAGTTCAAAAATGAATCAATACGATTCAAAATCATCTTTGCTTATTACTATTTAAATATTGTTTAAATGATTCAAACATAGGATTGTACAGTTTAGACCGAAGATTTATTCAGCTATGGAAGGATGTAAACAGCGTGATTATTTTCAGTTGAAGTAAAGGTTGATAACAATAATTGATTCCTTCTTATTCTAATCCTTAAGAACCAAAAAACCTTTCTTCCATCCACCTCTTAGCAACAAGATCTCAACCAATCAATTTGTATATCCTTTACAATAGAACTGCTTCCTTTGAAACATCCTTTATCACATGCGTCACCTCGTTTTGGAATTCCATATGCATCTGCATATTCATAAAGCCTACACTCTAATATTTAAACACCATTTATTCCCCACCTCCTCAATAATCAATCTTCCATATGTAGGTAAAGAATAAATGTCTGTATGTTTATTTGTCCAATTTTTATTTATTTTTTTATGTATATACTTTTCGTTGTCTTATATTTCATAAAGTTAATATATTGAAACCAAAAAGTGTTACTTAATTAGTACATTTTAATTATTGTTTGGGGGCTACGAGTCCCAGAATTAAGACTACTTTTTCATTCATTTCATTTCATAAAATTTATAGCAATTGTTAACAGAAACATTTTAGACTTTTGCTAATCCGATCAAATTAAAACCAAGAGTTCGGATTAGCGAAAACATTGGATTAACGAACCAGAAAAAAACATAACTTAATTAATAACAAGTACATTTAAAAACAAAAATTATATATTAAAACTATTTGTATAATAGGTAGGTAGATAATTTTTCAGAAATTTATCTTTTAATTTTTTTCTTGAGAATTTTCGGAAATTTTCGTTTGTTTGGAAGTTGAAAGCATCTTGTTCAAAGCCTCTGACCGCATCTGCTTAGTGATGAAGAGTAAACCGCTTCCTCAAGCAATGGCAAGTCGCTAAATTTCAGTTTGTGTAGCACTTGGACTTGGTTCCATCGAAGCAACAAAATATAATTTCTTTTCTCTATTTCTCTTAATATTAGAGACAGAGGACTTGCCAACATTATCTTCCACTATTAACTTTATTCCCGGTTCGCCTCTCTCATTGTTAGTTTCACGTAAAAAGTTAAATTGACATTTTTCTTTCTAAATTGTTTTCTAAATTAAGAAAACAATTTAGCACAAAATTAATCATAGGATGTCAATAATTACTAAAAAAAAATTATTACTGATTTGACCATAGGAGAAAAAGTTAGTAAAGGCGTAGGTTACTATGAAGTATCCAGGTGGTGGGATGTAGTGAAAAACGATTTTTAGAAAACAATATATTTTTTATTTTCTTAAAACTCATGAACCATAGTTAATTATACTTTTGGATATGGTAGACTACTCACTGCATTAAAAAAAACAATTTCGCAATGAAGATTAAATAATTTAATGAAAATGTTAATTAATATCCATCGATAAAGAAATTGAGAAAATAAATAAGCTTACAAATTTTTTAAACTTAATTATTATTTTGTGATCTCTTTAATCATCATTACTATTTTCCTTAGTTGAGACAGCATATATTATTACTCAGTAAACTATGAGATTAATTTGAAAAAAAAAAATATATTATTTTAAATCAACGGAGATATTTTTTGGTTGATTATTTTGGTGAAATTATCAATAAATATTATTTATTATTGATATTTTCACAATTTTGTCAATAATAAAGCGTAAAGTTGGTTCAGGCACTGGTAGATAGCGAAAAACCTCATGTTCGCAAAAATTGGAGTTGATCAGTTTTACCTCCAAACCGCCGATATTATTTATGAGCCAAGTCATAAGGGACTAGAATTGAATCTTAACTTAAAGATTTAAGGCATGGTTACTTTTAATCCAACCTTTTGCTATATCTCCATGATAACTGTTCATATATATCTTTAAGATATATATATATATATATATATATATATATATATATATATATATATATATATATATATATACATTAAATATACATGTGTCCAATATTATACATGTAGGATAAATGTTTGCATTAAAATTAGTACTGAACACTAAAACTGAAATATAAAAAAAAAAAAAAATGTAAACAGCGAGCGAAGAGTTGCGCATCTTAATTTTATGCAGGGCATGATCATATGCCTGACATCAGAAATATGTTGAAAAGGACTTTAAAAGGAAATCAAATAACGAATTTCCCAACTAAGCTTCTTCTTATAAATTTGAAGGTGTGGCTGTGTGTTATTCATAATAATAGAATGTTACAATGTTACTTATTAATTGTATTACTACATATAATATAATTTTATATTGTATTTTATTGTGATACAGGCCAAGGCAGAGGACCTGTGTCATTTGCCATCTCGTCACCTGCTATTTTTACGCTCCAGATTGTAACAATAACATTGATATATCCATGCATATGATATATCCGATGGTCAACCTCACAGATGTTGTAAGTGAAAATTTCATATTTTCGAGTAAAAAAAGATTTAAGTCCTTCAATTCCTTTATTATTTTATTTTTTTGTATAGTATATTTGGCTGCTTTGAGGTTATTATAACACTTGTTGCAAACGGCTACGTAATGTAGATGAGAAGTTTTCTAACAGTTTCCAACTCTTAGTGCTGTGATGATCAAATTGGTATTTACAACATCTGTGAAGTTGACTATCGTTATATACTACCTTCAATAATATTGACTCCATTGTGTATATTATATCGACCGAGTAAAGGGGACTTTGGAGGTTTGCTGGGATGATAAATTTTCATCAAAACTCCATTAGCTTCTTCAACTCCAACAAAAATACAAAAAAAAGTCGGTATTACTCTGTATCATTTCATATGTTTATCTGAGAGGAAATCCTGGCGTAGGGTAAAATCTGATAGCTACTCAAGAAGTTGATTTGGAAGGCTCTCTTAATAACTTATGAAACAATCTTTGTTTAATTTTTATTTTTCGACGTTTCGAGGCTCTCTACCTCATCTTCAGGATCTTTTTATCCTAGTATAATATTCCGTAATACAAATTTTGTCGGTTAATATATTAATCCTCAAAATCATCTTTTTCATTCATATATTATATATAATAAATATAAACCTTTGACTGTCTGCTAATTCAGAATTAGCAGATAATCAAAGGTTGTTGGACCAGAGAAAATGTAGTTATATATTAATCCTCATTGAACAAAAACGGTATATAAATATCTTATGTTTTTGTTATATATAATATATGAATGAAAAAGATGACTGAGGATTAATATATTAACCAACAAAATATGTATTGTGGAATATTATACCAGAATAAGAAGATCCTAAAGATGAGGCAGAAAAAAATAAACATTAAAGGAAAATTGTTTCACAAGTTATTTTTGAGAGAGATATTGTTTTGGATGGTACACCTGGGACATATTATTTCCCCCTCTGATGGTTACATCACCAGGAAACAATTTCTGGCTCCCCATAGCTCCTTTGTTGGTCCCCTGTCCCTTTCTGCCCAAAGTCTAATCAGAATGTAATAAATACTGTTTCATTTCAGTTCTATAGATTGATAAGTTCATATTTAACACCACGGGACTCGCATTGGCTTTTTAGACTGTATGCAACCTACACTGGAAGATTTTTTTTGTTTTAATCCAATATACTGGAAGAAATGAGGATTGCTTGTTTCGGAATATAAATTTGGAAGAAACAAAATGAATCTTTAAAAGCCAATTCAAAGAGAAATTGTTAGATTATATAGTAATTGAGACAAAAAATAGACAAATGATTAATCAGCTTAACAAGAGAATCCAATCTTTTAAAAAGAAGAATAGCTATATTGTTTTTAAATATTAATCCAATTATGTGTTAAGGCATTGGACTTCTAACTTTCCATCCCTGATTCGAACCCGACCGGGGTAAAACAAATTATTTTCCGTACTTTCATCCGAGGATTAACCCCTCTGATGGGAAACACACATGAGATAAATCCTGCCTCTATAAAGTACGTATCTGTTCCTTCAACGGAAAAAGAATTTGAGCAACGTCATGGTCTGATCATCTCCCTGTGTTGGTTAATAAACAATACTTCCTAATCAAGGATTAAACCTCAGACCCTTCTTGGGGTATGGTGGTGTAGTAATTGGTGGGGAGAACTGGCCATGCAAATGGGCCTTTTAGTTTTTTTTTTGGCGACCCTAAACGGGTAGAGGTTGCCGCCTAGTCCTAACCAGAGGACTTGGCATGACAGCCACGAAGTAAATTTTAACCCATTCGGGGATCAAACCAACAGCTCCGAACCAGGCTGTCTGGGATCCTCCGTTCCACGCGATCGCCTGTTACGTCCACAGATTGAAGTGGTGAAGTTTCTTTCCCCCTATATATATATATATATATATATATATATATATATATATATATATATATATATATATATATATATATATATATATAAAACTTTTTTTAAAAATAATTTTAAATTAAAAAATCGCAGAATAATTATCTATTTTTTAAAATTTAATTAAAAAGTCAATCTTAGAAAAAACACATAGAACAATTATTCAGACATAATACAATCGACATTTTGTATGAACAGACTTTTTTTTTCTAATTTTATTTTTATATTTTGAGTGATTTTATTTACTTTTATTAGTATTAGTAATTTTTATTCTGAGAAACTTTTGGTGAAAATAATTATGAGACAGAACCTTCCACATTCAAAAATAATAAATTCATAAAACAAATATGCTGATCGATATTTTGTTTTTATACATAAATTGCCTAAAAATGCATTAGGCATTATCTATTATATTAATGCCTATATTAATATAGGCTAATATTATAGAAAGCAATATTAATAAAAACAATAATTGTTTTTATACCCGAAATATTTATCTTGATTTTACAATTTTAAAAATTCATTACCCAAACCAAAAAGAGATCTAACTTACAGATACTACTTTTCTGAATACAACAAATTATAATTTAATAAAAAAAATAATCGGTTTATTAGGACGAGATTCTGCTTAACTCAACTTCTGTACAGATAACTTACTAATAAATACATATTCGCATTACATGAAGTTGAAACTGAAGAGAAGGTATGTACTAATGCATGTAATATACTATTATATCATATAATATATCAAATAATTAATAGATGACAACTCTATGACTTTAATATGAAAAAAGAGAGAAGGAAGGAAATCCAGCCTTCAGGGAAGTTATTTTAAAAATATCATTCAATTAATTCATATACCATCCTACGAAATTAGTGTACGGAGAAGAATAAATTACCGACAACCCTGAGACGGTGAGAGGCTAAGGATAAGTGGGAAATCTCTGCCTGGTCTGCCAATTACGATTTCCGATTGCAAGGATATTGACCCGGGTTCGATGGTTTGAGCCAGCAAAACCAAGGTTTAGTGGGTTATTAAGAGTGGTTCGACAGGGCATGGTTCTTGGTCAGCTTGATCGTTAATATCACCTAAATTTATTAGCCCAATCATATTTTTCTTTAAAATTTATTTATCAGAAAGACATCTTTATGGATTTAATCATAAAAATATCTCTTTTCAAGTAAAAGGTATTAGTCAAAAATATTTTTATACTATTATATGGTAGCTCTGAAATATAGAATTTATATATGGGAAAACATATGCTAATGCTTTCGAGGTAATCACATTTTATAGCATTATTGAATCAAATTATCCACAATCCTTAAATAGATAAAGAAGAGAGTGAATTATATAATATTATACACTTAAATCTATTAAATTGAACTAAAGTTTAAAGTCTGTAAAGGAATACGAAATAAAAAATTAAAACAAAATAAAGTGAAGTGAGGGAATGAAGTATGAAACGCACCATTTAAAAAAAAAAATTAATGAATCTGGCCATGATATTTTTTCAGATACTTTATATTTGTAATCCCTGCGTTATATTTCGAAAATTTAAACAAGTTTTCCTAACGCCAAATGACGATTTAGTAGAGCTAACTCACTTTCTTTTCCAGAAATGTTTTCTTCAAAAAAGGTTACTGAAAATTAATTCACAATAACATTGAAAATAATTAAAGTATAAAACTTTAGATTTAAATCCTAACGAACCGTATAACCTTATCTGAAAATTATTCGATTTCTAAAACCAGTGTTCAAATACTCTTTATATTGATTTATATTATTTATATAATTATATTTATATTATTATATTTTTATTATATTGATAGTATATGCATAAAATTGATCACATGATCTTTGATGGAAATTTCGTTACATATAAATGTGACTAAAAATATAAATAAATTTGTTTTTATGAATCAATTAACATTAAAATGCTGGTCAATAGAATTTTAGTAGATTGTGACTATATAGTACTGTGTTAACGATGATTTTTTTTTTTTTAATAATAAATTAAAATCGCCAAATATGATGAGCGATATAACCGTCATCCCTGAATCATAAATACTGAGCATCAATTTCGTTATTCTTTTTAACCATTTTCTGCATTTACCATGAAATAATGTTTTTACCTTTGTGGATCATATAATTTAGGATTGAGATCTTTATTTGGATATGGATGAGACAAGGTTCATGAAATAGAATACTTGGCCATAATAAGAGTTTAAGAATTGAATTTTTTTATTTATTCTTTCTCCTCTTTCATATCTTTCGACAATAAGAGGCTTCCGGGCTGTATTCCCAGTCAATTCTTCAAACTTTTCTTCAAATCAATTAGCGCTGCCTCCTTCTTCGCCACCATGGTCCGGCGGTCTCCCAAGTACATCTCCAGCCTCTATTCTTCTCGGGTTTCGCAGATAGACGTGGGCTGGCCACACCAATGTCTTCCGCCCGTAAATGGCAGAACTGAAATCTGTCCAGGCATCTGGCATCCATCCCAATCTTCTGCTGCCCTCCAGTTAGGAGTACCGAGGTATCTGACATTGCCAGTCAATCTTCCCACTGTAAGCTTGGCCTTCCTCTTTTTCTGGTCTGTGGTGCTGCCCATTTTGAACTTTCAAGGTGATTTCTCATCATTTGTTCGGATTAGGTGGACTGTACAAATTAGGAATTCGTTAATTGAAATTGTATACTAATGCGATACTTTCAGTTCTGAATGTGCTCCTACCAGAAATGTTTTAAGAATGACTAAAATAAATAAATAAATAAATTCCTTCTAAACATCACTTCGTTTTCTTCCGTTCTTTTGTCAAATATGTCTAGCGAATGAGTCTCGGCACAAAATGGAAATCATTCTGTGAAAGTATTTGCTTCTCGACTTTTTCTTTAATGCTATTTGAATTGTTTACTCGTGAGTCGAGTAAGAAACCGCTATTTATTCAGTCGACTCAATGTTTGCACATGCCGAGGAACTTCTCCTCCTCCTTTGCTGTGACTTTCCTTATGTCTTTGAATTTGAGATTTCAAAGAGTTAAAAAAAAAAAATTAAAAGCCTAACATACTTCGGGGATCTGGCGATGAGGTCCAAATTATTTGCATTCCACCGGAGCGGATAAATTTCAGAAATTCGACATCATTTTCCAGTCAAAACCATTTTTTTTCCGAAACTAAGCTAAGATATAACTTTTTTTAAATAATTTTTTGTCTTCCAAATTTTAGTATTCTTAGAGAGTTTTATACAAGTATTTCTTAAGTTGTATTCATTACACTGTTTCAAGTTTAATCTTTTTTATTTCTCGTAAGTCTTATTACTACGCTTCATTATACTCATTATAGTTTAGTGTGATGAGACTCACCTCTACTTCGTAATTGCTTGAACTTATCTTACTTCATACAGCATGCACAATATATATCGGCTCAAATGCTCCTCACGGCCAAACGGATGATCTCATCGAAAAATGCCAGAGGAAAAAGTCGTAGTTGTACTTCTATAGTTTCATCAACCGCCATTGCTTTTTAACTTCAAAGCGACACGTGCGGCGGACCAACGGCGAAAACGCTAGGCTAGCAACTAACATATACTTTTTAATACGGTCCTTTATAGTCATTAAAAAGCTATGAAACACCCCGCCAATTGTAAATATCTTCGAAATTGAAGGACTAGCACCATTTTAGAATTTCGTATTCTGATAGTCAATATTATTTTTCAGGCACCTCATAAACTGGAATCTTGAAGAGAGATAATACACCATTTTTATGTATTTTCTCATCATCTTCCTATTAAAAATATTGCAAAGTATATTTTGAAGTATATTTTCTAAAATGATTTTTCCAGAATTATGAAAGCGAATTTGATTGCATTAATTCAAAATGTTTTTTAATTTAACAATAGAAACATTTTGTATGGACACCCTGTATAAACTTTACAGTTAATTCACTACATTTTCTCATACCGAGGGGCTAGCGGATATGCTAGGCTTCTAATTTATAAATTCTTCTATATTAGGTAAATTCATTACTTATGTACATTCAATGAAAATGAAGTACTTCTTTTTCTTTCTGAAGATAAGTTTTTGACAAGTTTCTCTAAAATTATATAGGCCTGTCAATGAGGGGGCTGTAGACGGAAATGTCTGGACGGCCATTCTGGCCGTGTCTATTCTAGACTTTAGGGCTATGTTCGTGCTAATTAAGAAGTAAAAATACTATGTGTCCCCGAATCTAGGAGGAAGAAAGGAGAGGAAATTAAATTTGCTATAAGAATGTCCCTATTAATTTTTTTCGTATCTGTTATAGTTTAAGAAATATACGCTGTTTAAAGTAACAAATGTTTTCACTAATTTTTGACTCCATGCTATAGGGAAATCGGCTGTTATCAATCTATCAACTTTTACCTTTGATTTCCTAAAATCATTAATAATATTTATTTATCTGTCGTAAATTATTGTCTTAGGAAAGCCTACGTACAAATTGAGTTAATAATAATGAATAACATACAAACACAAAAAATAATGATTAATAATATAAATAAAATTTTTTTTAAAAAATGAATCTTAATATAATTAAATTGAAAATATATAAATAATATTACACAAAAGAAACACAATACTGTCTCAGCATAGATACATAAAGAAAAAATATATGATACATGTATAATAAATAAATGAAAATAAAAATATTTTTTTAATAGAGAGAAAATGTATACAGGAAAAAATATATATTTAAATATAGTCTCATACATATACACATGACAGTTTGAGTTACATAAAATGATAAAAGTTAATAACAATGACAACATTGAATAATAAAAAAAGAAAAAATATAATTTGAATTATATTAATGAAGTATTCCCGCTTCGCCTTGAAATTTTGTTAGTGATTAAACCAGTATTTATAGGCATAATTTCATTTAATTTTTATGAGAGCATAGCCTTTATTATTTGACATTATTTTTACAATGGTGCATAACTATTTAAGTATCATAAATATCATATCTATTTAAGTATAAGTAAAATGAAGACTGTAATACAGATTCTTGCGTAAATAATATTAAATGTTTCTTTTGGGCTAGGCAAGTAATATTTGTAGTACTAATTTAGACAGCTGTGTTTTATTTTATAATATTCGTTAGATAATATTACCTGCAATCTTAAATGGTATAGTGAGTCCTATTTTCTTTAGTTCTTACTTTATACTACTGCACGCGAGGCTGCAGAGAGAAAGAGTACTGTCGATCACAAAGTACCGACCCATAAGTGCTGGTGAAAGATAATATATTTTTTTTTTACACCGCGTGTATTATGCTTAATCCTAGAATACTTAAACTCAACGCATATGTACTAAAAAAAGCAATAAGAACAAATAATGATAAACTTTCCATTTTATTGTTTGAATAATAAAAAATAAACTGATATACGAATAAAATATTATGAAAATTAATTACACAAAACCTAAAAACTGAGAACAATTGTATAAAAATGTTAATAGTGTTACAATTAATAATAACATAACGCTATACAATAAAAAGTGTGGTTTAAATGCACGCTGTTTGGATTTCACTAATTAAAATTTATTTCATGAAGTAAAGTATAAATCGGCATGCTGTTCTAAAACTATATAACAAAAATAGTTTCAGATGAATAAAATAAGACAAATTAAGAATTGAACGTCTCAAATTCGAATTAAAATATGAATAGCATTTGTGATTAATTATTGTGTATTCATGGAAAAATAAATTATCAATAATAATCTACTTGGATTACTAAACCTCCCAAGAGATTGATTTTTGAAACTTAGTTGAAATGACGAACACATTTTTTTACATTTATTGATAAACCTTCGTCGAATCGAAGATGTATGTTTCGTGTAGACATACCTTATATTACAAGCACAATCTTTTTTTAGTACAGTTTTGTTTCCTTTTACACAATTTAAAAAAAAAAAAAAAAAAAAAAAAAATCTGGAGCAGCATTCTAACAAATATTATCTACAAACCGCCGCTGTTAGTTATGTAAGGCTGGTGTAAATTCTGATTTGAATGATGTATTTACTTGAGCAATGGCGTAAGTTTGATTTTGAAGGTCCAGCCATGTTTTGAGACCCCCTTAACTTCTTACTAAAAATTTGAAGATGTGGCTGTATGTTATATACAATGATAAAATATTAGTTAATAATTGTATTACTATAAGGGCCATCCTACCAAGAAGCAACAATTTTGAATCTGAGTTTTCAGAAACTTAAAAATACTCCAAACAGTCTGAAGAAAATTAACTATATTCAGCTATAAGTCAGAGATAAATATTTCTGTCCCTCCAAACAAGAGGGATATTTATTTTTAAGATAAAAAAATTTCTGATTTTTATTTTTAAAAAATCAGTTCAGGTTAAAAATATTTGATATTTTCAGGTATGTAATTAACTCTTATTTTTCTCTCCAAGTGATTAAAAACCAAGATACGATTTTAATATTTGGCTTCTGAAAACAAGTTATAACATGACTTTTATTTTTTACTTCAAAAAATAAAAGTCACGATCTGATTTTTATATTTTAAATCAAATAATGAGGGACAACGCTAAATATTTTTTATTTGAGTATAAATATTAAGGTTTTTCGAATATTTTCGAAATTGCGGTCCATACATTGGGATATCGAAGGTGCAGATTACGAAAAAAGTATAGATTTTAAAATCAAGCTCTCAAGCATCGATTTATTTTAACATTTCGGATATACTGGATATTGGCGTCCATTATTGGGGTATTGAAAGTGCTGATTATGAAAATACTATCGATTTATAGATTGCACGCTCATGTTCGATATTGGTGTAGGTTGGAGATGCAATGGAGGTGCAGTTCTGTCGATAAACCGAGCATGCATTAATTACTGATTTTAAATAACTCTTCTCTACAGAGATCACTTATCTGGGTAAAAATGGGTAATTAATATTAATAATGGAACTAAAATCTAAGAAATCTAAGATACGCGAGTGTCGATAGTATGTTCATAAAAAAAAAAAAAAAACGTCCCCAATAGCCCAATATAATGGACCTCGATTTCTATAATATCCGCAGGGTTAAAATTAATCGATACTGGAGTGCGTGATCTTAAAATCGATAGTGTTGATTATCAGCATCTTGGATAACTAATAATGGGCCTAAAATATCTAGTAAATCATAAATGTTAAAATAAATCGATATGTGAGCATATGATCTTAAAATCGATATTATTTTCATAATCAGCACCTTCAATAACCTAATAGGGGACCTCAATTCAAGTAAATCCGAAATTTTTAAATAAATCGATACTTGATCACGCGATCTTTAAATCGGTAGTATTTTGTAATCAGCACCTTTGATAACCTAAGAATGGACCTCAATATCAAGGAAATCCGAAATTTTTAAATAAAAGAAGAAGTGAGCACGTGATCTTAAAATTGATAATATTTTCATTATCAGTACCTTTGATACCAAGAATGGACCTAAATATCAAAAATATTCGAAAAATCTTAATATTAATACTCAAATCATAAAAATTTAAAATTGAATTTTATTATTTGATTTAAAATATAAAAGTCAAATCATGACTTTTATTTATTAGGAGAGATGATGGAAGAGTTGATTTCAATCCCTGGGTATTTTATTCTGTCAACTTGCTTCATTACCAAATAGCAGCGTTGATCCTCGAAAGTTCTATCAAAATAATTATTATTGTCTCCACTGTTCATTGCTTCATTCCCCATCCGTTCAAAGAAGAAAAACAGACGGGGATATGGCGGTAAAATTAGGATTTTCCTATTTTTCTTAACTTAATAGTTCATAAAAGATTATATAGAAATTGAAACTATTCTATGCGGTCTACCACGTTAAAAAAAGAAAAAAAATATTTTCGAACAGTACACATATAATCTGCAACGAGGGAAAATTGGAAAATCACGATCGAGGCTTGATAATTACACGCAGACGCCTGTAAGCTACTGGAACGAACAGTCGGCTGGTTTTTTTGGACATTTGAGATCTGCGGGGAACGAAAAGACGAAAAAGAATTGGCTAGAAAAAAAAAGCTGTGACAGCCGAAATTCGAAAAACATCGAGGACCAGTTAAAATAAGCAACAAATCTGGACAAACATATTTGCCTATTCAATTTTGAAAGAAATTCACATAAAATTACGAAAACCCTTGAGATTAAATCTTAGAGGTATACCGAAATGAAATGAGAACGCGACCTCTCGATTAACTCTGGGTAAAACCTCATTTGGAACATGAAAGTTCGGAAGGTCGGGTCTGGATACGGACGAGGAATGACGAATTGACTGTCCAAAGATTTTTTTTCTATTGAAAGTATTGATTAATCGAAAAAATGGAAAAAGGGAAATTAGATAAAGTTATATCTGACTTTATCTAATTTCCCTTTTTCCATTTTCATTACCAAATAGCAGCGTTGATCCTCGAAAGTTCTATCAAAATAATTATTATTGTCTCCACTGTTCATTGCTTCATTCCCCATCCGTTCAAAGAAGAAAAACAGACGGGGATATGGCGGTAAAATTAGGATTTTCCTATTTTTCTTAACTTAATAGTTCATAAAAGATTATATAGAAATTGAAACTATTCTATGCGGTCTACCACGTTAAAAAAAGAAAAAAAATATTTTCGAACAGTACACATATAATCTGCAACGAGGGAAAATTGGAAAATCACGATCGAGGCTTGATAATTACACGCAGACGCCTGTAAGCTACTGGAACGAACAGTCGGCTGGTTTTTTTGGACATTTGAGATCTGCGGGGAACGAAAAGACGAAAAAGAATTGGCTAGAAAAAAAAAGCTGTGACAGCCGAAATTCGAAAAACATCGAGGACCAGTTAAAATAAGCAACAAATCTGGACAAACATATTTGCCTATTCAATTTTGAAAGAAATTCACATAAAATTACGAAAACCCTTGAGATTAAATCTTAGAGGTATACCGAAATGAAATGAGAACGCGACCTCTCGATTAACTCTGGGTAAAACCTCATTTGGAACATGAAAGTTCGGAAGGTCGGGTCTGGATACGGACGAGGAATGACGAATTGACTGTCCAAAGATTTTTTTTCTATTGAAAGTATTGATTAATCGAAAAAATGGAAAAAGGGAAATTAGATAAAGTCAGATATAATAATATAAAAAATAAATAAAGATATAAAAAATCTCAACTCCAAAAAGTATATTGGGACTTAGAAAACGCTCTGTACATCAAATCGCTTTATACTAGAATGGCCCATATATAATATAATTTTATTTTATATGTTTCCAAGGTCAATTCGAGGCTCCTCTTGGGTTGAGGCCCACGACATTTACCACTTAGCCACCTGCTATGACTAGCTATGCCCCTGTACTTGAGACTAGGATTAGATACCTTATCACTTTTAATTTAATTTTTTTTCTTAGTATTATAAGTTAAGATCTTTAAATTGAAAGAATTTGACGGTAATTTTAATCATTTTTGAGATAACCTACTCTGTAATTGATAATACACGATAAATTTTAGTTTAATTTTCAATGGTTTGTATGTATCTGTCTGAATTAAATGTTTTGTCAGGAAAATTTTCTTTTTTCAGTCAATTTATTTTTTCAGAAAATTCTCTTTTTGTCAGGAAAATTTATACCAGGTCAAGAGGTAAGCCGTATTAAGGACTGAAACGGATTACATTTAACTTTTAATAAACAGCTCATCAAACATTATCAAGCAATTTGAATAGACAGCTCTCATTCCCATTCCCTATACATTAGATATCTATTTTAAATTTAGAAAAAAGATCTCAAGCAAAACCTCAACATGTAATATGAATATCAAAAATATTTCTCCTAGTGGGCGCATACTGATTCACTGAGCGGACACTTATACAGATCGGATAATAGAGTGTCCTCAGCGGATAATAAAGGGAGACCTGAAGGAAGTAAAAAACCGGCGGAGAGCAAGGCCCGACGAAATCCAGGGCCCTCGTTCCGCTCCCCTACAAGGACACCCGTCGTCGCACGGCGTCTTCTTTGTCAGCTCGCTTCTAGCTCGAAATTCCCAATTATCCAGCATTTAAGGTTGTCGGTCCGACTTGGCTAGCTGAAGTTCTTAAGACTGGCAACAGGGTGGAAAAGACTGGAATAATATGATCCGGAAGGGGAAGATTATGATGGCTGGAATCCTAGGGATGGTACCGAAGGTTCTTGGTCTAGAAAATTAGAGGGTCGAAGTCAATTGGAGGTCGAAGAGGTAGTTGAGGCAACCCTTTACGGAAGAGGAGACCTTGATATTGATCTTTTATTTATTTTTTTAATATATTACTATTGTTCTAAAATACCACTTTTATTTATTTTTTCCGGTTAATGAAAAATTATTTAATAAAAAGTACTTCTTAAAGGCCTACAAATTGTTGAGGTAAAAAAAACAAAAAACATTAGAACCTCCAATATTGCAAACCAGGTCCAAAATAGATAGATACCTATATCTTAATCTTTATACCCACAAAGCACACTGGTATGTGATGAACTGGATTAAAATTTCTTCACAATTCCAAGCAGTTCCTCCGTATTATATTAGTTGGACACAGCGTAATTTTTTGCTTTTCATCGTTAATGAAGTAGTAAATGATAATAAATAAATCTTAAAAGATAATAAACCCAAAAATGTTTAAAAAAGAACTGATGTCTTGGAAGTCGGCTCACGAATGATTGATCGCCACGCTTCGCTGGTCGTCTGAAGGACAAAACCTACACCATACTGCCTTCCACCTTCAGATAATTAGTTCAACGATATTCTTGACGACACAGAATAATATTTTATTTAATTTTCTAATTAAATGAAAAAAAAATTCTCTTATGAGAAAGTGGAAATAGTAGTGACTGTAAGTCCGTCATAAGCCCACCGTACAACAGCAAAGTTTTGTTTTTTAACTGTAACATCCTCAAATCCATAAAGATCAAAAACTAAATACAGGATGTTCCGTAAGTTGCGCGAAATATTTCAATGACCTCAGGAGCAACAAAAAAGTTCATGTGGATCCATGGAACCATTCCACCGAAAAACGGGAAAATTAAGTATTACATTTTTTTTAAGTAAGTCACGTTAATTGAATGAGAAGCGATCACTCAAAAACTATTTCTGGTAATTGTCCTCCAATTGCAACATCGTAAAGCAGGCAAAATTCTCTTTAAGAAAAATAGTTTGGCTGAACTAAATCCATTTTAAGAGGACTTACGGGGAGACCAACACCGATTTTTTTTTTTTTTTTATGTCAATTTCACTTAGAATGTTTTTCCCAGCACCCTATTGAGTTACTGATACTCCACTTCTTTATTAAGCTTTAATTTCGTATAATTTTGGAATAATAATTAATAATTTTGGAAGTCGAAATTTTATTTGGCATTGGTTTTTAATTTTCTCCCAATTTGACAAAAAATTTGGTGTCGAAGTAGATTTCCATTCCTATTAGTCTCCCCGAATGTCACCTTACAATAGATTTAGTTAAGACAAAATATATTTCTTAAAGGGAATTTTGTCTACTTTACGATAGTATAATTAGAACTTAATTACCTTGTATAGTTTTTGAGTGATCGTTCCCTATTCAACAAAAAAAATGCTACTTAATTAAACACACAATAGTTAAATTTCATGTTTTTCTGTGTGTAATTATAAACTGGGTCCAAATGAACTTATGGTATATTCTACATTTAGTTCAGCCGCAAAATATGATTTTTCCACGTTTTTAACCAAAAATCAATAATCACTTTTAAACTACTGAGTCTATCCTCATGGGAGTGGTCTCTTCGATTTAGGAAAAAAAACATATAAATGATACTTCATTCGAATTAATTTGTGCAAATAATTTTGCGAATGTCCCACCCAACATTTTGACCCCTCCAGGAAGGTTTTTCTCTCCGAAATTCGGGTGAACTCAGCAAATCTCGACTCCTGCCACCAAGACGGAGTTATGACCTAAGTTTCACGAATGTACAAATTTTTTTGTGTATTTTGTCTACATTTCTCTTACTAGAAGGATTCCCACAGTGCCCAGGTTAAGTCCTAGGTAACAGATCTGTTCAACAGGACTCTGTTAAAAGAAACTGTAGGGCAAGGTGTCGTGGGTTAATGGCGAAGGGAAAAAAAAAGAGAATTTTTGTTATGTTAGTTTGCCTTACAAAATCATAATAATTTTATTTATTTGTTTGTCTTTGTTCTGTCCAAAGGACCTGAAATGAAACTAATACAAAATACAGCATGGAAATGTCAAAATATAGCATTTATGTTTTTGTTTTAATAATGCCCCAATTATATTTCATACGCGTATACATTTTTTTTTCTTAGAGGCAGCATTTTATACCAGCGGGCCTCAAGCTGTTTAATTCGGCCTCGGCTCCTCATACAATAAAAAGAGGTGTCTACCGCCGGCGCGAATATTTTTTTTATTCAAATTTTTCCCCCGAGTATAATGTATGAAGCTTTACGATCACTGGGATAAACGAGGCACGGGAAAGAAAAATTTACTTTTTATGCAAAACATCCAATATAAAATAATTACAAAAATATGAAATATATGTACTCTGAATGTATATTTTATATGCAGCTATTTCATTGTAATAGCCGAGCCATCAAAACTTGAAGAGGATTTAAGGCAAGCATTCTTTTAAAAAAACAACAATATTTATGATGTATCTATGTATGCGTATAAACACATAGCTGTTATACAACATAGTTAGGTAAACTGTAATAAACTAATCTATCCATAAGGGTAAGTATAAAATGCTCGTACGCCATTCGAATCTGGATGGATTTCAAAATGGCGGCTAAAAAAACTCGCAATTTCGACATTTTTTTTAAATTTATCATTTTCAATTCTTAGACAGTGCATTCTATAAAATTAGTTACGATATATTAAATTAAAGAACATTAAATTCTGCATGTTATAAGTACCACGACAAATTAATTTGATTTTTATTCAAATATATTAGGAAGGTCAATAATTAATAAAAGGAGGAGCAATGATGACTTTCCAATTATGTTTATTTCGTGTTCAGTTCACAAGTCCAATTCTAGCAATGTCAACGTTTCGGGGATGTGCCCTCATCATCAGGACATTTTTCGTTCTGCTTGTATATAATTATTCATATGATACAATTTGGCATATAGTTTCGATAGGAGTCATCAGCTCATAGCATGAGCTAATGACTCCTGATGTCAGGTTGACTCCTACCAGGGTCTGTAATCACTAAGAAATTTGGTAAATATCAAAAGAAATTTAGCTGCATTACTGGGGTAATGCACATATCAAAACTTTACTTTCAGTTTTTTAAAAGCAGTAAGGAGGGACATTGCACATGTGTGCTCCAAGGTAAAGTAATTTTTTTTTGTAGAAATAAACATTAGCATAACGTTTTAAGATTTAATAATAAAATATCTCCCCATCCCAAAACTATAGAACTGAATTCAATTAAAATTCGAGGGGTCATACGCAATAAAATAGATTTATAAAAATATAAAAGGGTTATAGAAAAAAAAAAGATCAAATTTTCAGTAAATTTTTATAATTTATATTGAAGAAAGCAGTATTTACTTTTTAGGCTATATTTTTTAGATTGTAAAATTTATTAAGTAAAATTAATTAATAAATTGAATAAAATATAGAAGTAACAAAAAAAAAGAGTCGTTTCTGTTTCCAGGCCTCTGGTTACTATTATGATATCGGTTACTCATTGTGATGAAATTGTTACTAAAAGCAACAGTTGGACGAGGTATAACCATACCGAAAGTAACTATAATAACCAACACAAAAAAATATATTTTATTTAGAAATAAAATAAAAATATTTATCATGTGAAATTGAAATCTGCCGCCGTGAAGTCATTGGTGTTGGTTAAAATTTTGTAAAACAAATGCTTTCCCACTTATCTCCTCCTCCACATGAACTCGCAAAGCTATCAATGAGGACTCTGTCCGTTCCACAATTAACCTTGTTGCGCATTTTTGGTGATGCCCACAATACTCTCTACTGTATTTGTGTGAGCTCCAGAGTGCAAGGAATGGTAAACGGTTAAATGATTGTAACCTTCCTGCCCTAATGCTCTCCATTGATCCAACATTATAATTGTTCCTATACGTATATGGGTCTTGATAATGGGAACCAATGTGCGGGCACTTCGATCGGGAACTGCAAATAAGAAATATTCCTTGAGACAATAAAAATAAGAAGCAGGTATAGATAATAGAAAAAAGGAATAAGAAAAATCCCTCCGAAAACCCACTGTTGTGGGCACAATCTTCCTTTGTGTGACTTCCTCCTCGAGAAAACAAATTCATCAATTTCAACTAAGTCTCCAAACCGCCTATAACCGTTTGATGTCTTAGTAAATAAAACGCACAAACCTCTCTCAACAAATTGTTCAAATCAACTGCAGTGCAATTACCTAACCCCAACTCCTCCTTGCAGAATTTGACGAACGATCTATTTGACCACGAGTAAATGAATCTAATAATTTTCGTGAAGATTATTTTAAGATCCTCGAACCATGTATCGGTATTTACTCCTTTTAATTCCTTGCAACCTCGTTTGTAGCATCTCCACCGTTATGCTGCTCCTCTAGCTTGCAATTTCATGTTGTGACCATTACGTCAGGCTAATTCTCCCGGATTACTGCTTCAAGACAGTCCTCTTCTGTCTTGAATTTTTGACAAATTTGCTCGTAATTCATAACAGTAATTATTGAACTCATATGAACCGAATATTTATAGATAAAATAACATGTTTTTTTGTTTATCATTACTAATAACGGTTATCTGAAATGGGTAACCTATATCATAATAGTAACCGGAGGCCTGGAAACAGAAAAGACCCCCCAAAAAATCAAAATATTTGTAAACTTAAGATCTCGACTAAGCGCTTAAAAATAACTGACGATCGTTTTTTATTTATTTTTTTCTCTCTTAATTTGCACTTGTCAATAGTAAGTCGACAATCAGCAAATGAGCTAATAATATAGAGAGAAATAACATGTGAGGCATGAGGAAATATAGTACCCAGCAGCACCTCTTCTTTGGCTTGAACCTCTTACCTTTGTTAGTTAAAGTAGGAGATCTCTTGTCCAGCACCTTTTTAGTCTCCTTTTGTCATGGACATGCCGTAGCCATATCTCTAACCAATATATTTATATGTCCGTGTAAGTTATTATAAAATCTTTGGTAAAGAGTCCTTATACGTTCGTCGACTGTTGGTAGGTGTAAGTCAATATGTGGGGTTTTGTTGGACACGAACCAAGGTGCATTTGTAACGAATCGTAATATTTTTTACTAGAAAATTTGGAATTTCTGTAAGTGGGTCTTTTTGGCTTCTTTTTTTTTTTTAAATTGATATTACGAACTTCTTTCCAGAAAAGCACGTAAGTATGTTAAAACATACATACAAATAAAATATACAATCCCTCAACGACGAAAATTATAGGATTGAAGCCTGAATTTAAGCGAGACAAGTTAATATTATTAAGCCACAAATCATTAAATGAACTTTAGTTTAATAGAATCCAAAGATGTTAACTTTATTAGTAACATAATTACGCGAGAATGTTTCGCAATTAATATTATATCGTACAGATCAGATAATGCTAGCTCTATCAAAAGTTACATAACATCAAACATCAAAAGTAATATAGGATGTTTGGTGAAGTCGGTCGAACGGCTGGTAGCGTGCATGAAGGCCCAGTGCACACGAAGGTCGCGACAGGTGCATGAAGAAACGAAACGCGGCGGGACAACCACTAACGATAACTATTAACATTTTCTAGATTCTTTCTTTACTCGGCATTCGTGTAATTGCGACCACTATACAAAATGAAACAGATCGCAATTATTCTAATAGTTTCCTGAGGATTTTTGAGACGATGTTCAAAAATCTTTTTCAAATCCTTTGAAGTGAATGTTTTCTATGACAAGAATTCTACAGATTAATTTCGGTTTTGTTTTTAATAACTGATACTCTATTGCCATAAGAAACACAAATAGTGAAATAAACGCGCATTTCGCCCTTTCTCCTTTTTTAATCTATATAGTGATTCTATCAGTACATAAGAATGATTAGATAAGCAGATATTGATAAATAATTTTCTGATAACATAATGAAATAACATTGGCTTTTATGTATTTATGTTATGTATTTATTTGGTATTCAGTGCGCGCAGTGCAAACATTTTATAAACATGCAATCTGATCCTTATATAGTATACTTGGTGTGAAACTATAGGTAAAAAACTTAAGGAAGAACCTTTTAGTGCGTTTGAGCCTAACAATAACCTTTTTTTTTATTGAAATAAAAATTAACACACTAATTAGTGCACGCAATGAAAGAGTGTTAAAAACAAATTTTAATTATGAAGTTATGTAGTGGGAGAAAGCTTCCCCTCCTGTAGCGTAACCTTCTGGCTTAAGCTCCGCCCAAAAGGTTCTTCCTTACGTTGTTTTCCTATACCCGAATGAAAAAAACATTTAGGTTCTCAAAACCTCAAGACATCCCAGTTAGTCTTAATAATTGAGATAACTAGTAGAATTTTTATATAGATACTAATAAAAATTACTTTTTATATTAATAACAACTACAATAATATATTAAAACACATGTTATACATTATTGCAAAATGAACAGTAAAATTACCTAAACTTAATAAAATAATTTTACCAATTATTTAATAAAAATAAAAAAACTTGATAACATCCGTAATATTCAATTTAATATGATTTTTAAAAATTTCTTTTGCTTTTAAACAAATATTACATGATGATATGATCATTATATTATAATCATACCATCCTTAGGATTTGTGTTTTGCTATTTTAGGTGGAAGTTAGGAAAAATATATATTATTTATATATATTATTTATTATTTATATATAAATATATATTATTTATTATTTATATATATATATATATATATATATATATATATATATATATATATATTTACAAATAAATTTGTTTAGAAAAGATATAAATCGACATACAGCTATATACATACAGTAAATATTCATAAGTGGTTATGAAAAAAAAATTAACTTAATTTTCAAAGATTAATTAAAAATATTCCAAAGTTGTTTTGTTTTTTTTACAAATTTTTACTAAAATCAGCCAATTAAAGGCGGACAGTAGCGATTACTCCAAACAGAACAATGGAACGACGGAATGAAGCGACTGGAGTGCTTGGAGGGAAGATTTCAATGACCCGACTGATCATCACTCTACTCGATCGTTCCATTTTTTACCGGCTGACTCCATTCATTTTCCTGCATTTTATAGTATTTACTATCTATAAATATTTCAATGAACAAATTTAGAATAATAATTATATGTGACAATAATCTCGAGAATTAATGGGATATAAATAGTGTCCCTACAATCGCAAGAGTATTCATTGATTTAATCTTTATACCTCCCCCAAAAAAATTAGTTGAAATTTTAAGCATATTAAATATTATTTATTCACAAAAAACGTTTATTTCCTTTTGATTAATATTTATATTTTTAGCATAATTAATAGTAAAAAAATAAAATTATAAGTTATTCATACCAATATTATTATAACATATTTTAAACAATCAATATCGTCAATTTTAACTTTATTCTATTTACTGACCAACCATTTGCAGTGTTATTATAGAACAGTTTAAAAACTGTTTGAAAAACTGTGGAGTCCATCATTCCACTCCTGGTGATTGGATTTTGGGGATGGAGTTTGGGACCGATGGAATTCCAGCCGCAGAGCGTCACTCCAATCACTTTTTACATTTTACTTAATTGCCAACTGATTTACTCTTTTTCTAATTGTCTCAATTATTTAATTGTATATTATATACTTACATATATATATTGTATATTATTATCATATATAATACTAGTTGTACCCGCAGGGCGTTGCTACTGGTATACTGGGTACTAGTTATTAGAGTACTTTTAGCCCATCTCTAACTGACAATTTATCGATTGAAACTGTAAACCACTAATTTGGAATAACTGACAAGAATTAAAATTATTTTTATTTTGATAAAAAGTTCCTATTTATCATATTCAGATTTATATTTTATTGCCACAGAAAGATTGAACTTGGCTGTCACGTTAATAAGCACGTAGCCAGGGAGTTCAGAGGGGGAGGGTCGGGATTTCAGCCCTTACCGAAATGATTTTTTAAATTATATTTTACTCCGGAAAATCAATATTTGTACATATATGAATCGCTCATTTTGGAAAGGATTAACTCCTTTTAAATAATAATCTAGTTGGATCCTTCCCAAAATCAAACAATGAGTATATTTTTTTTAGGATTATGAAATTATTAAGGCCCTCCGAAATCAAATCCTGGCTACGTGCCTGAACATTAATATGTAATTGAAATATTAAATAGCAGCTGGACCAACCCAATATAAGTTAGGAGTCAAGGTTAGTACCAAGACGACACAAAGTTTGAATAGTAACAAAATGTTAACCAGCATAATGAACTTAATGTTTAATTTAATTTACAATTTAATGAATTAATTAGTTTCAATATGCTATGTTATTTAGAAATTATTAAAAGCTCATAAAAATCGGTAACAATAATGAAAAACTGAAGCTGTAATATAGTCGCCACCATGTTTAAGCAAAGAAAGCGTAAAATCGTATCGTTCAAATTCCTTAGTTCTATTAATTTACCAGCATATTTGCTAAATTAAATCTTATGAACACAGATCTGCGGCTCAGAGCAGTAAAACGGCCGTTAACGTTAAGTTCATTTTTGGTCTCCTGAGCAGAAGCATTCGTTACGCGGTGGTGACGAGATCACCAGGTGAAAAAATTTTTTTTTCCGTTAATCGTTGCAATGTATGGATGCGTCATTCTAGCGGTCTCTTATGAATTTTTATACCTGCTTAAAATAAATTATGAAAATTAATTTAAATGGAATTCTTTAATTTGCAAATCAAAGCAGGTTTAATAGAGAAAACCAAGATTTCGGACTCTAATTTAAATAACAAAGGTAACATGTGTATATTTAGTTCAACAAAAATTCAGGTAGTTTAGAAATTCGTCGATAGTACAAGAACTTTTAACACTGAGTTTCAATCCAATTTAAAAATTAGACATCAATGCACGCAAAACTTGAGATAACAATTTTAACTGATTTATTTAGTATACATCTGTGATCAAAAGAAGCGATGTATTAAGATCAGCGTAGATATCATGATCTGTGAAAATCAGAATCGAAGATTCAAGGAACATTTCGATTTTATACGAATTTGGTTCGAAACCATAATTAGGCGAAATAGATTGCACAATGCAAAAAATTATTAACAACAGTATTAGAGTAATCTTGATTTTCTCTAGCAATTGAATCGATTATTTCAGAAACCCTTCAACAGACATTTTTAAGGAATTTGAGTTAATAATGGAATCAGATCCTCTTACTATAAATGCGGACTTTTATGGAGAAACCCGTCATAGTTTTACGTTATAATTATGCTATAATTTTCAGTGCATAGTATTACTTTGAATGCAGAAACCGGACAGGCAACATCATATAGCGTGTTTATGCAATAAATCTGACTTTTGTCTCGATGGCTGCATTACTCTATGGCGACACTGTTTCTTTCCTCTCACCGTAGCTCTGTAACTGTTTTTAGAAAGACACAAAATTTATAAATTCCTCAACTCAAGTTAAGTATATATATTTGTATATATATTCTTGCTGCATTAGGGCACTTCCATTGGCTTCATTGCGATCAAATGGGCTTAGGTAAGGTATGCATGCTTTTTTTATAGGCAAAACAATACCATAGAAGTGGGAGTAAAGTTCAGGTAAAATCTCGACTTGTCCAAATGTTTTTTCGCGGATTTTGAAGTTTTGCGCATGTCTACAAATAGCTCCTTTCTATTAGAGGGTTGAAATTTTGTATGTGGATTGAGATAGAGAAGTGCCTTTCTGTGGGGTCTAAACTTTATTCTTCCATTCCCGCCATAATAAATAAATACCACCGTCAAGCCAAAATAAAAACCACACCGTTGTGCGTTTCTTAGTTAACCATTTCGATGGCGGAACATTTGAGACTGTGACTCACTATTTTCCATTGAAGGAGCATTCTTTTCTATCCTGCCATCGTTATTTCGGATCCATAAAACGTGTTTCGAGGAAAGTGGATAGAGTACGCGGAGCTGATTCTAAAAGCCAGTAAAACAGATTTGGGAAAGAAAGGTCCTCAGAAAGATATTCGGTCCAGTAAACGAGCATGGTCACTGGAGAATAAGGAAAAATAGCGAGCTCGAACAGCTCTTTGGCTAGCCTAATATTGTGACCATTATCAAAGAAGGAAGACTGCGGTGGCTAGGCCATGTGCAAAGGGTGCCGGATGAGAGGCTACCAAAGAAGATGATGAATGGCAGGCCAGGCGGAAAGAGATTGAGAGGAAGACCGAGGCTGAGGTGGTTGGACGACGTGGAGGACGATTTGAGGCGGCTTGGAGTGAGAGGATGGCGAAGGAAGGCGGAAGAAAGGCAGGAATGGCTATCAATTCTGCGTGAGGCCAAGGTCTAACTAAGGCTGTAGTGCCATTTAGTTAGTTAGTTAGTAAAACAGAGCGTTTTTTTAAAATAACCAGTGAGAACAATCTATTGGTCTAATTTTACAAAAAAAACGTTAACTCTGACGAAACATTTGGATGAACTGTTCTCAAGAACCAAAGAATCCCATTAAACGTTTCATCATAATATAAGAAAGAGAAACTAGGAAAAGTTGTAGTTAAAACACTTTATTGGTGGTCTTACATTCTCTAAATTTATCTTTAAAAAGTACAAGAAGGTTACCGAACTCCCAGTAGTTAGAGCTAACCGGACTGGAAAAGTACCCGCGAACAAAAAAAAAATTGGTGACCTGAAAAATCTAAAAACTACATTACAGAACCTGTGAGTTTCTATGCTAAAATCTTCCAGTGGCAAACTACTGAAGCAGAGCTCAGCATAGACAGAGAATACGAATACGGGTAGACTTCAATAATATTTATATTTATTTAATACCTAAATAATAAATCAATATTTTATTTTCAATCTTTAGCATATTATTCTGTGTTCAAATAAAAAAATTCCATATTGTATTGATTTATTAAAAATCCAAAAACTAAAAAAAAAATTAGGGAATTGACTTTAAAAATAAACATTTTTTTAATAAAAAGATATTTTATTGCAGAAATCCTTCGATCGCACAAATAAAATTTGGAATAAACGTTATTATTTAACTACAGGCAGCCTCCATTTCGAGAAGGCTTTAATACCCTAATTGTTTTAAAGAAAAATCTAATTTAATATTAAAGATAGATGTCTTTTCTTTATTTCCAGAAAACTTGGAAAAGTGCACTTGACGTGTTTCTGAAATAAACGATTCAACCACAGTATCATTCTAAAATATTACACATCGAACAAGCATTATTAAACCGCTTGTTGAAAACTAAGAAACTAGAGTAGAATTTCTAGCTGTAGAAGATATCTTCCTTCAACAGACAAGTTTGATACAATCGGGTGTCCCCAGAACGTAGATTAAAACAAAACAAGAGAAAGTCTACAGGTTTAAGAATAGTCTAAGGGGCAGAGTAGGCTGTAATAGCCTTGTTTTTCCTGTTCCTCCACTGAGATGGGCTCGGTCAACTTACAGCAAGATTAGCCTATTTCCAGGATCATCGAGGTTTAAATAGATTTAATGCTCAAATTATACAACAATTAACTTAAATATTCAGTAATCATCCAATTTACTTTTTATGATAATTAATCTATTCAAAAAATTAGTTTGCTTGTATAAATTATCAAGTTGAATACTTTTTTTAGTATTTATTTAATAAATACTTTATTCGCTATTTTCGAATAGAAGAGGAAAAATATGTAATTTACATAAAAAGTATGTAATTATATTTTTGGCGGTTTAGCTAATCAAGTATATTTTGTCCTCTGATTTCATTAATCTATTGTATAACAAAAAAAAAGATTAGATGCAGATTGAGAAAAATTAGCATCGCTGACCGCAGAAGTACTTAACATAATCTATTTTTTTCTATATTTTTTTATAGAAATATATATATATATATATATATATATATTTCGTATATTCGTATATATATATATATATATATACACGTTTTTCGTTTGGATCTCGAAAACGTTTGGTTCTAGCTTAAAACATTTTATGTAAAAACCTGAAGAGCATTAAATTTCCTATAAGAATGTTCCGATTATTTTTTTTAGTATCTGTTATAGGTTAAGAAATATGCTCTTCAATCTAACAAATTTGAATACAAATCATTTTTGACTCCATAATATACTGCAGTTTACTTTCCTTTTTATCGTTTGTTACTTTGAAGACCGCATATTTCTTAAAATATAGCAGTAACATAAATATAACGGTAAACATACTAAAAGTCCTGGGATATAGAAGCAGAGGCAAAGAGAGGAGGGGGTCATGTTTTTCGGTTTTTCGTTTATATCTCGAAAACGAATGGTCCTAGCTTAATATTTTATATAAAAAAACTGAAGAGTATTAAATTTCCTGTAAGAATGTTCCTATTAATTTTGTTTCGTATCTGTTAAGTTCAAAAATTTATGCTCTTTAAAGTAACAAATTTGAATAAAAATCATTTTTGACTCCATACTGTACTGGAATAGACTTTTCCTTTTATCTTTTTTATGATTTCTTACTTGGAAGTGCCCATATTTCTTAAAATATGGCAGTAAACATAAATATAATAGTAAACATACTAAAAGTCTTGGGATCTAGGAGCAGAGATAAAGAGAGGAGGGGACAGACGTTCAAGTTTTTCGTTTATATCTCGAAAGCGGTTGGTCATAGCTTGAAATATTTTATATAAAAAACTGAAGAGCATTAAATTTCCTATAAGAATGTTCCTATTATTATTATTTTTTTTTTCGTATCTGTTATAGTTTAAGAAACATTTGCTCTTCAATGTAACAAATTTGAATAAAAATCATTTTTGACTCCATACTATACTGGAGTTTCCTTTCCTTTTTATCGTTTGTTACTTTGAAGACCGTATATTTCTTAAACTATAACAGACACAAACAAAAATTAATAAGTTGCTGTAAGAAATTTAAAAACATGGCCTTCTCCCTCGTCTCATTTGCCACTGCTCCTAGATCCGGTGACTATTAGTATTTTTTCATCTTAACTAGTCCAAACAAAGCCCTCAAGTCAATTTTCAGCGTCCTGTCATTTCCGTCTACATCTCCCTTATGAGGGTTCATTGACTGGATTATATGGAATTAACAAAACAATAAAAACTTATGATTAGGCTTAAACAATATTCTCTGTATATATGCTCTTAAGTATGACCTTAATTAAATGCCATAAGCTTCTCAAGTTCGGATTTTTTTAAGCCTTCGACGTATCGTAAAATACGAACTAAAATCTGCCTATTATTGACTATTTTTTTTGGAAACGCAGTGTAATTAATACCAGTATTTATTTACGAAACCGTACTTTTATTAGTTCTATTTCTATTTATAATATCGTAATGCTATTTTAAAATGTAAAATCAATATCAAAATGAGATACGTAACATGTTTTAAGCATTGGAGCTTAAACACTTAAGTCACTGAGAGCTGAAGGTCACTGCTTAGGCCATGTCTGACAGGAACTTAAATTTTTGTTGGTCTTTTTTATCAACTCAATCAGATTATACGGGCAAATTAGACTTGTGCTTGTTCGACCATAAAACGGAGCATGGAAATTTATTTCAGTTGAATAAAGATCAGTTTGCTGTAGATTTTTTATAGTTATTTAAAAGAAATTATTTAAATTATAAAGCAATTGGAATTTCATTTTTTTTAAAATATATTATTTTTCAATTGCTACCAGGTAAATATATGTAATATATAACTCTATCCATATCCACGAAATTAGCCCAAATAAATTTAATAAATGGTGATGTAATCTTTCGGGATAACTAACATGACTAGAATAAAAATTATATTTTACAATATTTAGTTTTTACACGATTGACCCACATGCTATCTTCTTTGTCATGGTATGAATTCAGTTATTGTATGATGTATGTATGTGTATATATATATATATATATATATATATATATATATATATATATATATATATATATATATGTGTGTGTGTGTGTGTGTGTGTTAGATGATTTAGAGATACATTTTGCAGACATATATGTTGGAATATGACTGATACTGTTGGGAGTAGAGTATGGGATATGATTTGAGTTTGAAATTAATGCGCTAAGGAATAATTTTTTTTGTTAAATTTATTTTAACATAAATTATAATGAAATAGCGAAATATTAAACAAATGGTTTGATTATAAAATTATTTCTGACAATAATGAGGAATATCAAACAGTTTCTTCAAGAAGACATTTTATTCAAGAGGTGAAATTAAAATTATACTATAAATTAATTGCAAACTACATGGTCATAATAAATAAAACTTTGTTATTATTTTCAAATGTCTTATTCAATTACCAAATTACATTAAATGGGAATATTTGCAATATCCTTTAGAACTCAAAGGAATACTCAAATATATATAATTTGGAAGTTTTGAAAAAAAATATAAGAAGTGAGTGTTCACGAACAACCTTATTTTGTTTCCCTCTTGCGTCGAAACGTATCCGGCTCTTGATACAAAGACTCGAGGCCCTACTACATTAGTTGGACTAGTTGGTTCCTAAAATACATGACATTTAAAATCATTTTGGAAGGGCGGAGTTTTTCGCCACGCCCATCCAAACCAGGAAGTACCAAATGAAGCCGACCTTGAAGGTCACAATATAAAAAGCCGGGGTACCAACATTTGGTCAATTGGTCTCTCAGTTCGATTCTATTGGAACCATGAAGTTGTTGGTAAGGCATCATCTTATTTTTATACTTATTATAGAAATAAAAATAATATTTTCTGTTAAGTAATTAATCAACAGAGTACTACTTCAAAAAGATAAGTAGGGTTACTAACTGATATGTAACGTTTAATAACTATTGAAAAAATATTATGAAACTAATTAGTTGATATTTAAAATATAAAGTATTGAATAAATACAGGTTATTAGTAATTAGAGTGGTATTGAACAAAAATTTACTTCGGAATTAAGATGTTAAAAAATTTAATGAAAAGATAAGTAAAATTAAAAATAAAACAAAAAAATTATTAAAACAAGGGGATCGAATCCATTTAATAGCGGTTCATAGTTTATTCTGAAATGAAAAGCTTCTTGCTTGGATTAGTCAATTGATAAACGCTACAAGAATTAATTTTCAAAATTACTATTTTTTTCAAGTTAGCGGTTTTCTAGAATGAATCATAAATTTTACATTTTAGTTAAATAATCGAAAAAATATCCATTTATTATAACATTTAAAATAATTACTCTGTATTAGGAAAACTGTGGGTAGACTGTTTTACAATTTATTTCCAATTGATAAAGGTAGATGAGCATTCGAGGTATATGAGTTTGCATGATAATAAATTAAAATTAGAATTATTACTGCATAATATGATGTATATGCATAATGAATAATTAGCTTGTTTTAATCTTAATGTCGTTTTTACTTAGAGATGAATAAGGTGCTGGACATCGAAAGCTTCTCACAATGAAATAAAATATAATTAATTGAGACTATGTATGGTAATCTACATTTATCAATTGGAAATAATTACTCTGTTGAACATCCTGACGTAATAAATAAATTACTACAACAAAAATCTTAGAGTTGTAAAATCCAATGCTAAGATGTATATTAAAGTATATTAATTAAAACTAATGTATAATACTTTGCTGCAGATCGTACTCAGCGCCGTAGTGGCCTGTGCCCTGGGCAAAGCTAGCCTCGGCTACAGCGCCTTCGGAGGACTGGTCGCCGCCCCCGGCTTCCTCGCCGCTCCAGGAGTCATCGCTCCAGGACTCGCCGCCCGCAGCTTGGCCTACCCAGCTCCACTCTCCTACGCCGCTCCCCTGTCTTATGCTGCCGCCCCAGCCTACGCTGCTGCCCCAGCCTACGCTGCTGCCCCAGCCTACGCTGCTGCCCCAGTCGTAGCCGCACCAGCCGTCGCTCCCGTCGTAGCCGCCCGTGCTGCCATCGCCGCTCCAGTCGCCGTAGCAGCCCCAGTTGCCGTCGCTTCTCCAGCAATCAAGACCCAATACCACGCCCAGGACGAACACGGCAACACCGCTTTCGGACACTCCGAACCCGGCCAGACCCACAGCTCCGTCCAGGACGCTCATGGAAACCGCGTCGGAAGCTTCAGCTACTTGAACCCCACCGACGGACATGTTCACAGAACCGACTACGTGGCCGACAGCCTAGGCTACAGGGTGGCCGCTAACGACCTTCCACTCGGTCCAGCCTCCCCCATCGCTGACACCCCCGAGGTAGCCGCCGCTAAGGCCGCCCACCTCGCCGCCCACGGCCGCGCCCGTAGGAGCCTCCTCACCACTCCAGCCGCTACTGCCCCACTCGCAACTCCCCTCGTCTACGCCGCCCACTCTGCATACGCCGCCCCCGCTGCCTACGCCGCTCCCATCCACGCTCCAATCGCCGCTCCACTTGCCGCCCCAGTCGTCGCCTCTCCCTATGCTGCTCATCTCGGCCTCCCAGCTACCCTCACCACCATCGTCAACAACCCAGGGCATGCTGTCTCCTACAGGATCGACTGAACTAACGTAGGCTGAAGTGAGACCAGAGCTTACGAGACCAAAGTTGGGTTTCACCTTCTTCCTATAATGTGTTATTAGGTTCTTAATAAAATGGTTTAATTTATAAACAAGCAGAATGCCTCGATGTATCTCCTCAACCTGCACCCTATGACTCCTCTTCGTAACGATTATTTTATTTACAAGTAACCCAATTATGTAATCAGAAATACAGCTGTATAATATCTATCTGTATAACATTATTTTTTTTACAAGCTAACTAAATCTGTACCTCTGAGGTTTGGGCACTATGTCACATTTCGCTAACTTTACAGGAGAACCGTTTAAATAGATGTTTCCCTCCGAATGAAAGTGGACCTAGTGTTCTTTTAAAAGCATTTAACTCCCCTTACCATTGGTCTAGGACATGGTATCCTATACCACCGAGGTATAAGAAAATTACTTAAAAGAAATTTTATTACATTGACACGTATTGCAGGACGGTACAAGACAGCAAAGATACTGCACAGTTTCTGTAGCTTTGGTACCACATGCTGTTGAAAGTGGGCTTAATGTTCTTTTAAAAGCATTTAAGTCACCTTATAATTGATCTAGGATATAGTATCCTATACCACCGAGGTACAAAAATATTATTAAAAACAAAATTGTTGCAGTTGTGGTCCAATGTTATACAGATAGATATTATACAGCTGGATTCCTGATTACATACGTAAGTACAGACGCCACGACAAAACGAGTCAAAATGGATTCAGAGATGGTCAAAATGGATATTTCCGTTGAAATCTGAAAACCGAAAATTTTCGCGATTACAATACTTCCTTTACTTCGTACAAGGAAGTAAAAAAGAGTGTTATTACAACATTTTTATTAAATAAAGCAATTTTAATTATTTCCGCCTGCATACTTATAACAGGGAAGAGACAAAAACCTAAATCTCTTTTTTTTTTGGCATGGAAAGGTTTTTGATGCAAAAGTAGTTGTTCTGACAAAGACTATTCTTACCATCAACAACCTTTTCAAACTTCTCGTTGCAATTCCTGTGTATTTCTATAACGTCATTGTTGCTGGTGTTCCTGTGTGATTTTACAAGAGGGTATGATGCAGTGTGCAGACATTTTTAGAATGAATCGGAAGTTTAATGGTGGCGTTATGTGAAAAAGTAGTTGAATAAAATGGTTATCTTTATCCAAAATATCTAGTGTGTACAATGCAGGAATGTCATCCACTATCAACAGCAACGATCCAATACAATGATACTAGATCATTTTAAAATAAAATACTTTATAATAAGGATCGTTTATTATAGATTCTCCTCTACCTGCATTCGATGACTATTCTCAGGCCGTTGAATGTGGCCTAAGTGTTCTTTTAAAAGCATTTAACTCCCTTACAATTGATCTGGGACAGTGTCCTATAACACCGAGGTACAAAAATATTATTAAAAAGATATTTTATTACAACATTATATTAAATAATCTAATGCTTCTCGCACGCATTCTTATTACAGTGTAGAGAAAAAAAAACCTAATTTTTTTTTCCTGGCATGGAGATTATTCCTGCATTCATAGGTATTGCAGGACAGCATATGACATCGCATATACTGCACAATTCTGTAATACAGGTGCCAGGTGCGACATTTAAATCGCTATACCCTTCTATAACACAAACCACAGAAATTGAGTTGCGCTGCGCGGCCCTATGTCAATGTGCGTTTGGCGTTAAGTATCTGTTCTTGTCTATCTAGAGAACAGGTGCTGCCAGGTGTGAAAAGAAAGAGTAAAACCTTATTGCGTTTTATTAATTTATGCGTAAACCTATTTAGGTTAACTTAATCATACTTATAGTTGAAATTGGCGTTTTACTGGAGTGCAACCAACACATTAAAAAATTGACCAGGTAATTCAATCATTTAAAATTAAGAAACCTCATACTTTATTCAACTACTTTTTCACATAACGCCACCATTAAACTTCCGATTCATTCTAAAAATGTCTGCACACTGCATCATACCCTCTTGTAAAATCACACAGGAACACCAGCAACAATGACGTTATAGAAATACACAGGAATTGCAACGAGAAGTTTGAAAAGGTTGTTGATGGTAAGAATAGTCTTTGTCAGAACAACTACTTTTGCATCAAAAACCTTTCCATGCCAAAAAAAAAAGAGATTTAGGTTTTTGTCTCTTCCCTGTTATAAGTATGCAGGCGGAAATAATTAAAATTGCTTTATTTAATAAAAATGTTGTAATAACACTCTTTTTTACTTCCTTGTACGAAGTAAAGGAAGTATTGTAATCGCGAAAATTTTCGGTTTTCAGATTTCAACGGAAATATCCATTTTGACCATCTCTGAATCCATTTTGACTCGTTTTGTCGTGGCGTCTGTACTTACGTATGTAATCAGGAATCCAGCTGTATAATATCTATCTGTATAACATTGGACCACAACTGCAACAATTTTGTTTTTAATAATATTTTTGTACCTCGGTGGTATAGGATACTATATCCTAGATCAATTATAAGGTGACTTAAATGCTTTTAAAAGAACATTAAGCCCACTTTCAACAGCATGTGGTACCAAAGCTACAGAAACTGTGCAGTATCTTTGCTGTCTTGTACCGTCCTGCAATACGTGTCAATGTAATAAAATTTCTTTTAAGTAATTTTCTTATACCTCGGTGGTATAGGATACCATGTCCTAGACCAATGGTAAGGGGAGTTAAATGCTTTTAAAAGAACACTAGGTCCACTTTCATTCGGAGGGAAACATCTATTTAAACGGTTCTCCTGTAAAGTTAGCGAAATGTGACATAGTGCCCAAACCTCAGAGGTACAGATTTAGTTAGCTTGTAAAAAAAATAATGTTATACAGATAGATATTATACAGCTGTATTTCTGATTACATAATTGGGTTACTTGTAAATAAAATAATCGTTACGAAGAGGAGTCATAGGGTGCAGGTTGAGGAGATACATCGAGGCATTCTGCTTGTTTATAAATTAAACCATTTTATTAAGAACCTAATAACACATTATAGGAAGAAGGTGAAACCCAACTTTGGTCTCGTAAGCTCTGGTCTCACTTCAGCCTACGTTAGTTCAGTCGATCCTGTAGGAGACAGCATGTCCTGGGTTGTTGACGATGGTGGTGAGGGTAGCTGGGAGGCCGAGATGAGCAGCATAGGGAGAGGCGACGACTGGGGCGGCAAGTGGAGCGGCGATTGGAGCGTGGATGGGAGCGGCGTAGGCAGCGGGGGCGGCGTATGCAGAGTGGGCGGCGTAGACGAGGGGAGTTGCGAGTGGGGCAGTAGCGGCTGGAGTGGTGAGGAGGCTCCTACGGGCGCGGCCGTGGGCGGCGAGGTGGGCGGCCTTAGCGGCGGCTACCTCGGGGGTGTCAGCGATGGGGGAGGCTGGACCGAGTGGAAGGTCGTTAGCGGCCACCCTGTAGCCTAGGCTGTCGGCCACGTAGTCGGTTCTGTGAACATGTCCGTCGGTGGGGTTCAAGTAGCTGAAGCTTCCGACGCGGTTTCCATGAGCGTCCTGGACGGAGCTGTGGGTCTGGCCGGGTTCGGAGTGTCCGAAAGCGGTGTTGCCGTGTTCGTCCTGGGCGTGGTATTGGGTCTTGATTGCTGGAGAAGCGACGGCAACTGGGGCTGCTACGGCGACTGGAGCGGCGATGGCAGCACGGGCGGCTACGACGGGAGCGACGGCTGGTGCGGCTACGACTGGGGCAGCAGCGTAGGCTGGGGCAGCAGCGTAGGCTGGGGCAGCAGCGTAGGCTGGGGCAGCAGCGTAGGCTGGGGCGGCAGCATAAGACAGGGGAGCGGCGTAGGAGAGTGGAGCTGGGTAGGCCAAGCTGCGGGCGGCGAGTCCTGGAGCGATGACTCCTGGAGCGGCGAGGAAGCCGGGGGCGGCGACCAGTCCTCCGAAGGCGCTGTAGCCGAGGCTAGCTTTGCCCAGGGCACAGGCCACTACGGCGCTGAGTACGATCTGCAGCAAAGTATTATACATTAGTTTTAATTAATATACTTTAATATACATCTTAGCATTGGATTTTACAACTCTAAGATTTTTGTTGTAGTAATTTATTTATTACGTCAGGATGTTCAACAGAGTAATTATTTCCAATTGATAAATGTAGATTACCATACATAGTCTCAATTAATTATATTTTATTTCATTGTGAGAAGCTTTCGATGTCCAGCACCTTATTCATCTCTAAGTAAAAACGACATTAAGATTAAAACAAGCTAATTATTCATTATGCATATACATCATATTATGCAGTAATAATTCTAATTTTAATTTATTATCATGCAAACTCATATACCTCGAATGCTCATCTACCTTTATCAATTGGAAATAAATTGTAAAACAGTCTACCCACAGTTTTCCTAATACAGAGTAATTATTTTAAATGTTATAATAAATGGATATTTTTTCGATTATTTAACTAAAATGTAAAATTTATGATTCATTCTAGAAAACCGCTAACTTGAAAAAAATAGTAATTTTGAAAATTAATTCTTGTAGCGTTTATCAATTGACTAATCCAAGCAAGAAGCTTTTCATTTCAGAATAAACTATGAACCGCTATTAAATGGATTCGATCCCCTTGTTTTAATAATTTTTTTGTTTTATTTTTAATTTTTCTTACCTAATTTATAATTTAATCTATAATCTATAATTTTCAATTATTGGAGATGAAAAAGTAATGCAAAAAACGAATTCAAACTTTATTTGCCCATATTGGGACAATAATTTTGAAATTGTGTTTAAATATTTATTATAATAAATGGATATTTTGTAATTAATTAATTGAAATATAAAATCTTAGATTCTTTCTAGAAAACATTGAACTTAAAAAAAATTGTACATTGCGAAAAATGTAAAACCATTTATCATTTAAAATTATTACTAGACAAAATATTATCTATCACTTATTAATTGTAAACTGATGTTTAGCTATACTGTTAAAATATTGTTAATGTTTCATATATTTTCGCACTCTTACCAGGAGTTTCATGCTGCTGTGGGGGAATTGAGAGACCAATTAACCAAACACCGGCAACGGGCGGTATATATCTTACCCTACAAGGTCGGGGTGGAGTCCGCACTTCCCGGTCAAAATCAATTTTAACATTTAGATCCTTGTGAAAGTTCAAATCGAACGAGATTTCCTACATTTACATAAAAAAAAAAAAATCATGAACAATGGAAAAAAAGAAAATTGACAGATCTAACAATTGTGAGTTAGCACCATGAAAAATTATTAGAAAACTGCATTATATGTTTTACTTTTCTATTTCATTTTCATATATCGTGGCCTAGGAAGAAGAAGTGAAATCACATTACGAAAAAGTGAAATTTTACAGGAGGAGCTTTTGAAGTTTGCCTATCTATGTTTATCGCTGTTCCAAACTCACTGGCGAAACATCAAGCCGGAAATTTTCTTAGCCTATACTACTTACCTTATTTGTTAAAAAAAAAAATTTATTCTTTCATTTACACATGAATCGCGAGTTAAATTTTGGAAAGTTTTGATAAAAAACTAAAATTGTAATTACGTTAAATATTTTAACTATAAATTTAACGTTTTTCTTAAAGAAATATATAGACTAGAATGTCTACAAGCAAAAAAAAAAATTCGTAATGTGGCCTTCTTCTTTCAAGCTAGCGATATATATATATATATATATATATATATATATATATATATATATATATATATATATATATATATATATATATATATATATATCGCTAGCTTGAAAGAAGAAGGCCACATTACGAATTTTTTTTTTTTTGCTTGTAGACATTCTAGTCTATATATTATAGACATAAATTATATATATATATATATATATATATATATATATATATATATATATATATATATATATATATATATAATAATAATAATAATAATAATAATAATAATAATAATAATGGGATATTTTGTCACAATATTTTTGTAAAAAATAACCAAGTATACAGTTCATTAGCCTCAACAGAAGGAATAATTCTTCAAAAACTGCTTGTAATTGGTTTGATTCACTCAGTTATATTAACGGATTGCCTTCTGTACCTCATTCATAGATTCACTAAGGTCATAATAATCATATTAAAATATCAAATAATTTTTTTTTTTTGTTTGACCCAAAAATAAACTCTTTTTTGGCCTCGAAAACGGATCTATGCTTTTCAGAATCCTCTTATACCCCCCCCCCCCCCAAAAAAAAATCTCATGTTCGGCCATTGGTCCGTCTGTCCGTATAAATGATGTATATTCTGTCTGGCGGAAAAAATAAATAAATATAAAAATTATCTCTGCTTAGTTTTTAACTATAAAGCAATAATCACATTTGGAGATAGGAATTGCTGAAGGGGGTGGCAGTATCTGCCATGCCAGTGGGCGGCAATACAATAAAATCTGCCCCGATGTCTGTCTGTGTCACGATTATATCATGAACGGATGTACCGATTTACTGTTTTTATTGATTTTGTAGGGTTTCGAACTCCGATGGCTATGTATGCTATGGCTATGTAGCTATAGTGGCTGTCCAATTGCAGAAAAAAAGTGCTTTTCTACAGACTCTAGTGCCATCAGTGCCGTAGCCAGAGGAGAGGTCCAGGGGGTCCGGACCTCTCTCCCTCCAAATTACATAATACTGTTACTTATTCTCGCATGTAAACAAAAATTGTATAAACCTGTTTGAATTTTATTTTATAAATAATATACCTAGGCATAGAAAATATTACATAGAGAGAGGTCCCCCTTACATCCACGGTTAAGGGTGGATTTCTTTAAAGTCAAATGGACCCTCCCCTCCGAAACGAAATCCTGGCTACTGAGCACAAAGGTGGTTTTGTCTAAAAAAAAAGACACTATATATTTTGACGAAACTTGCCGAAGTCTTCGCTTTTAAAGTGCTTTGCGTATGTTCACAAGGAAGGCCGTTTTTTTTGTTTGTTTTTTGGAGGGGTGTGAGGTTTTAGATTATCCCGAAAACTATATATGTCTCGCAACATTCCAGATGATCATTTTAAAGATAACTCGTGTACAAAGCCAAACAAAAAATAAAATAATCGGTTCAATATTAGAGAAGACACACCAAATAATGTTTGTATTGGATTTGGTAACCGAAACGGTAAGGAAAGTCGAATGAGTGTGCAGATATTTTGATATGGAAGTCCAACCGAGCTAGGTGGCCTTCCGAGGTCGGAAATTTATAATTTTAAATCTAAATCCAAACGAGGTCTCTAATAATCAGAATTACCTTCTCTTTTACTTTTATTTACTCTTTTTTATGTTTTGCTTCGTTTTTACTTCACGGTATGCAGAGAAAAAGAAGTATTGCAGTCGCGAAAATATTCGGTTTTCTAATTTCAATGGAAATATCCACTTGGACCATTCCTGAATCCATTTTGACTAGTTTGGCCGTGACGTCTGTACTTACGTTCGTATCTCACATAACTCAAAAACAGTTATTCGTAGAAAGTTGAAATTTTGAATTTGGATTGCTGTAACATCTAGTTGTGTCTCTACTTGATCACTTTAATTGAATGTCATTATGGATTTTCATAAAAAATTATATTAAAATATAACACAAAACTTCTCAAATTTGGTGTATAAGACTTAGGTATTAATATAAATAAAATAATAGATTTTGGTTAGTATTGGCAAACCGGAAGTGGTACTTTACTTCAAGGTCATAATAGACTCATAAAAAATTATGTTAAATGCAATAATTTTCAAATTTCATATATAACACTTTAATGCCAATATAAATGGTATCGAAGAATTTTTTTTTTTTTTCAAATTGGATTATTGAAATTTGCACTTTCCTTGAAGCTCGTAATAGACTTTTTTTCATTTTCATAACAGATTTTTTAAATGGTTCTCTATCAATTTTATAAATAAAAGGGACAAATGAAAGTTTTAGAAAATAAAATTCTGAGTCTAACACATCCAGAATTACGACTCAGGGCACAGCTACAAGTAATCGACGCCAATAGACGCCGAGTGTCGGTTTTGAGATATTGCCATCTTCGGATCACTTTTTGATTAAGTTTTTCATCATTGTGTCATATAATTATTGTTGTTATGTATTACCTATCTATTTAGTTGTTTTTGATCGAGTAGATAATAACAACTTTTACAATTTGATGTAAAAAAAAAAGAAGGCAAATGCCAATAACAAAAGAACTGAGAATCGCAAACTTGAATATTGCAATCGGAACCGTAACTAATCAATAATAAAAAATAAAAAAGATAAAAGGGAATGCTCAGCGATGTTTTCTTTACTCACTATAATCGAACAGGGGCGCCTTCATTCAATGGTATTTCCGGTGAGAAAGCAACTTCCCGTCACAGGTTACTCATTCCCTCAGACCATCTCACAACTTAATTATTCACTACCTCAAAAGAAAATAGAAAAATTAAAATACTCAGGCTAAAACAATATATATATATATATATATATATATATATATATATATATATATATATATATATATCCAATAAATAAATAAATCATTTCGAAAATTTTACAATATATATTTAAAAAACCTTGTTTAATATATATTGTAAAATGAAAGTAATACTTATAAAATGAATTGTATGCCAAGGTGGAAATTAGAAAAAGATTTATGCATAATTAAATAATGTGTTTGTATATTCGTAGACATGTGCATATACGCACATAGACAATCATATATATATGTATGTATGTATATATAGATATATATAGCTATATATATATATATATATATATATATATATATATATATATATATATATATATATATATATAATTGTTGGTGCGTCTGTTTGTCATCGTGTAACTTCTGAACGACTTAATAATGCCATATTCACACAACATATTTATGTGTTCGAGACGAAGGTATATAGCTATGCTAGGATCTTCGGTACGTAGCGTTTTAATCAAGTCATAAACAAATATATATATATATATATATATATATATATATATATATATTCGATATACACATATCGGAATATGAAGAGGATCAGGGGAAATAAGCTAATGATTATTTGATAGGCGTGTAATTTATTTTAAATGGTTAGAAATTTATTTTTGGCTAAGCCATTATCCTAACTGATAATATGGTCATTGGTGATAACTTATTCCTAGGATAAAAACACATTAACTTTTGCCGAAAGGACTTCTTTTTATAGTTAAATATTCTCGTTTCTATCAAAATAAATATCTGATGTGGGCAACAGTCATATGTTATATAACAATATAAGTCTCCTTGTACGCCTATTAAATTATAAACCCGTGGCTCAAAAAGTGATACCGAATTTTGTTACTAGTTTCCGTAGATTGACACTCGGCGTCCTGAGATCCATCTATTGACACACACACACTCTTGTTACTGGAGGTCTTATTCCGTTATTATATGGCGTTTTCCTTCAGTAGGTAGCTATATAATATCTTTCCAAGATATTTCTTCATCTTCCTTGACAGCAATAAAACTGTCAATATCACTGGATAAAGCATTAGAAATCGACAGTTTCGACATTTTAAGCGGAAAAACCCACTTAACTAATATCTTATTCTAATGCTTCAGACTTGGTGATCTCACAAATGGGGAGGCAAACCAGTATTTTACACTCAATTTTAACACTTAAAACAATTAATAAAAATATTTAATTGGATTGGAAACCAAATTGCTTTTGTAACCTTTATTACCGAAACATATGATTTATCTTTTTATTTAAATTTAATTTTTGATGTAAGCTTATTATGACCTTCAAGTAAAGTACCCTTTTCGGCTCACGAATTTTAACCAAAATCTAGTAAACACATTTATATCGATATAAAAGTCCTATTTACAAAATTTGAGATGTTTTACATTACATTTTAATATAATTTTTGATGAAAGTCTAATATGACCTTCAAGTAAAGTACCGCTTCCGGTTTTCCAATTTAGACCAAAATCTAGTATGTTATTTGAATCAATATATAAATTATAAATACTAAATTGGAGAAGTTTTGGATGGTATTTTAATATAATTTTTTATGGAAATCAATTATGACCTTCAAGTAAAGTACCACTTCCGGTAATCAAGCAGTGACCAAAAAGGGAGGTTCACAACTAGATTTTACAACAATCCTAAATACAAAATGTCAACTTTCTACGGCTAATCGTTTTTGAGTTATGCGAGATACGAACGTAAGTACTTACAGACGCCACGACGAAACTAGTCAAAATGGATTCAGGGATGGTCAAAATGGATATTTCCGTCGAAATCTGAAAACCGAAAATTTTCGCGATTACTACATTTCCTTTACTTCGTACAAGGAAGTAAAAAGGTGTAGGGATAAAAACATAATAAATAAAGTATGACATGACGATCATGGGATCATTTTCTTTTCAACTTTTATGGTCAGACTATGCGTCCATTAGATGCGCAAAATGTGCGTGTGGTAACTTCAAAAAAAAGATCAAGTATTTGAACGGTTTGAAACGAAAGGATGCGAACGATGGAAAAGGGGATGGAAGGTTCTTGTCGCAGAAAAGAAGCGAAATGACATTCGATCCTCTTATGTTTGTATTGAAAGAGAGGTTTCTGACAGAACACTACTAACACTGCTACACGAGAATATATAAAGTTTAATAACGAAGGCAATAAAGTTTAATCAAGAATATCGCAAATAAAATGGCGAATGAAGACATTGAATATTGTCACAGTCGCATATTTTACTCATCTAGCGGAACCAAGGCCTCAAGAAGCAAGACGACGGCTGAAGTGCGGGAATGCGAAGTTCTTTTAGGAAGGAAAGACATCATATGTCGGCCCAAGTCTACTAAATAGGAAATATTTAGATTGTGAATAATTTTATTAGGGATGGAACGTTGATAATTTTACAAATAATTATGAATGTGAGGACCCACACCGTCCTGATTATGATAGCAAAAGGCGTAGATCTTACGAGTGTTAGGTGCGAGGGAATTGGAAGTCAAGAGCTTTTTCCTAAAAAATCTTTGAGGATACAAGATAGTTGATCATAAAACATAAATTCCATAATTTCATTTGAAAAAATTACTTCAAGTGTCTTTTGGATCGGATTTCCACAAACATTTTTGTTAAGATTGGGACCTGGATCAGCCAGTCTACCAATATAAAATTATTACTAACTCTGAAGTCCGCTTTTGAATATTTAGTTCACATACATAATAGCTATCCTTTAGTATAAACCGGAATATAAATAATTATAAACCTATAAAATGCCAATTTTTATTTTCTAAAGTTATAACGTTTAAATAGTAATTTTTTTTATTTATTTCGAAGATAAAATGGAGCCCATATAAACTTCTTCACCATACCCTACATTGGTCAACGTTTCGGACCTATGCCCATCTTCAAGACCTTTTCATTCCATTTTTATACAACAATAAGTACAAACAAATGCCGACTTGATATACAGTATTTCAACATTAACATAAAAATATTGAAGCCTCTTTTTTAATAATTAGTTCACATACATAATACCAACTCTTTAGTATATACTGGTATATAAATAATTATAAAACCCTACTTTATTTGTACAAAAAAAAACAACAAAAAAAACAACAACATATAATTATTTAAAATTACATTCTAACAACCGTAGCCGATGTATCCGGGTGACATTTAGTCCAGCTGACTGCCGAATGAGATGCCCTTGGGAGAAGGCCCATTCCAAAAATATAAGAGCACCTTGCATTATGTAACGCCCCACCACCTTTGTTGTATATACACAATAACTGTGTAAAAATAATATAACTGGCTAATTTTCTATATAATATCTAGACTCACCTACTCTCCTACTCACATCATTTATATTAGAAATGTTTATAATATTAGTATTAATATTCACAATACTAGCGTATATAATACTGAGTAATGATAACAGGAGAACTATAGTAGCCGTCACGAAATTAGAAACTTAATGCACTTACTTTGACTTTCCGAATCCTTCTTTGGAATCTAAATCACAGAATGTTTTTGTTGTGTAGCCTGGCTCCTACATTATGAAAAAAAAATAGATATTCACACTGGATCTCACTGATGGTCACAAGTTTCTAATTTCATGACGGCTACTATAGTTATTAGAAGTACTACAAAATGACTATGACAGACTTTTGGATTTAAATTTCAGAGATTAAATGAAGAGTTGCTTGTTTCCCCGAACCACGTGGAACAATATGAAGCAAAGTAGGACTGCTTATTAGTAAAGAACAAAATTGATAATTTCAATCAAGAGTTAAAACCTGTACAGTAAATTTTGAATATCAGTTCAAAGTAAGTCAAACAACTATGTTTGACTTACTTTGAACTGATATTCAAGTGATTACTAAATCACTCTTCTGTATAATAAAATTCTAACATGCGTCCGACGGTGTCCTTCGTTAGACGCGCCAAACCTTCATAACCGTTCAGTATTGCGGGTACTGTATAACCTACTCCGTATCTATTTCTAAGTTATATAAATAGAAAATTTATGAACATTTGATAGTGAATATAGAAAATACCTGTAGACAATTTATTATGGAGCGTCAATAAATAAATAAATAATAAATTAAGACTAAATAAATATTATGTTTTGTATGTTTTCCTGATGATTACAACCGTCCGTGGGATGGGACATCTCCTTCTAGTACTAGGTAAACAATTAGGGTAAGACCTCCTATTTTCTTGTTTATGAGAGCTAAGGGTTTACTTTCACTGAAATACATTGAGAAAGAAATCCCTCTAAGAATCAATATTAATTACAAAAAAATGTCTAACCAAATTTGGTTTTTAAAATTAAATTGAAAGGGATACATTTAAAAACAACATATTACTATGTAGAATAGCAGCCTTTCTCTTGCAGTTACATGAAATAGATGAACACATAAATATTTTTATAGTCGTTATTTTTCAACGTAAATAGCAGTAATAAAAGAAATATGACAAAAGTAATATATTGCTAATTATCCTTGTCACATCTTAGACAGAAAATAATAATAATAATAACATACATATATTAATTCGTCTTGTAAATGCTTATTAAGTTGGAATTTATGAGCAGTATTTAATAAAATAAGAGCAGTAATTTATTTATTATAATTTATCTGCATAAGTAATATTAATAATTAGAATTTTTTTTTTTTCAATCTGTCATGATGCATAAGGTATTATAGAGTTATGTTGTAATAAAAATAGTTATAGTATACTATTTTTTCAGTACCGTACGGTACAGTCCATAAGCTACTAAACTGTGTCCGGATGAGATATTTTAATCATGTAATAAAGAAAACTAAGAAAAATAAAGAAGGTTTTTAGATTTCTCAAAATTGACTATTATCTTTGCAATCCACCCCACAATTAATTGTAGTCCAGTTTTTGTCTTCAATTGCATAATTTCACAGACATGCTTTTTTTTTTATTATAAAAAGAGATAGCAAATGGTTCGGTTCCGGTTGGGATACGGCCTAGATGCAGTGATCATGATAAGAAGATGTAAGTCAAATGCTATCTTCATCGAAGGATCCTGTTTGATATTTCACTCCTTTCCGGTCCCGTCCAAATGCTCTGATATCAATCGGATTTGTTTATTGTCACTTTAAGTCTTAGCTTCAAGGTTATTAGAAAAAAAAAATTCAATGTTCCGTAATTCAAGATTTTTTTTATAAACATAATGATAATTTCTTTGCTGGACAGGAACAAACTTACAATTACCTAAAAGGATTAAATTTATTGAAAAAATCTTACTAAAAGGATACGACACGTCACAATTTTTTCAATAAATACAGAAAGTTCAGAAAATTTGATAGCAATATATATTTCCAATTAAATAAATAAAAATTTCAGCTGTTAAAGAAATAGTATAGAGTAGTAATATTATTGTTTTGTTAGATATTTGTTCGTTTGGTTTAATAATTTACTATGGTTTCATATCATTTAATACTTCTCATTGTCACAATAATACCTCTACGTACATACACATAGTATGCATAATTCTTTGGAATGTGCATAAGATTTTTAAATAAACTCCTCCTATGTACAAAGATCGGAATATGACGATTTAAAATGCCAAATGCCAATTTTTTAGATCAGAGAAGCAGGAAAAAATATCGGGAACTCTTGATATCACTGAGGAACTAGGTCAGTGTTTTTATATAAAAACTGTTTTTCGTAATATTTCTACTGTTTGATATCAGCAAGGGCATAGAAAAAAGAATTGAATTCCTTCAAAATAATAATCTTTTTAACAAAATATAATAGACCTTAAAGAGAGAAAGGTAAAAAATATACTGAATAAGAATTCTAAAAGCCAAAGATGTATCCAAAGAAACATAGGCTAGTTTAAGTCCATTACCTCGTAAAATTGTTTCCAAATTATAATTAGATATTTTTTTTTCCCTTTTTTCCCCCCAGAACGAATATTAATCGTATAATTTATTACGAGCATACTTAGAGTAAAGGATACAAAAATAATTGAAATTCAAGTATATATTATGCTAACGAATATATACTGACTAAATTAAAAACAAAATATAAGCATATGTAGTAAATTTATTTGTCCCCTTAACATGGTCTTACAGACCTTGTTTATCTTTAGACGCCTTAAACACCTGGATCGCCTTTGCCTATCTAGAGATACGAGTATTTTTTCGAATTCGGAGACAGATTTCCAAAGATGGTTCTTTCTAAATAATCTATAATATAATAATCATAAAGATTTCTTGAATAAACAATCTCGAGTCAGAAAGGGCGCCGATTCGATTCCGGCCTGGGCGGGTTGAAATCTATTCGTGGCCTGCCCATGACGGATTTGATATAAATCGATAAATATTGCTATAGTATATTTAATTATAAACATATCGAGAAAATTTTGCTTAGTTGCCGTTGTTACTCTCGATAGCGGAGTCGTCTCATTTGGCAATTCTCATGCGGGAAACGAACCCACACCGTTATAGCCTGTATATCCTTGGCAGCTCTCTTCCTCTGATAATTGTTTAAAAGTTTATTTTACTTCGTTTGCTCTGCTTTAAGTCGCTCATTTAAACACGATAATAAGAGCATACAACTAATATTTTAGGTGTCTACTAACAAAACAGGACAGCTCCATTTTTTTCGAAAATTCGATTAAGTTATAGATGGTTCTAAAATAAATACAAAAAAGTTAATTTGCACTGCAAAAAAGTTACTAATACCAACTTGCCAGAAATTTGTTCTATCATTGGTAAACTTTTTAGTTTTTACTTTTTGTACAAAATTTTAGAATTTGGAGTTATCCCTTTTTGTTGTCGCCTCATTTTAACTATAAAATGAGTCACTAATTATTAACTATAAAATATTTTTTGGCGAACGACCTTAACTACAATAAGTTAATTATTAATGTTTGTTGATCAAAACAAACGTCCTTCAAAACTAGGAAAGAAAGGCACCTGCCGAAAAAAGAAAAAAAAAAGCTGGTTTTATGTCACCTCGAAAAAATAATGATCAATGGTAGATAATTTTGAGGGGTTTAATTCCTGTAGTGAAGCTTTATTTACCATTTGTTATACTCAAGAGAAAAAGGATGGAAGAATATATTTTATAGGTCACCAATATAATTAATATATTTACTAAAATTGTAATAAAATTAAAAAAAAAAAGGAAAAATGATTCAGTATACTCGTATAAAGGATTCAGCAATCAAACGTTAATTTAGTTTTTCATACAAAATATTAAAACAAAATTTCGAACACTACCAAAAATATTTTAAGATTTAAAATAAGTCGGTAGGTAATTGAGTTAATTAATTGTAACAATAGTAATTTTAGTATAATTATTTAAATTTTGTGAAGAAGAATTATAATTCATATATAAAAAAAAATATTATGTATAAAGCCAAAAGCTTATATTTATAAACCATTTATTAATTTTGTCTCTGAAAACTATTTCAATGATCAGAAGAACCAATAGAAGGAATAAAAATAAGAAAAATATTCTCAATAAATCATAACTCCGTTAAACTAGACTTTTAATTAATATAACTTTTAAGAAATAATTATTTAAATATATAAATAAATAAAATAATAATAATAATAATAATAATAATAATAATGCTTTAATCGTTCGTCTTATACTTTTTATTAGGTTAATATATAGTTGCTTTTATGATAGCACCTGCCATCCTCAAGGTATCACCACATCTGTTACAATAATTGACCTTGTAATAAATTATGGAGGAAGAATAACATTTTAGAGTGGAATAGAAACATAACTTGGACTAACTAAGACATAAAATACAAATTATATTTTAATCATATTTAAATTGTATATAAATACCATTTTAAATTATTTTTAAATTTGTTTAACCTTTATTATTAAGTATAGGTGCAGCATTGAAAAAGGTTATTCGCACTTCTGATAGACTAGAACAAAAAAACTCTCTAAAAGTTTTTTAGAGACAACAATATTGTTGATAAATGTCAATATATTTATGAACTTATGTACCTATACAACACCCATAAAATTCCATAGGAGCCCACAGTTCTTATAATGTATTTAATTTTTGTTTACTTACTTTACATCAAATAAATTAAAATTTTGAAAATTAGTTTAGTTTGATACTCTGTCAGTTCATATAATTATATTTTCAATTTCTCTATTGTATTGATAATTAAATAATATTCATTTTTCTGTACACCTTTGTTATTCTTAAGGGCCCAAAAAAGTTTTTTCTATTCTATTCTATATTGTAATAAAAATAACAAAACATATTAATACTCCATTTATAATAATATTTTATTTTTATTTGAATAATTTAAGAGAAATATTTATTTAATAATCGAATTGAATATTTATTTACTTTAAGAATAAAGGCATTGGAAGTTATTAATACATGTTTTTATAGAGTTACAATAGTTACTTAACATTCAACTTTTTATTTAATCTGCGGTGTTCATAAATATACAATTGCTGCTGCAAAACAGTACTTACCTAGTACTTGAATATTATTTATAATAAGTTTATTTATTTAAACCAGATAACCACGGGAAAGAAATGTCGAACTGCTGACATTAATTTCACAAGTATGCATAAATAAAATATCAATTATAAACAACTAAAAGGTAAAATTTTATAAATCGTTCCTAGTCATTATTTTGTTTTATTTTATTATATACTAGCTGCACCCCGCGGGATTTCAGTGAAACCGCGGCATTAAACTTGGATTGGAAGGTTACAAAAGAAAGTCTCAAGTCTCTCAAATAATTGTGAATCAGTCAACGTTTCACAAATTCAGGTCTCATCGGGACATAAAAAGGTAAGATTACAAACATATGCCATATAAAAATTGAATATCTATTGAACTGTCTTGGAGTGACGCACTATCTCTACTTGTTAGCCTTTTTTAAATGTTAGTTTGAGATGTGATGTCTCTGCTCTGTGTTTAATTGATCTTATATTTTTCTATCCTGGTGAAGGGCTGAATTGGCGATACGGTGGCTGGTTATTTATTTATTCGTAATTGAACCAGAAGACTATTTTTTTAAACCTACCAAAAATATCCTAAAAATGACAGCTTTTTATTGTTTCCAAATACTAAATTTAACAATTTATATGGTGAAAAACTGATAGTGCAAATTTAATCGAGGTTGGTTAGGAAACATAAGTATATCGTGGAGCCCTGATGAGCCGTCGCAGACTATAATAGAACAATAGTATCAGAGGGTACGCTGCTCCTTGATACATATCTCCGCTAGATCTTGAGCTATCGGGTCTATTGTCTTCAGCAACTTCCTCCGGGTCCTCCGCTCCATCTTGCACTCCTTCCATTCTATCACGACTCTGAACCCTTCAATTCCACCAATCCCACGACCTGCTACACGAAGTCAAGAAGACTAAGGCGCGGAATCAGTAGCAGATGATACTACAATCGAATGTTTAATTAGCAAGCCCATGGAGCTGAGCGAACATATGTTATGTAACTTGTACCTCAATAAGGTATAATAACGCAACTTACAAATATTTACTTAAGCCAGCATGGACATTAAACTTGTACGCCTCTCAAATTTTAGGTAACGATAAAAAAATACAAAAAAGACTATAAACGCTTCGATACAAAACAATCACTTACAATAAAAAACGAAAACTTATTACACAAGCGCCTTTGTACGTTACCAACAAGACTTAATGCACTGAATAACATTCTAAACATAGGTAAATACCTACCTATGAACTAAGTAAAAAATATTTTACAACAGCTCACAGAGACAACTCATAAATTGAAAAAAAAAAATACGTCATTTATTTCAGGGAATACAAGGAGACTGTAAAGGAGGTGGATGTAAGATCTTCTCCTGCAATAGCTCAAACCAAAATAATATCAAGGGATACCGCAAGGAAATTTCTTTTCTCACACACTATTATTAAGGTAATATTTATAATAATAATAAACTTCATAATATAAATGCAATATGTATGGTATATATTTGTTCACACTACCATCAAAACGTTCATCTTGATATTAAATTAATCTGTTCAGAAATCTCACCATTTACGTGACATTTCGCCAAATCGTCCTCATTTCGATTTCCATGCTAATTGATATATTCATGGATTAAGATTTATTTTTGAAATGTATAGTATAGTGCATGGGTAGTAATTTATTACTACTAGAATTAAGGGAAGACTAATACTAAAAAATGATGGATTTTTTTTTTTTCTAAAAGTAGAACTCTTATTGATCATTTTGATATTTGTTTCATATATTTAGGCAAGTCAGTAGTTTTTCATAAATGCATAATTTATCTTACATGTTTTTGAATAAAATTCAGTTGTTCGGCTATCCTGAAAAATTGTGTTTTTTTCGTACAAATATCCACTCTTCGCAGTAACTATAAAACTTTTCTGTTTATCAATAAAGAAGGGACATACGCAGAGGGGAGGATTGGAGGTCATAGCTCTCCCTCTCCCCTCCCCTTCCCAAAATGTAGGAAAATACATAAGGTTTGTATTTTAAGTAATATTTTTGGTAATTTTTGATCCAATTTTCATGCTTATTGTTAACACTGACTCCCAATTAGACGATGACAGATATTTCGGTAATTCCTTGCCTTTTTCTTATTAAATTCCATCCTCTCCCCGAAAAAAAATTATCCGTAAGTTCCTGCAATTAGAGTTCGGAAAAGGAATAGATGGGAGTTTTTTCGGATTTTATATTACAACTCATGAAAAAAATATATTGAATTTTGTAATTTCCGTCAATTTTTTTCCATTAAAAATTAGTTTCTATTCGTTCATATGGATTTCCTTGTGTTTGTTTCGTTCAAATGGATTGTCTTGTGTTTGTTTCGTTCAAATAGGTAACATTAAATTAAGGTCGTGTGAACATTTTAAATCTTTAACTATTTCCACTTCTGAAACAAATGGGTTATATAATGTTAAAATCATGGAGTTTCAGATATAAAATCTTACACTTTCAAACAGTTATATCTTCAAAGATAATTTATTGATAAATCTCCCCTTCCGCGTTCTTATTGATACAATTTTTTAAAAGATTTTAATCAATTTTTAGAGAAATATATTCAAGTATTTAAATAAATGAGAAAAACTACTCAGGACCACTTAGTAGCAGGCCACCTAGTCAGACCCTGGTTCCATATGTCCATACGTTTTAATAATATTATTTACCCGTTTGTATGGATTAATGTTTGTTTATATGACCACCTTTTAATGTGTATTGTGTCTATTTGTACATATAAATAAATAAAGTTTATGAAATTTAAGCTTCGGCACGGCTGTAAATAAATGACCACGTTTTCAACCACAATTACATTTGTAGATACGAAATTAATGAACCCAACGCTATATATAATATTTTACACGTTTATATTTACCTTCTGGCATTCAACTGCGGATAATAGGTATTGGAAGGTAGGCTCTGCTAGGCAGCTGCTTGTACCTACGAAAATACTTGGTCCATTGGACAGCTGAGTATAGCAGCTTGTGCCGAATACTAACTAATGGTGTCTGTCAGCCGTACATCTGCGAACCCGTTGCAGAACACAATACCGTAAGTCCCAGAAGTAGAAAGTACCTAGCGTGGTACCGTCAATTTCTTGGGCGTTTCAAAAGTTATTAGATAAAGCAGATTGTATGAGATCCAAACAAAATGAGAATAAGAAATTGGTTCGTTTTTGAGAATCGACGAAAATTTGAACTGAACTAGTCTTCATAGTGTTTTGGGTATTAATTTTAGTAAATAATAAATTTAAATCACCCAGAAGCATGCAATATAAAAATAAACAATAGAATATGCAAGATCAAAATTAGGTTTTAAGCAAGCTAAGTGATTCATAGGATATTATGCGAAGATTCCAAATCAAGCCTTTAAAGAATCTCAAATATCAGTAAATAACTAATCCAGCCAACATTTCGCCTATTACAAGGACAGAAAAAGACCAGCACATCTTACATTAGCAGTCTAAAAAAGGCTCAATCAAACATAGACAGAAAATCACTCCTAGACAATTAATTGTCTTGTCTGTCCAGATCATGACGTTGATGATTGCTGCTTACTGGTATTGGAGAGACTTAAGTCTTTGTTTTTGGAATTTTCCAAATATAACCTAAAAGTAATTGTTGCCTCTTTTGGGGGGTTTTTGCTCTGATTAATTAAAGAGATTCCAGAAAGACACAAATTTGAAAAAAGAAAACAACGGAAAAATGTTCGTATTGCTTTATGCGAACTTCATTTACTAGAAATTGGATATCTAGTATAAAATCAATCAAAAAATTATAATTGGCGTTGATAAATTCATTCGTGCAGAATGTATCAACATTAATACGATTGCAAGCAGGGGAGGATCCAGAGGTAGTTTTTAGGAGGGGAACTATCAGGACAGGGCCGGAACTAGGATTATTTTTTTTAGGAGGGGGAACAAGCTCAATTATGCCGCCCCTTCATTCATCCCCTCTCCTCCTCTTTCAATAAAAGTTGAGAGTTGTATTCAAATATTGTAGGAAATATATTTCGAAATAAATCACATCATCTCCTAACATTAACATTGACTGAATAATGGTCTATATAATGAAAAAGCAGAAAAAAATATTTTTTACTTAGGCTAAAAATAAACATGCTCGAAATTTGCCGCCCTCTAAATTATGTCGGGCAAGTACCCCGTTGCCCCCCTTTGTTCCAGCCCTTTATCAGGGTGGCCACAGAATTTGGGATCCTCGCAGAGCAGACCGGAATTATACCATACATTTTTAAAAATATTTTTTAATGTTTGTAAACATGCTCCCTTTGAGAAGCCGACCATTTTTATTTTGCGAGGCATCTTTATGAGGGGAATATAGTAAGGATGATATGTAGAATTATACGATTGTGTTGTCTTATCCTGTATCAGGAGGGATTGACAAGATACCTCAGTAATTAATAACACAAAGAGAAATAATACTTTTTGAGCCTATTTAAAACTATATTGATCTTAATTAGGATCAGTGGCGTGCCTGGGTCTTCGTGTGCCCGGTTCGGTCAACATCTTTTCACTTCATTTACGCTCCCATCCTTAAAAATGGAAATATGTATCCTTTTTTTTTTATTTATTTATTTATTTTTTTTTTGAAAATCTTTAATAACAATGAATTTATAGTAATGTAATATTTTCACATTACATTTTAACAACGATTTATTGTTTTAAATTTTATGTGACTAAATGCAATATACATTACAAATAATAGTATCCTACATCGTAAAAGTATACTGTATGAGATCATAAAATGTTATACAAAAATATAAAAAAAAAAACCTAATTTTTTTTTTATTCTCAACTTTTACGTGCCCTCTCTCGCCCCGCCTTACCAGGCGACTGATTATGATTCCATTTATATGATCCCAGCGACTTAACCCCTGAACCATATAAAACAGTTTTAAGTTTTCATGAGGTTTAAAAATTATTAACACGATAGAAGTTTGACATAATTATTTTATTTACATTAATAAAAAATATAATTACAATTGACAATTATATAATTACATTTGACAGTTTCGACGATTGATTTCTCACGAGATAAGCAGAGATTAATTTCTCTCCAAGTAGAGGAATGATGATTACGAATATTTTAAATTAACCGTATTTTATTTATTTTTTCTCTCATTTGTAGTTTTGGTAGGGAAAGTTTCCATTCCTCCTCCCCCGGTGGATGCAAGATGCAGTGGATGAAAAGAATATTAACAGGAAAAGGCCTAAACACTCCATTAGAAAGCTCTCTTATCGAATCTTAGATTTTCATAAGGCACGAGTGACTCAGAAAGAGAAGAATAACTCAATGAGAAAGTCAGATTTGAGGATATGCACACTGCACAAAATTTGGGTATTGCTAGTAATTATAAGACTGATAGTAAAAATTTAAATGATTTTTACTCAAAAACGAAAAATCTTATTACATTGCCTTTTTGTAATTGGTTTGTTGGTGGTGTTCGTGTTTCTCAGATTTTTCGGGTTTGCTGATGACCTGTTTAGATTATAACCTGCCTCTGCTGTTTGATTTTTACTTCTTTTTTCTATTGTATTTACTTTTATCTTTTATATATATTATTTGATTTATTTTGATGGCCTTTAAGTGTATATTCGATTGTTTGTTACACCCATTTCCTGTGTTCTGCTGATCAGCTGTTTGAATGTGGTCTTTCTGAGGTATTTGCTGTGTTGCTCTGTGTTGCCATCAGCATGAGTTTAGATAACGTGCAGTGATGTGCTGTCTCTAATTGACGCGTCTTTAGTCCTCACAGGAAGGAGGCATGCAAGTCTGTATGAATTAGGGAGCTGCTTATCCGTGCACTCTCCCTAGTAGATAGGTGTCAGGTCAGCAATTATTATACCTTATTATAGCAATATACTTATATTATATTATTATAGCAATATACCTTTTCGGAAACTATCCTCTTTCCTGGCAATCATTGAAGATTCTGAAGAACCGTTCTTCAATGTAGAGGATATTGTTCTTCAAGATAGGGCAATACGAAGATTTCTGTCCCATGGTGGGCACAAATCCAAACTCGGGGGGTATACAGTGCTGGATTAAAAACATAGGCAATTGCCTATGGACCCTGAGCCTCGTAAAAGGCTCCATGGTCCGTTAGGAAAATAATTTAAAGTAGTTCTAATTTGCTTTGATAAGATCTTAAGTTTATTTTTAAGGGACAAACGATTTTACTAAATTAGTCTATATGGAATATACTTATTTCCTCTCAAAAATAAAACTCAATTACTCTGACACAGACAACCGTCCTGAAGCTACCTCCCTCACCATTACATGTTTTTAGGGGAAGACTAAGCGTTAAGTGACTACGAAGTCTTAAGTTAAATATTTTGAAACTGAACGAAAAGGTTTTTCATGCACTTTTTCAATAAAAGTTCTCAATAAAATAATCGAAAAAATCTATAACCTCAATAAAGGGTGCTTCCCGGAACATCTACTTGCCTGAGGGCTGCAAACGTCTGCGGCGGAGTCAACTTGTCTAGAGCACTCTGAAGGCACTGGCATCATAGGACACCGGCAGGGCCCTAAGGCGCCACTCTCGAAGGGTGAAAAAACTCCACTGGAAATACTAAAGAGGAGATATAAAATTACGTCATATTAATAATTATTTTTTGTCACATCATTTTGCAATGTTTTGTTATGCCACAAAAAATATCCCCCATCTCGTGCACTCATTTTTCTCTCGCCACGTTCTATGAATGTCAAGGGGGCGCACTTTTCGTCATTCGCACACAGGCGTAAAAAATCCAGTTACGCCACTGCTCCGGGGGGGGGGGGGGAGGGAGGTACTTCGCAGACACCTTGACTATAAACTCATCCCAGAACCTACGCTTTTGTGAGCGCACTTCATTTCGGTATTCCCTGACCTTGGTCTTGTATTCGCATTGCGCCTCTCGTCACTTCTACAATTCTTGTACGACACCCGGGCCATGTAGAGGTTTCTCTTCATGGTAGATAAAGCCAAAACAAGCAAATGTGCTTTCAGATTAGTAAAACGTGAAATAAATATTTAGAAATTACATATTGGTAATACTCCAATGAAAGTTGTATACTAGAAGGTCCCAAGGCTTGTCTTTTAAGACGTCTCGGAAGATTCTGTGGAATCGAATAGAAAGAAATGCCAGAAAATATTAGATTTGAGCGGCTATGGAGTTTATAATGGAAGTCTAGGTATCTATTTCAGGCCAAAACAGCAGCATATGGACCGGGACAACAAGTTATTGGAGGGAACAAAATTTTCAAGCAATTTTGATCGTATTTCCTATATATTTAAATTTACACAACTGTATTATGAGATATTGTAATATTCCCCGACTCTTTTGGATTTGAACTTTTCACTTACTTGTTACGCATGTTACACTAGACAAAGATTTTTTTTTCAATTCAGACAATATTGTATCAATAAAATCGCAATTTCTTAACTAAAAAGGTATTGGTATTGGTCATAAATGTGAGTAACTCTTAAAGCCAACAAGTTTGAGGTGTTCTGAAATCTGAAATTTCTCAATTTTTTTGATTTTCAAATTATTAAATTATTGGAGAGAGTGACGCCCATTTTCCGCTCCCCCTTCCCACTACTCCTCGCGTATAACATTATTATCTCTCAACCATACTCTATGTTTTGATTTTGAAGATTTTGCTATTCCTCCCTCATTCAGAATGAAAGCGATCTAACCCAAAATAGGAGTATCAGTTAGAACTAAATTTCGAAAAAGGAGATTAAAAAAGACATTGAAGACCTGCATACCTACTTGCAGGGTTTGACATGCCTACTTAGAGTTAATATTGAATGAAGTTAATATTAAAATAGATTCATGTATTATTTTTATTTGGTTAGCTATGATTAGTGCAGATGCTTTGGTAAAGCGCTAATCGATCTTTTATTAAAAGTCATATGAGAGACTCAAGGCATTGTATGAAACCTTTCAATAATAACCTTACATAATTTTGGTAAAAGTAAATGAAAGTTCAAATCTCTACCAATAAGTGAAAATTAAAGTTGATGTATCCCTTCCTTTACCATATTGCCTCCTCTCTAAATTATATATACAATTGTGTATCAACAAAAATGGAGAGAGATAAAATCTTAAGTTTTTAGGAATATTCCAGTAGTTTTTATTAGTCAAAAAAAGTTGAGGAGGTCGCACGATGTAACTATTTTTTACATTATGACTACCAAAACAAATGTGTTGATAGTTATTATTGACCACTGTGATCATTACCATAACATTACATTAATGCTTTTTTAAATTAAGCTATCGTAAAAAAGGTCGAATAAATTAAAAATAAATATAATATCATCTTTAGCGTAGTATAGAAAATTTCATAAAATCAGGAGTGGTAAAGTTCAAAGGAAAGCGGGGAAAAGGCAAGAGAGCGTTGGCAGAGGAATCGAAGAGAGAATGTATCTTGATCTGCCTGATGTGAGAATCGCGGCCGTTCTGATGGTTGCTCACTATCGCTATCTGAAGTAGAAACGTCTTCAACAAGTTCTTCTTATCCCTACTCCTCATCGGAATGATGACCCAACCATTGGGTTGGTGCAACTCCAAGAGATCGATTTCCTGAAGGTCTGAAAAAGTAGACCCGGAGCGAAGGGAGAGCATCGCCGGGGTATAGGTCTCGTCCTTTTCGTGGCAGAGGAAGATACAGAGGTCGGTGATGATTGTCTTCTTCCTGAAGAGGATGTTGATCATGTGCGGGAGCTGGCCGTCGGATTGCCAGTAGGTGTCCAGGTTGTCGTCTCGCATCTTCTCAGGGCCGCAGTTACTCTTGGAGGAAGAGACCGTCCATATAGCGCTATCACCGATCTCCCTGAAAAGTCCCTTGTTCAAAGACAAGAAGGGATCGGTTTCATAAGCTTTGTCTTTGTTAGATTCGTTAGTCGCACTACCCGGTTTGACTGGTGAGAGAATAGGTATTTCTTCCATTTCTGTACCTATTGTAAACATAGAATTATTTAATCCTAAGAATTCGAAGTAATTTTACAGATGTCCATTTGGAGTAACTGCTACCTAACCTCAAGCATTTATTTTGAAACACAACTTTTTATAGCTTGGCATGCACGTGATGGACCACACGGTACATGCATAACATACATGTAAAAGGTAACAGATAATATAGTAATAAAAATTTTACGTAATTTATATTACATAAAGCATAATTAAATTTTAAACCACTGTCAGAGGCAATTCACAGAGAGACTGACGACGAAATAAATAGGAAAACAACATATGATTAATAAAGCCAAGAATTAAATAATTCTAAGGCATCTTCTTTTAACTCATACAAGCCTAGAAAAGAAATAAAAATCTGTTGTTTTTTTTACACCATTTTTTGAAAAATAAATTATCAAGTAGAGGGAAAAACTGTACTACTAACTCATTTGGAAAAAAATTAACTCATGTAATAAATCCGGTATCACATAAATTTAGCAAAAAAAAAACAACCTTCCCTGTTGGGTTACAGGGCATACAAGGATACTTGCCATCTACAAAGTTACTGAAATTACCGATCATACTATCACAAAAAAACTTAATCATCATCAGTTATTATTTTTCATTAAGTTTGCTCTATAGAGATATCGTCAGTTCGCTAGCTTAGATGACTTGCTAAACTTCAACAGCCTCTTTTTTACTTCCTTGTACGAAGTAAAGGAAGTATTGTAATCGCGAAAATTTTTGGTTTTCAGATTTCAACGGAAATATCCATTTTGACCATCCCTCAATCCATTTTGACTAGTTTAGTCCTGACGTCTGTACGTACGTTCGTACGTATCTCGCATAACTCAAAAATGGTTAGTCATAGAAAGTTGAAGTTTTGTATTTACGATTGTCGTAAAATCTATCTGGGAACCTCCCTTGTATAATTGATTTCCATAAAAAATTATATTAAAATACTGTACGAAACTTCTCAAATTTAGTATGATCGGTTTATGATTATGATTACAGAAAATTGGAAAATGGTTAATTTTTTAGTTGTGTCGGTCTTCTTCCAAGCTAGCGATTTATATTATTGAATTAGTACAATGAATTATTATATCGTATTTTTCCTAATCGAAATCACCAACTCTATGTCGATAAGTATTATTCATTGTACCAGATAAAAACCTATGAACCCTGAAAAGCGTGGTCTAGTAATTATTAACTGATTATTATTATGCAACTTTTTAAAAGAACATTTTACTATAGTCGATGATGAGGGTTGTTTAAGTAAGCTGAAATCAAACTAACGAAATCTATAATAATATTCTGAAATAATCAAAAATACAATAAGATATATCTTCGGTTTGGTATTAAAAGTGATCAATTGAATAAAATAAAAGTTTGTTGCTATTTATTTGACTGTGCCCGAACCAAATTCGGATGCCGCGCCAACTATCGTGTTTATTACTTTGACACGATTTTGAATGAGTTAATTGCTATTTTACTTAACCAGGTGACATTCAAGAGTCCCTGAAGATCTGTCAATATAAAAGGCACGAAATATGTCGTGCATCATTAGTTCAGCGAAAGTATTCTGTTGACCTATAAACAAACTAGAGGTCGTAAACAGCTAAAAATATTATTTTCATTACAAGGAGGGGGAGGGATTAGGGTTCGTGTCGGTTCTCATACCTTAAGCCATAGCTCCTTTATTCGATTTTTAAGTTTTTTCTAAATCAGACATTACCTATCTTTATATCTGAAATTATACTCTTGTAATTTTCTTACGAGGGAAGGCTACAGATGTGGCATCAACGATTTCAATGAAACTTTGGTGATACTAGCTCAAAAAATTTTAGAACCATGTCCGAGGATTCTTGCCAATGTGCCAAAGAAGCCGAGAAAAAAAATACTTTATCTAACTTTTTTTTTTTTTAATTTATTTTATTGTTTTCTGTCTTTGCATGGATTTCAAAGTTCTCGTATACAAAAAGGTTTGTTTTTTTATGCAAAATAAGGAAAAAATAATGTCGATTGTATTAAATTGAATTTAAATGTATCAAAAATTACAAAAACCAAAAGACGCTTCTAGCAAAATAGGCTAAAAAAAATATTTTAGGAAAAAGCAAGTCAGATTAGCGTCCTTTAAAAAGCCTTAAATAAGAATTTTCATGGAAGAATAGAAACTTTTGGAGGATTTTGATTTGCTGCCTAAATCCGCCATTTACTTGCGCATTCATAACGCCTCCGGATTTTTTTTTTTTTTTTAATTAAACTTTACTAAAACCGATGGGAAGCCGAATTTCCGATCTCTAACCCATACCAATAACTTTTAAATTTTATGCCTTTATAAGGGAGAAAAAGTAGTGTGAAATAAAATTAAAAAAACTCCACAAACGTTTTATTTAATATTTAATTTAATAAAATAATCAGAAGCGGGGATATCAAATAAAACGTTTGAGTATTTTTTTAAAAATATTACACCACTTTTTCTTCATTATAAAGGCATAAATTTAAAAGTTATTGGTATGAGTTAGAGATTAGAAATTCAGCTTTTCAACGGTTCTACTAATGTTAAATTTGAAAAACATCCTGAGAAGTTATGAAAGCACAAGTAAAGGACAGACATCGGCAGGAAAAAAGATCCTATAGTAAAATAAATTCTAGAAATTTCTATTTTTTGATTTCCATGAAAATTCTTATTTGAGGGCTTTAAAGTACGCTAAGAACGAATCTGACTTGTTTTTTCCTAATGTATTTGTTATTTGTTTTAGCCTGCTTTACTTCAAGCGTCTTTTGTAATTTTTTGTACATTAAAACTCATTTAATACAATCGGCATTATTTCTTTCTTATTATTTTTCAACGGCACATTGGCAAGAACCCTCGAACACGGGACTATTATTTGTCGACCTAGTTTCACCATAAAAATCATGATCGGTTAACCTGATATAGAACGGTACTAACTAGTCTTCACAAGACCCAGATCCACAAAACCTGACCTTTTCCCAGGTCTATGACAGCTTAAAAGATTGCAAGACTAATTTATCCACAATCCTGCCCTATTAAGACATTTTCGATATCTTTTAGTTTTTTAAAATGTAACAGGCTCTTCTGTCAATTCAGGACATTATCCTTTAGTTCTCTACTTTGGCCTTTCCTCGCTCGCTCTTCTTCACATTCTTGTACCTAGGCTTTGGCGTCGGCTTCAACACCCTCCTGGTCTTCTTCTGCTCTTACCTACAGGGAGTCCCTCCGTGTCTTTGAAGTTTATTTTTATTAATTTTTTTTTTTTTTTTAGAAAACAGTCTATCTAAAACCAAAAATTATCCGTTGGAAATGATGGCTACTAGTTACAATTGAGATTCGTAGAGCATACTGATCCACCTACAGAAACACATAAATAATCCATAAGACGTATCAGATAAAAAGTGATTAAGGGTCGATTCTCAACCGGTAGTTGCTCAATTGCTATTGCCTCAGAAAGGGCGTGTGGGCTTCAAGTAGCAGCATCAGGTGCTCGCAGGGCCAGGCCATATGGCAACGGTACCCTACTCAACAGCTGCTCGCCTAAATTTCACAATAACCTTCTGTTCAAGGTAAACAGTATCATCTTTTAGCCAAAAAATTGATAAACAAAATATCTTAATGACGTAATTCAGTGGGTTTTTTTACAATAACAAATACAAAATAAAAGGTGTCGTATTGCTGAAGGCACCCGAGCCTTGTTTGGATTTATTCTGATCGGTGCTTTCTGATCAAGAAAAATGGAGACAAAACTTATGGAAGTCGGAGAATACAGCACCAATATGCAAACTATTATTAGATAATTGACCTGAAAATGAAGAAATCAACTTCGTATTCTAATTGTAGATTTACTTACAAATGATTTGAATTTCCTACTTGCGCCTTGCAACGCACAAGAGTGTAGAAATCTACTCGAAGATTTCCAAGAGTTTAGACATGAGTAACAACGGAGGTATTCAACAAAATGAAAAAGAAAAAAAAAATAAGAAGAAGAAGAAACACCAAGAAATTTTATTTAATATACAAAATACGAAAATAGAAAATTTTGAAATAATGTTGCTATTATTTAAGTATTTAAACATCTCAAAATGAGTATCAGTTGCATTGTACTCAGGATGGAAGAAAAACCACAAATCATTAAAAACGTTTTTGGAGCCTTTTTACTTCCTTGTACGCAATAAAGGAAATATTCTAATCGCGAAAATTTTCGGTTTTCAGTTCTCAACGGAAATATCCATTTTGACCATCCCTGAATCCATTTGACTAGTTTTGCCGTGACGTCTGTACGTTCGTACGTTCGAACGTATCTCGCATAACTCAAAAACGGTCTGCCGTAGAAAGCTAAAATTTTGTATCTAGGATTACCGGAAGTGGTACTTCACTTGAAGGTCATTGCGGATTTTCATCAAAAATTATATTTAAATATAATGCAAAACTTCTCAAATTTAGTATTTATAACTTATATATTGATTTAAATAACATACTAAATTTTGGTCTAAATTGGAAAACCGGAAGCGGTACTTTACTTGAAGGTCATATTAGAATTTTATACAAAATTATATTAAAATATAATGTAAAATATCTTGAATTTGGTAAATAGGACTTTTATATCGATATGAATGTATTTACTAGATTTTGCTTAAAATTGGTGAGCCGAAAAGGGTACTTTACTTGAAGGTCATAATAAGCTTACATAAAAAATTATATTTAAATTAAAAATCATATGTTTCGGTAATAAAGGTTACTGATTTGTTTTCCAAGCCAATTAAACATTTTTATTACTTGTTTTAAGTGTTAAAATTGAGTGTTAAATACTGGTTTTCCTCCCCATTTGTGAGATCAACAAGTCTGCAGCAGAAGAATAAGATACTAGTTAAGTGGGTTTTCCGCTTAAAATGTCGATTTCCAATGTTTTATCTAGTGATATTGACAGTTTTAATGTTGTCACGGAACATGAAGAAATTTCTTGGAAACTAGGAACTGAAGGAAAACGACATATAATTACGGAATGAGACCTCCAGAAACATGAGTGTGTCTGTGTTTTTGTGTGAGTGTGTGTCAATAGATGGATTTCGCGACGCCGAGTGTCGTTTTTGAGACACTGCAATCTTCGGAAACTAGTAACCAAATTGAGGATCACTTTTTGAGCCACCGATTTAAAGTTTAATAGGCGTACAAGGAAGTCATGTGTTGTCCACATCAGATATTTTGCTTAGATGTTCTATTAGCAACTATCAAATTGAATAGATTAGGAGTTTGAACATATAACATAACCTCAAAATTCTTAATGAATGACATGGAAAGTTGTTAAAGAAGGTGTAACAATGTAGCATAATTATTACCTTTAGTATAATGATCAGATTAGAAATAAAGTCCTCTGATAAAAGAGCCAACAAAAAAAAATCAAAAATGATGCTTGGCAAAATCAATCTCATGATGGTATAAAATATTCATATATTTTACTAACCAATCAAATCAATTATAATTTGATTATCTGAAAACTCGATAGTTCAAAATCGATATGCCGGAGGATGATTATCGATTGTAATAAGATTGTAGTGATGATGTCACGATCGATGATTGTTTTTACCGCAAAATAATCATATTGTCTCTTCACTAACCGACCTTCGGGAAAGGTTTTATTTTCTTTGCGTATAATGGTGTAGGTGTCTGAAATTCCGAAATAACATAATGGATTCATTACCTGTGACCTCCAAATGGTTTTCAATCCTTTGATGGTTCGGAGACAAAATAATTAGAATTAGATTTCGGACTAGTTTCTGATTTAGATTTAGTTGTTATCACTTAAGGAAAACATTACAGACCTTATCCAAGTTTCTGATAGAATTAATTACTTAGTCTAATTTCGATAATGCATTGGCTTAATAGGCAGGATTCTTGTTTATTTTAATTTTTACAAAATGGTTTATTCTGTTCACGTAGCCAGCGAATAGTTGAGTACTTACTTGAATAAAATAGTGTCGGTGGGGTTTATAAAATATAATTATTAAATAATTAATCACTACTATATATTATTACGGTAGCATAGATCCCTTTTCCGACTCTCAGGAGCGATGGATTTTGACGAATGAGGTATCAAAAGAAAGGAAATTTCACAGAGAAGTGACGAATTCCAATTTTGTTTCTTAAAATCTTACAAAATTACAAGGGCTTAAATAAAAGTGTACGTACGTACTTTCGTTCGTATTTCGCATAACTCAAAAACAATTAGCCGTAGAAAGTTGAAATTTTGTATTTACGATTGTCGTAAAATCTATCTGGGAACCTCTCTTGTATAATTGATTTCCATAAAAAAATATATTAAAATACTGTGCGAAACTTCTCAAATTTAGTATGTATAATTTATATATTGATTTAAATAACATACTATATTTTGGTTTAAATTGGAAAACCGGAAGCGGTACTTTACTTGAAGGTCATATTAGACTTTCATAAACAATTATATTAAAATTAAATCCAGAGATCATATGTTTCGGTAATAAAGGTTACAAACACGATTTTTTTTCCACTCCTATTAAACATTTTTATAGCTTGTTTTAAGTGTTGAAATTATGAGTAAAATAATGGTTTTCCTCCCATTTTGTGAGATGAACAAGTCTTGAGCAGGAGAATAAGATTTAAGTTAAGTGGGTTCTTCCGCTTAAAAGGTCGAAACTGTCGATTTCCAATGCTTTATCTAGTGATATTGACAGTTCTAATGTCAAGATGGAAGACGAAGAAACTATCTACTGAAAGAAAACGACATATAATAACGGAATGAGACCCACAGAAACGAGAGTATGTCTGTGTGTCAATAGATGGATTTCGCGACGCCGAGTGTCGTTTTTACTGCGATCTTCGAAAACTAGTAACTAAATTCAGTATCACTTTTTTAAACACTTTAATTAGATATTTTTTTTTAAATTTTATTCTTTATTCTGTACGGAAGGATTTTATTAAGGGAGCAAAACCTTTAGGTACAATATATTTTTAAGGCTTTTAGTTGGTCAAGGGCAGAGTGACGACTGAGAGACGTCAGTATTCGGTGCTCACGTCATCAATAGTCGATTTTTAGATCATTTCCAATATTTTTTTGTCTCTATATCGTGAGCGGGAATCGATATATGTGGTGTTTAGGTCCCATAATAAATTTAAATCTAAATTTCGAATTTTTGGTGCTTCAGTCTTTCATAAACCGACGTCGATATCCAGCCATTTTGGAGCATTGAATGAAACGATCACCAGTGCAAAAATAATGGCCTCTTTTGTTTGGCTACATAATAATCCTCCTACATTTTAAAGGAACTGCCGTAAGATGGGTTGACTTTGTAACAGGTGGAGGGACTATGTGGTAATACTTTTTTTTTTTCTCTCGTATTTTTGGCTTTCCCGCCTAGAACAGAAATGAGGCCTTGTAAGCAGGATGTTGATACCAACTACCAAGGTATCATTCCTGCAGATAGTTCTAATTGCAAGTGACAAATTCAAAAATAAGAAACCAAATATTTCGTCACAATGATATCCTATCTGCCACAAAGTAATCCCATATTACTGTTTAATTTGAAATAATCGATATGATTTAAAATTGTTGTAGGTTACTATCAGTTTGAAAACAATCCGAATATGAAAGGTCATTTTTTTGTGTCTACCGGTTAGCTACACAAAAAAATGACCTTTCATATTCGGATTGTTTTCAAACTGATAGTAACCTACAACAATTTTAAATCATATCGATTATTTCAAATTAAACAGTAATATTAGAATTACCAAGCTTAGTTTACTGAAAAAGCTAACCGGTTATATTGAAAAAAAGAGGTTTCTTAACCTTAATAGATTATTTTTTTACACCCTTGCAGACTGAAAAATCCAAATGATACAAGAATTTACGAAGTTAAATAATTATACCTTCAGATTCTTTCCGCATTTATTAAACGTTTAAGGTTTCGGATTGTTCGTCCACAATCATGAACATTTAATATTTATTTCTTAATATCACCGTTAATCTAATCTTAAATCACTACTTTTCAAGAGACCAACTTTTACATTCTTCTTTGTATAAGTGGCGATTTCGATTATTTAAATTTTTTTTTGTTGGTGTTGTATTTCTTTTATCTTCTAGTTTCATCCGTAGTTATTGTTTTATCTTCAAATACGACGCATTTTCGTTACTTTAACATGGAAGCTTCAGACTTTCAGACGTTTTTCGTAAAAATGCAACTGCGATTTTAGAACTTTCTTATGCCGTAACAATAAAAAAATGAAAAAAAAATACAATAAAAAAAAAAAATGAATTTTTCCCATTCATAAGTTTAAGGCCTCGTACGCACTTGTAACAAACTGCCGTTCAGTTCCTCCGAACCGAACAAATCTAGGATCGGGGCGGCAAAACTTCAAATAAATAATGTTCGGAAGAACGGATCGGGGCCGATTGCTCCGCTGGCGGTTTTTCACCGTCGCATCAAAGAAATGCTCGAAACGGGGTGAGACTAGTGTGGACAGGTAAGAAGGTAGCACCGTTCCGTTCCTCCTTTCTTAGAATTCCTTAAATAGCAAACAATTTAATAACATTTATTGGAAACTCAAAAATAACAATAACATACGATCAATGAATAATAATATGAAAAGTATTAATCTCATCAATGAATAAAAAAACTCAGGTTCCTGTAAAATAGGTACGTGATTTCCCAACGGCTTGTTGAGTAACTTCTGTAATGATTCATTTTAATAAGATTTATGTCTAAAAACGATCACGTATTATATCCCTGAAGTGTAATAACACTCTAAAAACCTGACCTATACCACCACATATCCTAGAGCTAATTAATGGCCTCATGTTAATGTAATGAGCAAGATAATGATGCTGAATGTCATCCAGGCAAAAGTATTAGCCGGAAATACAGTCTGAGTGGCTGCTATTTCCTGTCAAATTTAGATGATAATCAAAACCTAGTTCAAGAGTTGTCTCTGAGGCGTACATAGAATCATTTTTCTTGGGCGAGGAGAGGGAGAAAGGAAGCAGCATAAGTAAAGACTTCTGTTAAGTTGTGAAAATTTATCAGAAAATGGCAGCAATTCCTGAGTGAGGATGTTTCCTTATTTTTTATGGAATGTAAGATGAAATAACATTGAAAGTAGTTACTCTGTCAAAGGCCATCACGAAGGTATTTATAACTAATACTGCAAGAATCATAAAATAAACTTGAATGAACTTCGGTATTATCTGTGTGATGAAAACTAATTTACAGATATACTATGTGGTATTTTATTTTATTGTATGTTTAGTTAAAAGAGTGATAAATGCTTTCTTTATAAACCTTGCTGCCCAAATACACTGCGTTGGTAGAATTATATGCCGATTATAGGCATAATGTAAGATACATCTATTCACCAAGATATATTTGCTAGGTATTATTATCATAAAATAATATTATATTATCATTTATTTTTCTATTACCCACTCTTTTGTATTTTAATATTTTCTTTCTGTATTCCAGAAAGGAAACGTTTCGCAAAAGCAATTAAAAACCGCGAAATAAGGCCATTTAATTAAAGGTCTTGTAATTATCGTAGGAACATGCTTGGGAATTTAAACTGTTAAAACCTGCGTGAAATAGTAATTTAATGTAAAAATAACAACAAATTTTCGCGGAAAACACAAGTAAATTTTCTACTACTTTTCTCCTAATTTGAGCAAGTAAATTGGAGATTTATTTCAAAAATTGAATATTTTTCCCTGTACCTCGTGCCTGTATGCTGAACATTTTAGGAGTGATATATATATATATATATATATATATATATATATATATATATATATATATATATATATATATATATATATATATAGTAAAACCACGTTTATTCGGTCCTCGTTTATCCGGATTTTCGGATCAGATTTTTTGAGATTATTTTTATTTAATTTTCACACCAGATAATAATTTTTTAACTATTTAAGTACTCTTCTCGAAATTGGCAATCTCCCGATCTCCCGGCAATTGGCATTTTAGTCCAGTTTGGTTTGCATATTGATTTGCAAAAAATGAAGTACTTTTAATTTTCAGGGCATTGCCCTTTTGTAACCAATCCAAGTTTCAGCCCTCCTTTTTGAAACCGCTACCTTGAAAACGCTAGGAGAAAGCGTTTTTTCAGTATTTCCAAAATAAATCGCTTCCAGTGCCGGACAAACATTTATCATTACCAATTTTAAAGAACGTTAAATTTCCTCCAAGTTCGAATACAATATAATTTTTAATATTCGGTGTAGCTGCAGAGATACGTGGCCGTGAAAATCTGGAAAACGTCCAAAAAATTCAAAAAGTTGGATATGCCGGTGATTTCGTACTAAATATGATTTATTTCAAGGACTCATAAAACTATAGAGATCCCAGATGTTAAAAAACTTTGTCAGCCGACAGGGTCAGGTTGATGGACTCTACAAGAAATTATAAATTAACTCAGTACTTTACTTCATTGTGCATCTGTTTTTGTTTATGCGATATAATGCACTATTCAATTGAAAAAGTGGAGAGGGGTCAAACCTCTAGCATTTCAGTTCCCTGTACCGGAGTGATCCCATGCAACGGCAGGCGCAACGGTTCCGAACTAGATAGGATCGGTCCTGCGACCTGCTTCAGACAATGACCTTCATTAATCGCGAGCTGTGAGAATACAGAGTCCTGGAGGACTGGAGGAAGTGGAGATTCCTCGGAGAAGATTCGGAAAAGTCATGCGTGCGAAGTGAGAGGAAGGTTGCAAGGCGAGGGCAATGCCCTTCCCACCTCTAAGCCCGTCATCTACTCTCTACAGCAGAACGCGCTCCATTCCCGGCCCCTGTTAGTTCTGTAGTTCTTCAGCTATCAATATCGTCTTGAATTGATCGATATAGTCCTATCGCTTATACTTAAATTTATAGTTTTCATGTAATAAATATTTTATGCAGAAATCCAATATACGAAGGATTAACTCTATTAGTCAAGGTCAAATCAACTTGAAGCACCATATATTGAAAAACCTATTCGAACAACTGACTAAAAAATTGCAAATCCCTAAAAAAAGTATCATCCATATAACTTGCTTCTTCAAAACCATCTCGTGCAGAGGCTTAACTAGGATAGGGCGAGAGGGGTGGTTTCCCGGGCACCGCTTAAAGAGGGGCACCAAAATGCTCCAAAATAATTTTTAATAACTTATTTTTACTTCCTTGTACGCAGTAAAGGAAGTATTGTAACCGCGAAAATTTTCGGTTTTCAGTTTTCAACGGAAATATCCATTTTGACTAGTTTCGTCGTGACGTCTGTCCTTTTTGGTCATTGTATGATTACCGAAAGTGGTACTTCACTTGAAGGTCATTACAGATTTTCATCAAAAATTATATTTAAATATAATGAAAAACTTCTCAAATTTGATATACAAGACCTATATATTAATATAAATAACATAATAAATTTTGTTTTAAATTGGAAAACCGGAAGTGGTATTTTACTTAGGTCATAATAAACTTTCATCAAAAATGATATTAAAATATAATGTAAAACATCTCAAATTTGGTAAATAGGCCTTTATTTGTATATGAATGTATTTTCTAGATTTTGGTTAAAATTGGTGAGCCGAAAAGGATACTTTACTTGAAGGTTATTATTAACATATCAATTATACTAAAATTATATACAGAAATCATATGTTTCGGTAATAAAGTTTACAAACGGAATTTGGTTTCCAAACCAATTAAACATTTTTATTACTTCTTTTAAGTGTTAAAATTGAGTGTAAAATACTGGTTTTCCTCCCCATTGGTGAGATCAAAAGTCTTCAGCAGGAGAATAAGATATTAGGGTTTTTACGCTTAAAATGTCGAAATTGTTGATTTCCAATGCTAGTGATATTAACTGTTCTAATGTGGTCACGGAACACGAAGAAATCTCTTGGGAACTTATTACCAACTGAAAGAAAACGACTTATAATAACGGAATGAGACCTCCAGAAATAAGAGTATGTCTGTGTGTGTGCCAATAGATGGATGTCGCGACGCCGAGTGTCGTTTTTGAGATACTGCAATCTTCGGAAACTAGTAAACAAATTCAGGATCATTTTTTGAGTCACCGATTTATAGTTTAATTGGCGTAAAAGGAAGTCATGTGCTGTCCACACCAGATATTTTTCTTTTTTAGGCCCCGAAAAGAAAATTTATTTTATTGGATTTAAGTCGAACATATGTTTAAATAAGTAATCATGAAATTATTTATGTAATAAGATACGGATACCGATACTTACCGATCGATACAAGTAAGTATCGATATTTTCCTTTCGATACGATTGTAGGTGTCTTTCTTTATATATCCCCGCCAGTTACTTTTAGTAATATCAGTGAATTTAAAATAACACATGATAACGTGTTTTGAAAGTATTGAAAAAACAATTCGATTTTTAAAAGAAAAAGGACTAATCCATCAAGAAAGAATATACCTCAGGGTCATCCTATGAAAATTTACCAGAGTCACGACGGTTTCAGATGGCGTAATAAAATAAAAGAAGCTGCTACGAAAAGTAAGTTACTTAAAGTAACTGACGGGGATATATAAAAAAAGACCCGATGCAGTTTTTCTATCGATACCAATAATTCAATATTTCGTTCGATACCTTAGTTTTAATATTTGATTGAATTGCTCGAAGCCGGATCGAGACTTTGTCGGTTTCGTATTTCCCTAGAACCAGATAACCTGAAATTATAGCAAAGGGCGTCAGAACCAGTACTAGGATATTTGCCGGGGGAGAGGGGCAAGATTAATTTTGCCGCCTCTTCTTTCATCCTTCCTCCAATAAAAGTCGACAGTTTTGTAACATTACATCGAAATAAATATCGGCTCATAACTTTGACTAATTTTTACTTCCTTGTACTAAGTAAAGGAAGTATTGTAATCGCGAAAATTTTTGGTTTTCAGATTTCACCGGAAATATCCATTTTGACTAGTTTCATCGTGACGTCTGTACATATCTCGCAAAACTCAAAAACGGTTAGCCGTAGAAAGTAAAAATTTTGTATTTAGGATTGCTGTAAAATCTAGTTGTGAACCTCCCTTTTTGGCCACTACACGGTATCCGGAAGTGGTACTTTACTTATAAATTATATTAAACTACAATGTAATACTTCTCAAATTTAGTATTTATAATTTATATATTTATTTAAATAACATAATAAATTTTGGTCTAAATTGAAAAATTAGAACCGATACTTTACTTGATGGTCATAATAAACTATCATAAAAAATTATATTAAAATCAAATACAGAAATCTTATGGTTCAGTAATAAAGGTTATAAACGCGATTTTTTTTCCACTCCAATTAAACATTTTTATTACCTGTTTTAAGAGTTAAAATTGAGTGAAAAATACTGGTTTACCCCCAAATTTGTGAGATGAACAACCAAGCGAATAAGACATAAGTTAAGTGGGTTCTTCCGCTTATAATGTCGAAACACAATTTCCAATGCTTTACCTAGTGATATTGACAGTTCTAATGTCACGGAACACGAAGAAATCTCTTGGAAACTAGTTACCTACTGAAAGAAAACGACATTTAATAACGGAATGAGACCTCCTGAAACAAGAGTATGTGTGTGTGCCAATAGATGGATGTCGCGACGCTCAATGTCGTTTTTGAAATACTGCGATATTAGGAAACTAGTAACCAAATTTTTGAGCCACCAATTTATAGTTGAATAGACGTACAAGGAAGTCATGTGCTGTCCACATCAGATATTTTGACTGGTTTTGAATCGTCAAAACAATCAAAAAGCAGAAAATAATATTAAATACTTAATCTAATAATAACCTTTTTCCCAAAATTTACCGCACTCTAAATTCTGCCGCCCAGGACAAGTTTCCCCTTTGCCACCACAATTCCGAGTTTGTCCCCCCGGGGCGCCAGTTGGCCTAGCTACGCCACTGATCTCGTGATGTTTCAATAACTAACAATTTCTTCTGTCCAATACATTGACTTGTCAGCTAAAGACACGCAAAAAAAGTTTTGGTAGTTGTCTGTTATGGTATCATCAATTCTATATAAAACATGTGTCATTATGAGCAACATATGTAAATTGCACATAGAAACCAAAAAATTAACCACAAATACAATTTTTTTGATCCAATAACATTGGAAAATACACAAAGGATCGAAATATTATAGGAATCTGCCAAATAGGAAAATTAACGAAGAAGAGGCACAAATCGCAATTTTCTAATCTCATCTTGCTGAGTTTATGTGGCTTACCCAACTCAAGGGAAAAGACACATTCTCCCAAATTTTATTAGATATAGGAGATTTTTGGTTAGACATTAATAATAATTAAAATTATTTTTATACCAACATGTGTGTTTATTATTTCATTTAAATTGTAAATTGGTAAAACCGTAACAGATAAGTACCAAAGTTTTTAGAATTCATGTGATGTCTAAAACGCTGCAAATTATTACAAAATGGCTATGATGTTTGATAAAATTTGATAAAATATCCTCAAGAAGAGGTAGATCTTCTCTTTACTGTAACCTATTTAATAAAGATATAATCTTACTATAACACAAATGATATACAGGATTGTTTAGTTTTTTCATTTTTACTTCCTTGTACGAAGTAAAGGAAGTATTGTTGTAATGGCGAAAATTTTCAGATTTCTATGGAAATATCCATTTTGACTAGTTTCGTCGCGAAGTCTGTACATACGTTCGAACGTACGTGCGTATCTCGCATAACTCAAAAACGGTTAGCCGTAGAAAGTTAAAATTTTGTATTTAGGATTGCTGTAAAATCTATTTGTGAACCTCACTTTTTGGTCACTAGATGATTACCGGAAGTGATACTTAACTTGAAAGTCATTATTCATTTCCATCAAGAATTATATTAAAATATAGTGCAAAACTTCTCAAGACTTAAATATTAAATAATATAATAAATTTTGGTTAACATTGGAAGACCGGAAGTGGTATTTTACTTGAAGGTCATATTAGATTTTCATCAAAATTTATACTAAAATATAATGTAAAACGTCTCAAATTTGGTAAATAGAACTTTTATATCAATATGAATGTATTTACTAGATTTTGGTTAAAATTGGTGAGCCGAAAAGGGTACTTTACTTGAAGTTAGTAATAAACTTACATAAAAAATTATATTAAAATTAAATACAGAAATCATATGGTTCGGTAATAAAGGTCACAAACGCTTTTTTCCACTCCAGTTAAACATTTTTATTACTTGTTTTTAAAGATAAAATTGAGCGTAAAATACTGTTTTTTCTCCCCATTTGTGAGATGAACCAGTCTGCAGCAGGAGAATAAGATATAAGTTAAGTGGGTTCTTCCGCTTAAAATGTCGAAATTGACAATTTTCAATGCTCCATCTAGTGAAATAGACAGTTCTAATTTTGTAACGGAACACGAAGAAATCTCTTGGAAACAAGAGTATGTGTGTCAATAGATGGATGTCGCGACGACGAGTGTCGTTTTTGAGATAATGCAATAACATATTCGGAATTATTCCAGGATCATCTTTTGAGCCACCGATTTATAGTTTAATAGGTGTACAAGAAAGTCATGTGTTGTCCACATCAGATATTTTAATCAAAGTTTTATCTATATTTGAAAACTGTAAATAGTTTCGAATATCTTTTATAATGGACTTTAAATATTTTAAATGATGTAGCAATATGTAGTAATAGTAAGTAATTAAGTTTTTCAATATTTATGTATACTATAACTGCCTCTTTCAGATTCTCAACCTAGATCTAGCTATCAGAATTCAGACATCAAAATCACCAAAAGGTAGGTTAAAGTAGAATCACCTCGATAAATGATTGACGTTTATTGATAATATCGCAATCTATTCTTAATATTTATTCTTGATCCTAGAAAAAAAACAATCAATTGTAGTTTAATGATTATTATTTTTATTGGCGAGTGCTAAAAAGGGATTACGCATATGAAATAGCGTGTGTCCTTTGGAACTGTAAGAGTAAAATTAATGAAACGGTAGGATATTTATAGAAAGTAAATATTACGAGTTTTTTGCGTGGTTCTCTTCGATTAACTGCCACACAATCTCAGAAATCATTTGGCGTGACTGTAATTTCTCTAGGGGACCAGATTTCGAAACTGGGACGGGAAATTTGCCCTATTTTAATATGTTCTCATTTTTAATACAAGCATGCATCAATTATTGAAATGATTTTGTTTTTTAGTGAAAACGAATCGGAACTCACTCGTTTCCGTCAGGATGCCTGAATAGTTACTTCAATGAAAAAGTAGCTGTCTTGAGAACAGAAATAGGCTCCGGGGATATAAAAGGAATGCAAGTATATGCGACTTATTTCAAATACCTACTACTTATTTCAAGATAGTTGTTATATTGCCAATAATATACCAAAATTAATTTTGAAGTAATACAGAAAAAAATCTTATCCCCGAAGCAATCGCATTCAAAATAGACTTTTAAAAAGAGAGGGCCTTAAGGAGGTTTCACTGTGTTAATACTGGAATTTTATACTCAAGATTTAATAGATTAGTACTTGGATTATTTATAATTTTAAAAATTTCAAGATTTCGACTGGCTCAGTGGTTTAGTAGGTAGCGTCAATACATAATGTCCCAGAGACATGTAGCAGATTTATAGTGTTCCAAGGAATTTTATGAATTTTACTTTTGGAATGTATGAAAATATAGCCACTAACCCACCTGAAAAATTAGAAGTGGCACGGTTTGGTTAAGGATAATAGAGATTTTACTAACAAAATACACACACAAAAAAAACAGTTTTAACTATTTACGAACACATGCAAAATATTTTAATGGAACTTATTGCGAAGGGAAAAAAGATAAATAAATAATATAACAAACAACTTTTTTTATGTTAAACTTTTAATTCCATTTCTGGTTTCCGCGTATTTGAAACGTAAAGCCTATAATTTGGGAGGAGGTGGGAGAGTGGTTATTTTTTTTCTTGGCCGATTACAAAGATCGATTATTGAAAGTAATAAACCAAAATTGGTTCTGAATGAATGATAACATATTACATATCAATTGAACAAGTCCCTCGCCAAGCCACTCATCTGGGAATATACTTCCGTGGTGGCGCCGCAATCCAGACATGGGTGTCGTAGCGACGAATGTGTTAGCGAGAAAGAGGCAACAAACTAGACCAGTCTATCACAGATGGGATTGACATGATTTGCGGAGTAACCAATATCGAATACTACTATGAGGTACTTTATTTGTCTAGGGTAATCCAATTCATATAACGTTGAAAAAGTTGCCTACAAGAGGCATTATTCGCGCAAATCGTATCACCTGCTTGCCAGTTTCTTTGGAGGATAAAACGCACACAGTGAATGAATATATTAACCTTTTGTCGCGTGATATCGTTAAGTGGTTGGCAATAGTATCAATCACAATTTATGAGATAAAGAATGCTGTACAATCGGAAAATATTGAACAACTGGGCTCGGACAAATACTTAGCCATGGAAACTTGGAGAAAACCGACAGACCTTGAACTGGAAGATATATAATTCAGTGTTAAACATAATTTACGATTATCCAAACTGCTTCCGATAAAATAAACAAGAGATCTTGGAAAACTCTTTCGAATCAATTTTTACATTAGTCCGCTGTGATAATAACCATTCAAGCCAGGTCTATAATACCGAATTTGAGGTTGCTCCTTTTTAAACCTGTATCGCGGAGGTAAACGAAATGGAAGTCTGTTTTTTTTTTTTAAATTTTAAGAGTTTTTCATCACTATTTCATCGATGAAATATTTGTACTTCTAGTTTTGTTGGAACAATGATGAGAAATCGAATAATTTTTATTCTCTCTTGTACTTGAAAAAAATTAAGATTTGGTAAAATAAATAATTAAACAATCTAATTATGGAAATAATGAGTAGGGTAATTTAAACAAAAAAATTAAATGCAGCATTTAAGGTTTGGAGAGGCCGAAAGAGGTCTTTAACATTTGAAATTTGGGAGGCTGTGCAGGTGACCTTGCTGGGCCTTATGTGGCTCCCTCTCCCCCTTTGGGTTATCACGCCCACCTCTTCAGATCACGTGCCACCCTCGTTCTGTATCCCTTCTGGTACATTTTGTAGAAGAAAGAGGTATAAGGAACGACCCGCGTTAAAACGCAGTTAAATGTTAAAAGAAGCTGTCAAGACTTAAGACTTTAACTCAAATTAATGTGGTTAATTGGTTGGGTAAATCAACAAGATATTTTTAGATTATATATATAAACAATAAATCAAATATACATACGTTATGAAAATATGTGATTAAAAAATCTGGTGCAGTGTGCATATCGTATAACTTTCTCTTGCCACTCAATAATAATTATTGTGAGGCGTGTTATAATAATAATAAGAGTGAAGTTAACAACTGAGTTGAACAGAGCGTATTGTTGAGAACAGAAGTTGCTAAATGAGGAAAGGCGCGGTTCGGTCGCATCCGTCTGCTTTCGAATACTCCGCATTCCGTCCAGGTTCGGGCGCCAAGCTGTCGTAGTTCAATATTATCTATGCTAATACTGATTTGATATAGATAATTTTTTTTCTTACAGAATTTAATTACATTTTATCAGATCGTATAAATAATTGACCATAAAATGGAGATTTTTTTTAGTTTAAAATTTAAAGTTAAAATTTAATTTAATTTTCTTTTCGTCGTAACTTTTTTCTCTGCAATTTCTCGGTGATTTACTACATACATGAGAGTTAAAGGGCTTCGAGAAGAAAAAGTTTTGGAAAGTTTCGTTAAAATCGTTAAAGCTGTTTTCGAGAAAATTGTAAAAAAAGTGTCAGATCGATAATGTAAAGTGGCGTTCTCGATGAGTAGATTGTAGCAAAAAGTTGCTTTAACATCTTAGATATACCTACCCTAAATAGTTAATTTCAGTTTCGTGAAACTTTTCATTTTTGAGCTAGAAACAGACCGTTATGTGAGAGTTGGTTATTTAGACTCAAGAGGGCCTTAAAACGGGTATTCCCGTTGAAAACTTGGAAATGAAATTTTTCAAGATTCCAATATTTCATTATATAGGTAAGGGAAAGTAAAAATCGACATTAAACACAGAGATAAATATTTCTACAGTAAGATAATCATTATATTTTGATGCTATAAAAAGTCTATTTATTCACAGTACTAGTAGAGCTTCAACTATTTTTATATGCACCAACACTTATTCAACAAAACATTCTTATTGCCTTCTTTTCTATGAAAATTTAAATAATCGGGTCAAAATTCAACGTTCTTGAATTGTTAACATTTTTTTTCCTGGTCGATACAAAGTTATATTATTGAAAGTAATAAACCCAAAAAAATAATATTAAAATCACGATTTAAAGAAATTAGGTTCTTAATTTAATAATTTAAATTTTAGCACTCTTTTTCTAACACTAATTTTAGAGTAGAATTTTCTTAGTGTGAATAATTAATACATTTAAATATAACTTTCAGGTCAGTCCGTAGAGGGTTTTTTACGATGCAAAAGGTGGGGTAGAAGCTTTTATTACTTTAAATTGGATACATGGGTACCAGTTGTTGTTACATGTTGAAAACAAAAATGTGAATACGAGGGACCTCGGGGGAACTTTTGGCAGCCAAAAAATGTTGGAATTTTTGCACTTTTTTTTTTGTTTTTCCGCATATAATTCCTAAACGGTACATTCTAGCGAAAAAGTCATCGTATAACAAATTAAAGAGCATTAAATTCTGCTTCGAATGAGCACTAGAATATAATAATTGAGTAAAGTTGTGTGATCACACCACCGACCGAAAACAACGGTATTACATGAGTCATAGTAACTCTTATGGCAACTGGTACTGTAATATGCCAGTTGCCGGACATTGGGAGGCGTCTATTTAAAAGTAATTTCTAATATTTTGTACGAATCTTATAGGAAATTTAATCCTCTACAGGGTTGGTTATTATGCATTTTGCGCTAAAAAATAGTTATTAAGGAGAGAGTTAATAAAAATAAAAAAAAGAGTTATTAAATCAGCTCACAGGTACCTTCATAGGCCAATTACCGAAATTTGGGAGATTGTTAATTTCGAGAGATGTAACTGACCGAGCTTTGGTACTCACTGAATGCAAAATTTGTTGCTCTAAAACTTTTACCTTATAAATTTTTCTCTTAGATCAACCATTTCCAAGCTATAGACTCATAAATAGTATTCTATCTGAGTTGTTGACAAAGTTGGAAAATAGCCCTATTATTACCGTAGTTTTTGACCACACTACTTAACCCAATCATTACGTTTTGATACTCATTCAACGCAGAATCATATGCCCTTTAATTTGTTATAGGATAACTTTTTCGGTAGAATGTACCCTACTGGAATTACACGCAAAAAAAGCCCAACAATTTGGAGGTTTGTTGGCTTCCAAAACTTCTTCCGAGGTCACTCGTTTTCGCATTTTTTTGTTTTATACGTGTTTGTACCCATTTATACACTTTACAAAAATATAAGCTTCTGTCCTACCTTTTGCATTGTAGAAACCCTCTACGGATTGTCCTAAAAGATATATTTAAATTTATTAATTAATCACTCGAAGAAAGTTCAAAATATACTGAGGAAATAAGGTACTTAAAATTTTTTTATTAAATTAGAGTGGTTATCCTATTCCTATAAATCAAAAAGAAATTAGCTTAAAACAATTTTTTTCAAATGTGCGTTGAGATATATCTTTCATTATTAAACCAACAGTAATAGTTACATTTTTGAAAATTACCTCATTAGGATACCAAGGAATCCCTAATAAAGATAATACTCATATACTCGATCTCTGATAATATTTAAAATTTATAACAGAACTAAATTTGTATTAGCATTTGCGTAAAGAAAAGGTCAATTATTATGACAAAATGAAGTTAATGAACTTATATAAGAAACTCATGAGAGAAACCAGACTGTAAGGGGAGTGCAAGGGAGGGCTTTTCCCGTTACTCTGCTGCAAGCCTCTTGGGTTCAATGAATGGGCAACAAATACCTCCTGCAATTCTCAACTTATTAAAATTTATTCTGATAGAATAGAGTGTAATAAAAATCAAGATTGCAAAAAAATAAATATATGACGACAAAAATTTATCATGCTCCAATGTAAGATATATTCAGGTAGGAAATTTATTCTATTACACTGTTGGATATGTACCCATGGCATTGGGAATATATTCCGAAAGGAAGTTATTTCCGGATTAGATAAGAGATAACTCGTTTCCCATCATAAAAAAAAAAACACGTAGTGAACGCGCATAAATCCAAAATTCAAACTAGAAAATATTATCATTCAAAAACTAATATTTTGGAATATCGATATTTCTTCGACATTGCAGATACAATTAAGATATTGTTCTAATTAAGTTCATTTACAACATGATTTAAATATTAAGAAACTGGTTATCTCCCAATCTAACAGAAATATCGATATTTCTGTACCGTTAACATATTGTTATTATTACGTTGAATAACATCCGATTTTAAATATTAAGTAACATGTTATCTCCTGATCTCTTTCCAATTCGTTTTTTTTTTAATTTTTTTTTTAATTTACTAAAGAACTAACGATATATTGGAATATCGATATTTCTTTGCCAATGTAATTAAGGTAATGGTTTTACAATATCGATATTTCTGTGCTGATATCATTAAGATATTGTTTTTATTATGTCCATATTTCTGTGCCGAAATAATTAAGATATTTTTTTTATCAAGCTAAACAACATCAACGTTATTAATTATAATATTATTTATAAATTATAATCGATAATTAAAAATATATAATTATTTTTAATTAATTCTTTATAATATTGATTGTCGAAGGGAAAATATCGATATTTCAATAATATTGATATCCCATCCTCTGGTACTTTGAATAAATTTTCGAAAATTTATTTTTTCTTATGAATGAAGGCGTTATGTGCTTATCTTCGCCTTGTGTCATTAACAATATTCTCGGTTAATCGCATGATTTTTTAGTGTGGAATGGAGAGATCTTGCGTTTGACAATCACCATAAAAAAAACTTGTTTTGCCATTTTCTCAAAACATTAAACACATTCATCGACTCATGCCTTCAATTAATCCACACTTGTGCTAATAGGTACATCCAGCACATGTATAATGTACATAAAATGCCTTCGAACACATGTTAGAGGGTTTTCCTCCAGAAGGGATTATGTTGGGCTTGATAACTTAAATACTGAAGTTATACTATGGCTTTTTGTTTTATGGGAGGCATAAAAGAACACGTAAGTCTTAGTCCGCCCGATCTTTAAATTTTTTATTTGACATTTATTGCTAGTAGGAGCATTTATAAATGGAATACTCCGTCTCATATTTAGAAAACATTCTGTCAAATGTATATTGATAGCTACTTCCTCACTCCCTATCTATTAAAAGGAAAAATAATAGAAATAATGCTGTTTCTTAATAACGTTTTGTTACTATGTTATAAAAATAATCCTAATTCTTTTATGCCTTTAAATAATAGGTTCATCGTCTCAAGTTATTATACATTAAGTTGTTAACATATAACGTCGTTATATGGGCCAATAAAGGATCTAAGATTGATTTACAACATTTTCATTCTGCTTGTCGATCTAATATTTTCAGATTTACGATTTGATATCAGTCGTTATTTATTATATTTATACATACACCTAACCTAAAAAGTATACACAATAATGTATACTTTTTTTATACGATAAAATTTAACGTTACTTATTATTTACGTGTAAATCTTATTCGATGTTGATTTACGACTTATGCCATAAATAGATATAATTAAAATCTGCAGTGCATATCCATTACAAGCATATTTTTACATTTAAAAGAAGCCCTTCACGTTTACATAAGTTGTTTATATTTTTAAAAATATATTTTGAAGGAAATCGGTGAAATTAAATTCTAAACAGGTCGGAACTTGGGGCTTCCAAAGGTCACCTGCTTCATGATATTTAGCTCGCTTCGTTTCAGAATATTATTTCGTTATACAACTGACCATAGGAATATTTTATATGTTTTATTTTTTAATGCATATGAGGACAAGATTAAGCAATTTAATTTATTTTTAAAATTATATCTTATTTAAATCCTGCCAAAGAAAAATAGTCCAGAGAACATAAATCGTATGTTTGGCACGATGAAAGAAACAGCCAATTTTTTTTTTATATTTGCATATAAGGCGCTCCATGCAAGAAGGGAGAATCTGCCAGTGCCATCTTCATGGGCCCACTGGGCCTGGGTCCAGGGTCCCCTAATTCCTTATTCGAAGACCACTTAACTTGTATGGCTTCAACGCAGGAGAATTAGAGATGTGATGTCTGCGTTCAAAGGATTATTCGAAAGCTGTGAGAGAGTGAAGAAAATTAATGTATTTCAGAACTAAATAAACTTGTTACAGCAAACAAAATCGAATGTTTCCAAATGCAGAAATTGTTATTAGAATATTTGTATGCATGATGGTAGCAAATTGCAGTGGAGAAGGTTCCTTCAGAAAATTAAAACGAATCAAGAGGCATAATAAGTAAATGTTTGTTTTTATATTTTTAAGATTTGTTGCTTTTAAAATATAAAATAAAATAATAATTTTGACTTGTATATTGTTTATTTTTATATCCAAAGCTATTGTTCAGAAAATGAATTGTCGATTCTGGAAGGCCCCAATACCTTAAAGTAATAATGTGCATAAAAATGAGATTATATCAAATAATATATTCATATATTCAGGGCATTTATGGGTTGAATTCGAAAAAAACTATTTGGAAATATAGAACTGATTTTTGAGCCAAACTTACTCTATAGTAACAAATCAAGAGTAAAACAATCACCTAATGTATCTTTACATAAATATTAAGTGCTAATTTCTTTATGAGATATCAATGGATTAATAAAATAGTGAAACAAATACAACAGGATTACCATAAATAATAATGGTAGGGTAAAAAAGGAAAGGGAGGTAGGTTGAATTTTTAATGGAATGCCTAAATACAGAGGCCTTAGGCAAGTTAATTTCGAAATGGGTTACAACTCAGATATTTCGAAGAATGAATATTAAGCTGAAGATGATGAGGAGGTTAGAGGATTACCAAACAGACCGGAGTGTGAGCTGAGTTACACAAGACGAGTTATACAACATCACCTCCTTCACATTGACCTTAACTTAGTCCCTCGGATAGTTCTCAGCTGTTATTTCATCCTACTCTTGGGATATTTATCTCTTTATCGTTTGTTTTTTTTTTTTGTTCTATTTTAATTCCAAATCCATCCTATGCTAAGCTAATTTAAAAGAAAAAAGCTTTTCCAACCAGTTATTGACAGCATAAATGATACTGTTTTTTCTTTGTTTAACAGAATTTATATGAACACCTATTGACCATCAAAAGAGAAATACTGCAAGTGAATGAACCAACCATTATTTTTGAGGTAGCAAAATTTTAGGTTAGCGCCTATATTGCCAAAATGAAAATTCTTGAGCTCTCATTTTAATGAGTTTAAAAATTAATTTGAGTTTAACCATCCCCTAAAAATTTGAGGTTCAATATAAGTAGAATTCAAATAACGAATAAAATTAAATCCGTCATTCCGCCGCCCGCGGCTTTTCTCCGAGATTACTGGACCGATTTTCTTGAGATTCGGCGCAACAAAGTCACACGTCACCATAGAATGATCCTCGGAACTCGACATTGCCATTCGTTTTTTTTTAATTCAAAATGGCGGCCGATTAGATATTTTATAAGCCCATAACTCGGTCATTTATAAAGATAGAGAAGAAATGTAAGGCGTTTTAAAATCAGCATGCCAAGGCACACAAAAAAAAACTTTAACTCCCCTCTCATAAATTGAGGTTTTACCTTTCAAGATAAGTAGAATCCAAATATAGAATTTTCAACCACGTCAACTTTGATGAGAATGATAGTTTAATTTATTTTTTTTATTCAAATATATTAGAAAGTCCAATAATTAATAAAAGGAGGAGCAATTATGACTTTCCAATTATGTTTTTCGTGCTCACATCAAAAGTCCAATTCTAACAATGTCCAATCGTCTATTCGGGGATGTGCCCCCATCATCAGGACATTTTTCATTCTGCTTGTATATAATTATCCATAGAATACTATTTTCTATATTCTATAGCTCAGTCATTAAAGTCATCGGATCAAACTTGTCTATTGTGCTTTCGATGAAAAGTACTTCATTATTATTTTAGCTTTTTACTTATTACGTTATTATTCAATCTATCTATCTAATATATATATATATATATATATATATATATATATACTTTTTGTTTATTTTTTTTAATTTGTTTATTATTATTTTATTTCATTATTATTTTTATTTATATTTTTTTTTCACTTTGTATATCTGGTATGAATGGAAACATAGAGTCCTAGTATAATAGCCCTAAACTTAGAACCCTACCACTTATTGCTCTTGAGTATGACAGATTGTATTGTATCGTTATTCAAAAAAGATGTTTTCTATTAAATAATAAAAAAAAAATGTCCCTAGTTACCCCGGCAAACCATGATAGCAGGGGTTGGTTGATACCACATTTACGAGTATTTGTTCCACAACTGAGGTCTGCACTTACCCCTACTATCATGTTTTACTGGGGCAATCCTAGCGCTTAAAATATAGAAAACTGTCAAAGAGGAATGCAAATCACGAAGTATTTTGAGGCTTTTGAGGGTTTCTCCTCTTATCAAACAAATAAAAATAAAGGACTAGAGGTGGATAAACACTGACACATCTGAACAGCAGAAGTTGAAAGATCCAACATAATCGACAGGTTGGAATTGATATCTTTACAACTCTCTTTATACTTTACCACTGCGAACTCTCGTGGCTGATTAGTGACACATCGGTGTTTAGACTTCATGCTCCGTAAAGGGCAGTTCTTACAAGTTCAGGATTTGGATTTAAAGAGACGATAAAACACTTACCCCACATTACCTTGGCGAAAAGTTGATTTTTTGTAATAAAATGGAGAAAATGGAGGCTTTTTATTGGTATCTTCATAAAGTACCCATTTATTAATATTAACCTAACTACACAAATATACGAAATTTTTAAACATTATTTTATATTTTTACATTTGTATATTATTTTATTATTATATAGTGACATTTGTTCTTAATACATATCCAGAAAGAAAGAGGCGCAACTAAAAATAGCTAAGGTCAGAAATTTTAAAAGTTAAACCCCTCATCATCCCAAATAGCAACCCCTCAAATATCACATCAAACTTATAGGAGCAATAGATGATCTACCAGCAACATGTGAACACTCTGGAATCTTCTGTGAAAAACTTTGCCTGCATTCTACGTTCGTTCAAACAAAAATAAATTTTTTTGAGATGTGCCTCTTTCGTTCTGGATGAGCGATGTATCAGAAGAAAAGGTTCTATAGACAGGTCACAGCGTCTGAAAATAAAACAAATATAACCGCAACTGGGCGTACGTCTAAAGTTGATCCAGTTTCCAAATTTGTATTTAGGCACCAGGCAACATTATAATATTTTTTTTTATTTCCTATCATTAGCATATGAAACTAATATTTGATTTTTGTTCTAGGCAACTGCTACACGAAGACATTTTATACACACGAAGACACATACACACACATCGTTACATATTTCAATACTGGTATTCAATTTTGAGTCAATAAATCTAAATGGTTCAAGTCTTATAAAGCAATCATCAGTCAGTAATTAGTAAGGTTTGGAAGAACTTTAATATTTATATTGTATCGGGACATTAATGCGCTTTTCTATCCGTTATATTTATTTTTTTTTATAGCATACATAAATAACGTATTAGAAAAGAATAGGCGCTTAAAAATATTATCATCTTCATGAACTTGGAGCCTCTTTGCTAAATGAGTGTGACTGCTAACAACTACGGTTTCACAGAAGATAATGAACAGCCTACGGCAGCTTTTCTTCATCTGACTTCTGACTAACATCAACGTCATGAGTTAGCTTATCCAAGGAAGCAATTAGGGAAGCAATAATGACTTGACGACGAATGTTATCCTAATAATAATTATTACTAATTACATGCCAATCAAAGCTTTCCCTTCTTAGTTACAAATCAATCACATCTACCGTTAAACTATTCAAGCAAACAAGCCGCTACAAAGGAATTAATTAATCAAACAACAGATTGTTAAGTAAAAAAGGTAATCAAGGAAATGATGAGTTCAGAAATGAAATATCCTTAATGTGAATCGACGTTTCGGCCTAAGTTCATCAGAGCAAAAAAATGCAAGATATATAAGCTAACCAGACAGAAGAATATAAATTTGAAATAGTAAATAATATTAAATTGAATGGTTAGGAGCAAAGAAACGGAAGGGAGATTTAAAATATAAAGGAGAAATCCACTATGTTTATTCTCCTCATTTCACTTATTCTTGTATCTTATTTTTCTTAGCCCTGAAGAAGACTTACAACTCGAGGAGAAACGTCGACACATATTAAACAGTTTATTTTATTATTGTGAGTATTATTTCTGGCCGCACCCCCTAAACGTGATCTCTTTTTTAAAAAGTAAGCATTGGAGAGATCTAGAACATTATCCATTAAATAAAACTAAAATTTCTCAGATTTGGAGAGTTAAGCTCTTGACGAACAGCTACTAATTACTGTTCAGTTCGACGATAAAAAACAAATTTAAAGTAGCCTAAAGTTTCGCTTTAATTTTAATTTTTTTTTTATTTATAATAAAAACAAAGCAAATATCTATAAAAAATTATCAGAACGGTGGTTCTCATAGTTGCTAAACATAATGAAGCAGAGGGCTTTTAACGCAAAGGTCTTAGTAGGGCTTTTAAAGGGCTAGGTAGGCTTTATCATTTAAAGACTTTGCAAGTCCTGTTCCAGCACCTTCAGATAAAATCCTTAAGAGTACCAAAAATCGAACAAGTGGCTTCATGGTTTGATGTAGAGATGAACGACAAGAGAGTGGCGTCAGTAAAAGTTGCTATTTTGATTTTTTTTTTTTTTTAAACAATATAACTGTTTTTATTGAATAATATTCCATTATGTATAAATTAAGCACAATGGTAATTAAATAGGTCATTCTTATCATATTTACAGAAAGTATAAATAAATTAACTATTTTTAAATAAACATTTTTCTTGGAATAAAATGTTTCAATAGTTTCGTCACAAGGTAGTTGCTTGTTAATTGGGACTTAGCGTCCTTATATACTCCAACTAGGGCTGGAAGCTATCCTAGTTTATCCTCTGTGGGTCAGACACTAAATAAAATTCAACTCCTTTCCCTATTCCGGATTCTAGTAGGTGCAGAATGGATCGAAACGCTGAAATTGAGGAAGAAAAGATGTTCAAGTATTTTATTTCCGCCAAGAGTTTAATATCTATTTGAAGACACCTGTTTGGCTACCTAGTTTACAAAGTTAAATTTACATGAAATGACGATTTTAAAAAGTTTTCCCATGATCAAATAGAACTCCAAAGTTTGTGATATTGGGTGATTAAATAAATAAGTTCATCAGTTATATGATATCGTGGCTGAAAGCCAAAGAAAACTCACAAGAAAGTAAGAGTTTGAAATGGTTTTTCGTCCCTTACATGCATGTTATTTACCATTCAATTACTGTAAAATGGTTTAAAATTGGTGTAAGTTGAGAGTTATGACTATACGCTTCTTTGACTGTATTAATGGATAATTAATTTTTGACTCCAAAATACACTTTAATTTCAGTCCCATATTGCCAATGAGATAATAAAGGCAACAGTGTTTAGAGGCAACTCCACTACGTTCCTGAATATTTTCTGTTCTTTTCACTCACTTGTTTATAATCAAATTTATTATTGTCGAAGAAAGTCTATGGGATGATCGGTGATGCGGAATGACTTACTTTTTTTTTTTTTTTTTACTTCAGACCATCTCTAAGCTGCGACATTATGTGGTTAAGCTTAATACTTCATCGAAGCCTTGATGAATAACAGCTAGAAACATCATTTTAATTAAGTCTCAGTAGTATAAAAAAAAAAAAAAAAAAAAAAAATACTTAGCTTCTTACTTATGGGACAGTAAAATTTTGCAAGTTACAATCGTTCCAGATCCATTTAAATAAATATATTCAAGCCTATGCTAATTCCAGCCATCTATGGCAACCGAGCTGTTACAAGATATACCCTTTAGCTCCACATTCACGGCAAATTTAAATGCAACTGACTCATATGGAACTTCTGCCATTTCTTTTACGGCCTGAGATTGCACGAGAAGGACATAAAGGTAGCAATCTTATCTAAAGTGGAGGAACATGGTTGACATTTCAGTTTAAACTTGCTATAGAGCATAGCATTGGACTCTTACCAAAGTGCATAAAACTCGTAAAAAATGTGAAGTGAGATCGAATAGCAATACGATAATAATACGTCTGCTGTATATTTGTATTGATTAAATTATAAAAATATCGATCAGAATTCATTAGTTTGCTATACCTTTTAAAATAAAATTCTGAATTAATGTAAGAGCTAGTAAACCGTGGTCATACATGAAGGGTTTGGGACATCATGGGGCACCTTGAGGTAATAGGACTACCTAATGGAATTTACCCAAACTAACATAAAAAAGAGGTATATATAGAAAAAATGTTTTGTACTCATTAATACTCATTAACTTCAAAATTGTGGCTGGTCATGATGGTTAAGCGATCGGTCAAAATAAAGCACGCAAAATTGTGTAATATTTATTGTTTATCAACGTTTCGTCTCACATTGTATGTCTTCATCAGGAAATAATACATCCAAAGAGAAAAGAAAACCAACCGCTTCCGAGACGTAAACCAAAACTGTTTTTGATTTGTCAAATTGGCTTTTGATCTGCCAGCTCGAGGAAACGATTGGTTTCCCTTTCAACTTTGGTTCTTGTTTTGATCAGATAAAGGTTTACAAACTGGTCTGAAACGTCGTTGAGCATTGAATCACACACGACCATTGCGTATCATTCGTGACGTGCAATAAAACAGGGGAGCTTGAGGTGCTCGAGCAAAGCGAAATAAAACTTAAGTTAGAAAGGCCCTCAAACCGAATGATAGGAAGCAAGATTTCGAATTCGATAATCCTAATTCAGCACAAGTTTGAACAATTTTCGAATTTCTATATGTATTTCCTGTTTTAGTTCCATTAAATATTTTCAGAATGAATCGAAATCAATTTAAACCTGGTTCTACAATAGTAATTATAATCGATCGAGAACCGTTATTCAAGTGTTTATCCAAAAATAAATTAATAGTTTTCATAAAAACAATAAATTCAAAGATAAGTAAGTAAAAGTTATTTTTATTGAACAAAAGAATACCTTGATCAATATCCTGAACTAGCAGAGATGAAGTGAAGTGTGATATAATTTACTCATTTCATAATTTCAACAATTGAATAAAATGATTCCTAGATGCATTTTGTTCTTTCGTCTACATAAGTTTGTAAACACCATTTACAATTATAATTTTAAAGAATAAACATGGCGGTGAAAGAAGCAGTTCACACATTTGCATCTTTGCTCTAAATGTGCAATTTACTTTAGAAATATTTAGAAGTCCCAGAGCCTGCCCATAACAGCATGCCGTATCGTCGGCTTACTGTAAAAATCCCTCAGGCCCGATTTTTTTACTAAAGAGGTTTTGTTTCATTATTTCTTCAGCTTTGACTGGCAAAAGTGAATAAATAACAAATGTAAATAAAAATCCATAAAGTAGAAAATTCAGAATTAAGAGATTTTGATAGGAAATCGGCGATATATTATAACAATAATAGCCCTAGAAACCAGGATGTTCGATACTGATGACACCAACAATCATTTTCCGTGAAAACCGAAATGAACAAGTTCATATCTAACCCAATCCTGTCATCTACGCACTAGTCGTCTTTTGGAATGCTTACCCATTAGTTCAGAATTTATGATTCCTACAATTATTTGTTGGTTATCAATTCCAAAAGCGTTACATCCCGATTTTAGTCGCCGTCTTAATATATCTAGTATACTTAACTTTTTTCGGTCCAAATATTCTATACTATACTTTCAAAAACCGAAAACCTTATAGTGTTGTCCTTCCCCAAGCTCGAGTATATCAATAGTTAAACCTCTTTCGGTACGAATTAGCTAATAGTAATTTAACTAATTTTTTTCCGCAATCAACATATAGTTTTGGGGTCATTTCGGCGTCAAGTCGTTCTCGCCTTAATTAAAACTCTGATCAGAAGCTCGTCTCCCCTCCGCTAAAGTATCATCCAGCCAGCTAACAAATGAAGAAATGATCAAGAGCAGAAACTTGGAATAGGAGTAGGGATGGAGGATAGACAGAATATACAAATAGAGCGAGGAGCGGTGGGGGTAGATGGCGATTAGCTGTAATTACCGGAGGAGAGGGGCGGTGGAGGGGGCAGACTGTGAAAAACAAGGTGTATCGCCCTCTTGTGCCCTCGCTGTAGGGTTCCTTCACCCTGTCTTCTTCTCTAGATCTAGCTGTCTCTATCCAACGCTAGATATACTCATTGCAATCTAGGAGGCAAATCTTTTATATGTTTTCATTACATCTGGATTGTAATCGTGAAAATTATCTTTGACACTGTTGGAGAAAAGGTACAGTTACTCAAACACCTAAAGATCTTGGAATGCAGTGTATATCATACAATCCTCACAGTAATAGCTAATAGGATACCTAACCTCATTTTACTACGTTTACAGGATTCCAGTAGACATTCTCCAGTCTATGCTACTAACATGATTCCACCTCTACCATTCAACGGCATTTATTCAATATAATTTTATTTCATCTTTTAAACCATGATAATAAATATTATTTTTTATTTGAGGCGTGGAGTTGCAAAAGGAGATATGTAAATCCAAATTTGTAATTTTTTTAAAAAAAATACAAAACTACGTATGATTCAGGAATTTACCCAAACATTAAATGTAAAATTAAATTGGATTTAGAACGTTTTGAGGACTTGAGTACATGCTGCAAATGTGCCTAACATTAAGAGGACGCTAAACATTGTGGAAAACATAAATAATATTAAAAATGACAAATATGGATATATCACCTTTTGCACCTCTACACTTCGGTTGATATTCAGATAAAAAAAAAATGAACCCGAGAAAAACTAAAAAAAAAAAACAGATAGAGAAATTATTAATAGATTATTATTAGAAGATTACTAACAAAATTGTGTCTCTCAAACAGCAGTAGTAAAATATAACAATATAAAGTATAACAATTAGATAAGATTATAATTTAAAGATTAAATAGTTGATAACTTCCGCCAATCCAGACATTTTCAGGAAATGAAAAGCGTAAAATCACATTTATGCAGACTAGAGATAGTGCATCCCACATCAACTGACTAATATATACTAACAAAACATAAATAGTATTATACTTCACTCATAAACACATAAACATGAACTGAAGGAAAACAGTACCCTGTTTACAACGCCTGACAGCATTGGCTGTTAAAATGAGATGCACTGCATCCATTCTGCTTTAAAGTGGCCTTGTGGTTTTTGAACCCTTATGATTATTGAATTGGCGAAAAGCTGAAATTTTGAAATAATAACAAAATTGATTATTTTTCAACATTACCTCGTAAAGGGCCACAGAAAAAGTTTCATTAGTGTTAAATGTACGAGTTCTCAAAAATATTTAAAAAATCGACAACCTGCATATCTACATATATAACTAATAATAATAGTACAAAATTACTAATCAGAACTCTAAATCTATTTACGTAAATCTTTCCCATTCATTGCCTTCTGCTTTCATGGGAGCATTTGCATTGGGACCATTTGCAGACGAGCATTACTGTTATCTCAATATTGGCATTGAAGTCTCTGGTGTTCATATGAAAGAAGCATTATTATATTACAATCATTGCTATGATTAGGTTATGTTCAAGGCTTCACAACGATAAATAATATCTATACTACAGATAAAAAAATCAAGAAAACCTTAAAGAATCCATCCTTGATAAAGTAACCATACAGAAACACAAGATAATTTACAACTGCCAGGAAATATATTATTTGGTACAAGAAATTTACACATCCTAATAATCTAGAAAATGTTGTAACCCATTGCATATTTTTTAAACGTTCCATGAAATACATGTGGGTAGGGTACCTCAAAGGTAACTATTCCAAAAATTATATTATATTTATTGCTATTCTAAATATTTAGTTTCATTTTTCTAAACTGTATAAGCACTTAAGTACCTACTCAAAATATTTACTAAAGAAATTCAATACAGAAAAGCTAATTCGGAAATTTATCATTTTAACGGAAAAAAAAAATGAGGAGTCTAAGTTTATAATTAGTACATCAAAGTTCATAGTATAGGTTATGAAATACAATACCGTCCATAAATTAGTCCATAAGATTCTTTCTTTTTATAGTTGTTATTTGAAAAATAAAAATGTTTACAATTAATTTCCAAAGAAATAATTTATTTATATTTATTAATGTAATTAATTTCAATTAGAAATAAATTTGGGCGCTAAAGAGTTAAATTTTATTTTGCTTATTATTTTATTTTATTTTATTTATCAAATAAATCTAATTGTAATGATTTTGGTATTTTCGAATGAATGAGGGCACCTATTATTTCCACGTGTTCATTCTTCAATCGTAACTGAGGTGTAATTATCAAATTCTAAACAATGAATTAATTAACCTAATGTTATGGACGAGGGAGCAGTTCACATGGATGAGAAGCCTAATTCCCGCATTAGGATACGGTGACCTGAATAATTTCTGAATAATCGTTAACCTTGATAGAACGTACAAAGAGATTTTTTATGAATAAACATCATAAAAATCTTAAATCTACAGTAATCGATATGTAATTATTAGAAAATTATATTGACGTCAAAATAAATTATTATTGTTATTTAATGATTATATATATACAGGATGTCCTTTTTAGATGGCCCGGCTGAATTTCTCTTGAACCGATTACGTTATAAAAAAAATAAAAAATACGTATTTAATATTTTTCAGTCTAGTTTAAAATTTAGACCTGTTTTTGAAAAAAAAAATAAACGGGGTCAACTTTAAAAGTACAACTTTAAAATTTCAAATAGAAACTCATGCCTTCCGATATTTAATTTAACGGATTTTTGAAACTGAATTCAATGGTGAAACCAGATTTTAAATTGGTCAATAAATTACAAAGTTATGGTACAGATACATTTTGTTTGTTTCGGTATTAATAATTTTAAATTGCCTTTACATTTTTTTTTTGTTACACAGGGAATAATTGGGTCACATCGTGTTTGTTATATTTTTATCTGTAATTCATAATAAAGGTTTGTTTTAAAGATGTAGTGAAAAAACAGAAATAATATGATTGGCAGCGTTTATGCCAATCATAACCCTACAACTTTAGTTGAAGAAATGTAGTAAAGAGTGGAAAATGCTTGCCGATCCATGGAGTCAGCACATCGCACTGAGCACCAGCGAAGAGTGGCTAAGAAGAGCCAACCTTTGCATCGTCGAAGAGGGTAGGCAGTTCAAACATGAAATGTAGGTTTACCAACCTCTGGTTGTAGGTAATATGGATTTTTTTTGTTATTAAAAATAGCTAACAAAATGCACTATTTTTTTTAAACTTTGTACCATAAATTTGTAATTTATTGACCAATTTAAAATCTGGTTTCACCATTGAATTCAGTTTCAAAAATCCGTTAAAATGATGTATCGGAAGGCATAGGTTTCTATTTGAAATTTTAAAGTTGTAGTGAATCTGAGAGACCCCGTTTATTTTTTTTTTCAAAAACAGGTCTAAATTTTAAACTAGACTGAAAAATATTGAATATATATTGAATATATATATATATATATATATATATATATATATATATATATATATATATATATATATATATATATATATATATATATATATATATAATTTCAAGAACATTCCATACAAAATTTAAAAAAATTACATTATAATACTCCAAATGTCAAGTTAGTCAAAACACATTGGCATTAGCTTAGAAAATTAAAACTTGAATAGCTGAAAAAATAAAAGGACAATCATGTGATATATAATGAAACAATTGTCTCTCAATTTTCTTAAATTAAAGTAAACATTTTTATATAAATATATCTTGCTTTATTTTTTTTTATTATTACATTATTTTTTTTAAAACTTTTAAATATTAATTAAATATATTCTGAGTAAAACCGAAGCGGTATCCTTCCCTACCTCAACTCCCCTTGAATAAAGTTAAAGAGCGTGGACGTAACACACTTTGTAACTTAGTTTTAGACCATTACACACAGGAATTGGATTTCATGGAGTGATTCCCTTCCTGTAAAAGCCACATAAACTTTAGCTGTCTGCAGTAAGAGACAAAAAAAGTTTCAAAATAAGTTACAACTGAAGAAATATTGTCTATTTCGCTATGACAACATAGTCAAATGAGCATAATTACAATGAATTCGACTCATGATAGAATATACACTAAAATTACAGATTAATCTATATAAATAAATATAATCTATTTTAAATATAGTCAATGATCCAAATTGTCTCAACCATTTATTTTCTCCATTTGGAGAAATATAATATAAAATAATATATATATATATATATATATATATATATATATATATATATATATATATAATATATAATAATAATATATATAAAATTTTATATGTTCACTTTTTATTTTCTTCTTTTGGATCATTGACTATATTTAATTTATACATCTGTCCCGAGCAATTAAATTATGTATATAATGATTTATTTTGTTTTTAATACTAGATTATTATATTCGACCAACACGGATGTATAGAAGGTAGCGTCGCAGCTAATGAGGTTGAGAAAGCATGGGTTCGATCTCAGAGATCTCAGAGAATTTTTTCTGGAATGGACAATACTAAGGTGACCATATTTTTCCGAACGAAATGCCGGACGCTGTTGAACATCCCCCACCTCCTCCATAAGACCAAATACCGTTGGCGAAAAAGGTTTTAATCTACTGAGGAGGGTTGGTTTATATTTTCACAGGAAATAGTATTTTTATGGATGCCTTATTCGGTAAAATTTGAATAAATAATTTATTGCAAAATCTAAAATTCGAAACAAATGTCCGTTCCGAATGACACCCCTAAGAAATACAGAACAAGGCCTCAAAAATAGGGACTGCCCCGGAAAATTCAGAACGGATTACCACCTTATGCTAAACCTAACCTAGCAAGGAAATTTCAATCGAGAATCGAGTTTTGAGAAACAGCTACGTGATGGCAAAAAAATAAAAAAAATAGCAAGACCTTGTATCTAAATTTTAATTACTTTTAAATTCATTTAATACATAAAAATGAGAATGAAGGGGTGAAAAATGTATTCATTAAAAGATAATAATAATAAATGAGAAAAACAAACAAACATTAAATAAAAGGAACACTTTTTATTTATTATTTTTTTTAGACAATATATTGATATTTTACTGTATATTTATTAACCCACGTATTGCCCAAACAATTTTTTTTTTCAGAACAGTTTGCTGTAATCAATTTATATAACAATCATATACATAAAAAGAAAGAAAATGTATTGTTTCTCTTGTACTCTAGAGGCTCTAAAACATCAAACTTGTCAAAATGTGTGAATACACAAACACAAAATTAAAAAATCTGTTGACCAAACGCCTACAATAATATGGTATTTGGTCAAATGATTTTTATGTAGCAGTGATAGTAAGCTCATTTATAAATAGACTACCGCAAGTTATTCATATCTATTTTTTTTTCTAATGCTTAATTCCAACCAACGATACATGGGAAACAATTCTTTGTTAAAATGTAAGATATTCATATGTAACTCTAAATTAAGAATGAAATAATAAAAAAAAAAACCACAAGCATTCTAATTAGAGAAACCATCCTAGAATTCATTATATTATCAAATTAGCTCCAGATAAAAGCCTTGTAACCTAGGTCGAACTACAATTACCCAGTAGGTAATTAAAGGTAAATTATAGGTACACAACTGTGAGAATGTCCGTTACTGGGTTCCTTCCCGCCGGAGTTTTTGGATTATCAGAAATAAAGTTCCCAGAAGTCGGTGCCAACCTTGTGAAGATGGTTCTAGGAATATATTTGTGCAAGGATCAAATATTGAATGTCAGCACGTATGCGGTAACTCTTTGATACCACTTCTATAACCCTTTTGTCCATGTTACTTATCTCGAAATAATTCTTTATTCCAGCACAAACGTAATCATCTAAAAGGGAATAATCTGATATCGGCATAAGGAAATATTTTTATTCACTTTACAATAATCCTAATACCATAGTAATTTAAATAATTAAAAAAACATCAGTAATTTTCAAAAAAGTGAACGAGTTTTTTTGAAAGCAACATTAGTAAAACACTTTAATATTTATATGAAAGTGTTTTGAATTGTGGAAAAATTAGAATTTGTTTAATAAAATGTAGATATAAAAATCATGGAAATATCTTTTTATGTATACTTATTTTTTTTTTTTTTTGTAAGTAAGCCCTGTAAATAAACACAATCACTCTTTATGGGTGTGATATGTAATATGGTATGATGAAAAGTAGCATCATAAAGGTTTATAAAAACAAAACAAGTAAAAACAAATAAGGAAGTAAGGAATTTGTCACAAAAAAAGTGTAAGTACAACTCCCTGAATTCATAGCGTTTTCGGTCGAAAAGAATTTTTCTGTTCAGATGCAAATTTCATCCTCTAACTCAATATGGATGGGCGGTAAATCTAAAAAACCGCAAAAAAACAGGTAAACATACCAAAATTTCGACCGGAATTTACTCCCTCTTGTATGGTATTGTTCTGTCCAGAAAAAAACCCTACATACCATATTTCAGCTGATTTGATCCAAAGGGGGCCGCTGGACGTGCCCTGGAAAATACTAAAAAAAAAGGACTCCTTAAAATCTTTATTTTCGACATTTAATTTTGAAAAGAAAAGTTAAAAATAATGCATGATTTAAATCGACCACCAAAAATTGATATTTTTATTTTTTAAAAAGGACTTGTTTGATAAAAATTCAAAAAACTGTCCTTTATATGCCTAATGTAAACAGACATCTCGGGACAGTCTTGGATTTGAGTTGTTGGTACCACATTCAAAGTTGACCCACAACATGAACCGCATTGGACAGTGCACTGAATTTATTTGTTTCATTAAGATGATAGGATTTCGACAACGGAGAAAATACAATAAGACCTACAAATTTTTAAAGCAGTTTCATGAGCACGAATAAATTTACCTATACACTGTTCAGAATATATATATATATATATATATATATATATATATATATATATATATATATATATATATATAATATAAAAAAAAAATCATTTATAAATAAACCGATTATTTGAATTTCATTTTATATTGCTAATGAAGGATTATACATTAGTGCAGATATATTTTTAATTCTGATCTAAATATTTTAATACTCCATATTAATGGAGACACAAATAAACGTTTTTTCTTTATTATCCCATATTCTACAATAACACTGATTACTATAAATTCCCAGTAGAGTATTTTAAATACCAATTTAAACTAAATGTTTTGCTCTTGCACAACTTCGCCGCTAAAATAGAACTTTTTATTTTATGATGTATATTACGAAAGAACTACGAAATATCTATTACGATAACGTAACAGTTTTTATTTTGTTTTACTTTTTTTTATTTATTCAAAGACACAATAATATGACGTTGCCACCTGTTGACTTTCTAAATCATGGGTTCTACTTATTCCGTGGCAAAGGCAGCCCATTCAAGATTCTCCGACAGCTGTCGAGAATTCCCACAGGGAATTTGCAATCCCAACGTGGAATAATTTAACTCTTTCTAAGTAGTAAATTAACCAAACCGCCAGTTCAACGAACCTGAGATCAGAGCAAACCACGTCAACAAATATAAAGCCAAAAATGAACATTTTTATGACAGTGTTTCGGGTAATATATTTCGAAATAAATATCACCATCTCAAAGCAATAACTCATTTTATCAAAAGAATTAAGGTCAAAACGGAAACAAATATTGTTGGCTTAACATGCTAAAAATAAAATTTCGCTCGAAATTTGCCGCCTTCTACATTCTGCCGCCCAGGGTAAATTTGCCACTTCCCGGCTCTAAACTCATAGCGGCATATAAAATTACATTTATTGATTGGAAACCAAATTGCGTTTGAAACATATGATTTATGTATTTAATTTAAATATAATTTTTTGATGTAAGCTTATTACGACCATCAAGTAATAAATACCCTTTTCGGCTCACCAATTTTAAGCAAAATATAGTAAATATATTCATATCGATATAAAAGTCCTATTAACCAAATTTTAGATAATTTACATTATCTTTTAATATAATTTTTGATGAAAGTCTAATATGACCTTCAAGTAAAGTACCGCTTCCGGTTTTCCAATTTAGACCAAAATCTAGTATCTAAAATCAATATATAAATTATAAATACTAAATTTGAGAAGTTTTGTATAGTATTTTAATATAATTTTGATGGAAATCAATTATGACTTTCAAGTAAAGTACCACTTCCGGTAATCAAGCAGTGACCAAAAAGGGAGGTTCATAACTAGATTTTAAAACAATCCTAAATACAAAATTACAACTTTCTACAGCTAACTATTTTTGAGTTATTCGAGATACGAACGTACGTACGTACAGACGCCACGATCAAAATGGATTCAGGGATGGTCAAAATGAATATTTCCGTCGAAATCTGAAAACCGAAAATTTTCGCGATTACAATACATCTTTTACATCGTACAAGGAAGTAAAAATAGGTATAAAAATCCAAGTAAGATAGTATTTGACCCCCTCAAACGATACGACTTCATTTCTTGATCTCAGTGATAACTTCACCTACATATATATATAAAATAAAACCTACTTCCTTCATTTATTTAATAACTAAAGTTTCTTCCAATTTCATGAACGTTTAGGTTCAACATTTGATAAAACTTTCATTTGTTACTTCATTCTTTTGGAACTGTTCCAGCCCTAGTCTGCAATGCAATCTTTCAACATTTAGATCCTTTATCTTTGTCCACCTCCTATCTTTCCAAGAATCAAGTTTTCCTTGTATGCTAAATGTAAAGGCTTGTAAATATTAATTAAGTGATAAGGACTTTTGTTTCATTTATTTATTCGTTATTCTTTAAGAAAGAAAAATATTCAGGTTATTTAATTATCGCCGAATTATTTAGGCCACTTATCAATTATACAACTTATTCTAAGGAGACACCAGTCCCAAGATGAATTTTTATTCCATTTCATTTGAAGAAAAAAAAATTGCTTTAAATGTAAAATTTGATATTTATTTACCTTACAAATACTATTTAAATGTTATAAAGATAATCATAAACGGAATCATAAATGGTCCATAATTTAGAAGAATGAGGGATCTTTATGAAAAGGGAACTTCTTCAGCAATGACAAACTTTTTCAAAACAACTGTTTCAGACACGGTGGATTCCAAAATGTGTAAATTAATTTAAAAAAATTGATTAACTACCAACTCTACTTCCTTCACATCAAAAAAAAATATCCTTGGTCTTGAGAGCTTTTTAAACTTCCTGTGTGAATGTTTTTAAAAGTGCCTCAAGAATGAATGATACATCATTCATTATCGATTTAAAACTTTTTCATCGTTGAAAAAAAAATAAAACATTGTAAAGAGCTTATAGATCTTAAGGAACAGTAAACCTAAAATATCCTCTTCCTCTGTTATTTTTTTTTTTTCATTTCCCAAAATGAAATAAAACACATAAACGATATATGGTCACTAAAAAAATCAACTGGTAAAGGGAATGTTTGTGTAGTGTAATTTATGCAGTCGGTAGAGGGCATTGGACCCAGAGAGGTGGGTGCTGGTTTGGCAATTTAAACTGTCTTTTTATTTTTGAGCCTTAGGGGCCCAAGTAACAGCGGCTTATACACAAATAGCCATCCACCTCAGACCACAAGGAATGGCCTTGTGTACAGCACTCTATCGTCTGAGGCTAGTTTAATGTCTGCTACAGGGCAGAAAAATGCGTGAATGATGATGGTTCGAAGTTATTAAAATGTTTTGAGTTATGGAAAGCACCTGGTCGTCTTGCCATACCAACATTTAAAATGCATTAATACTTTAGCAGTTCTATATTATTCTGAGCGCTGCTCTGCTACATGGACGGTCACGGATCGCTTTGTTTATACTTTGTTTTAAAAAAAAGCTATTCGAAATCTCGTATACCTTAATCAGAAGGGAGAAAGGGTATGGCGTAATCTTTGAATACAATTCCAAGTGATATTGGAGATCAAAACTAAATCATTTCCCACCTAAATACTGTACATTTATTCTAATATATTAACTATTCCTGTGGAACCAGTTGAAGTTAACGTAAGAAACTAAAGCAACTACTTGTGTTTGTTATATCCCTTGCCTGTCAGAAGTACGTTCGAAATTAAAAGAAAAACTCATCCACTTATGGACCAGGAAAAATGTGCATGAAAAACGGTGTTGCCCTACAAAATGTCGGATAAAAGATTATCTTTTTCTGACTCGAGACCAGATCGATTTCTCCATTGATTTTTCCAACAAAATTTCCTTAGGAAGAACTTTTTGTGGCCTATAACATCGAAATATTTGATATATTCAAAATATCTCGAAAACAATTGTCATTTCATTTTTAAAGAGAAGGAAATTCTTTACAACTTTCGTCTGCATAACGTTTTTAAATATACAATAGTATTAAATATACAATATAGGTACCGAATTTCCAAAAAAAGGTAGTTCGTTACTGAGCTGGGGACCAAAAAGGGGTCTCAGTGGAAAGTTTTGAAAATTTCCTCATTTATGTTTTCAGAATTTCAACTTTGTGATATCGAATTTTTCTGAAAGTATAAAAAAAGTAAATAATATTTTTTCCTTTTCTTTTTTGCTTACTTTGAAAACCACGAATTATTCTAATAAATTCTGATATTTGTTTTATAATAAATTAAAGATGAGTAAATTATGTACAATTTTTATCCTAATGATTTTTTTGTTTGCCCGCTCCGTTTTTAAGCGGAGTTGAATTTATGAGAAGGAAAGTCGAAATTAATTTTTTGAGCTTTTTACATTTTTTTTAAAAATATTTCCGGAAAAATTTTGGGGTAACAATGTTGAAATTTGAAATCAGCTCTCCAAAAAAAAAAAAAAAAAACACAAGTGAGCAAATATTCAATACTTACCACCGAGATTCCTTTCTGGTACCCAGCTGAGTAATTACTTTATTTTAGAAATTCGTTACCGCGCGTGGCATTGCATGCATAAAAAAGTTATACAGATGAAAATTGTTGAGAATTTTCTTCTATTTAACTCTGAAATGATCAAGCGTTGACCTAGGCAGAACGGTTGCCGTGCTATTTAGAATATACCAAAAGAAGCCCAAAAATGCCCCAGGTTTTTAGGCCACAGAAAGTTCTCCAAAAGGAAATTTAGTTTTTGCAAAGCACGGTTTACCCATGCTGGTCTTATTATAGTATATTATATATTACTATTATAAGAAAAAAAAAATTTTTCCCTGCCTTATGCAAAGGTAAAATATACATTTCTCCTGGACTATCACCTACTGAAGCAAATTTGGAAATATAGCTTACAACTCTATAAAACTGCTAATATAGCAAATATTCGAAAATAAAAAAAAAATATTCATGAGGAACCACAACAAGCGTGCCCAATAACATCAGTTGAAGGCTGAAAAAAAGTTTGATGACGGATCTCCTTTAGCAACAAAAAACATTATTATAATGACTGAAGGAGGTGGTGGCACTGAGTAATTCTCTTCCTCGTGCCTCTCATACCATGGCTATGATTGCGAAACATACATGATTTCATTTTATATATTTATGCAAGGCAGCTTTTATTTAAGTGTTATGACTAAGAGAAAAAACAAAAAAAAAAAATACCAAAGCATATAAAAAATAATATTAAGTCCGGTATCCTGGTTTCTTGCATCTATTAATAGTGCTTCCTATATTAAAGTTGTTCCTGGATTATTATATTTAACTAATTTAAAAAATAAAAAAAAGGGTAAAAAAAAAGCAATAAATATTTTAAATTTATCTTTAAAAAAACAAACAAAGGTTTTGTCTGTTAGCATTGTATAGTATATATATATATATATATATATATATATATATATATATATATATATATATATATATATATACACAATATATATATATATATATATATATATATATATATATATATATATATATATATATATATATATATATATTATATATATTATATATATTATATATATATATATATATATATATATATATATATATATATTGTGTGTATATATATATATATATATATATATATATATATATATATATATATATATTATATATATATATATTATATATATTATAGTATATAGCATTGTTGTATATACTGTATAATAAGTAGTACGTAGTATTGTCTGATTGTATTGCTTTTTCTTTGTTATAAAAGAAATAATAATATAATTTATTTGATAAAAAAGAAAAATATCAAGAAAACGTTTGTATTTTTTTGTACTAAATTCAACCACCAAAACAAAGCACATAATTAAGAAGTATTTTTCATACCTAAAGATTTATTTTTTTATGTTAATATAAGGATGCCGGAGCTCAAGTATTGAATAAGGGGAAAATTTTGAATAAATGATAGAATAATTATATTAATTCTTCATACTTTTTCTTCTTATTTTTTATACCTCCAGAACAATCCTCTCCGGCTTCAAAGCACTTATTTCCTGTTTTATCAGGATTATCAAAATTTAAATATTTTAAACCATTAATTTCTAAAGGATTAGTTAAGAGAAATATTTAAAAAATATATAAAATAATACGTATCGTATTTATATATCTTTACAGTAGATTTTAGTTTTCTTTTTCTTTTTTTTTTTTTTTTTGACTTTTCTAATTTGAAGTTTTCTAAATTACTTTATTTATAGTTCTTAACGAACAGGAGTCGATCCGAATGCTTTTAACGCTAGCTTTGACGATGAATTACTTAATTTTAAAAACTTTTTGGGTTGTAAGTCTTCTCCCAGTTCATCAATTTTTTCTGTTGTTGATCAATATTGAGTTATATTTATAGGTGCATGCATGTTTTAGAAAAAAGTAATAAATCGGAAATGCACGGGAATACGTGATACCGTGATTTTTATATTTTTTATTTTATTATACTAACAACTTGTTTGAGTGATTTTTCTTCTTTCAAAAAATTAATTCTCCAATACCGTTCACTTGTTTTTAAGCATAGTTTTTTTTATAGGTCAAAAATTATTCGATGAGAAAAAAAAAAACATGTTTATCAAGATTTACGAGATTTACGGCTTCATTTTTTCTTTCTTTTTTTTTCAAAATCCCAAACTTAAAGTAGAGTTGAATAAAATATTGTCATGATCCATTTCATTCAGTGCTTTATAGATACATTTTTAGCTTCATATTTGTTTTCTAACTAGAACGAATGTGGTACAACGGTTATAAAAAATGCTTTACGATTACATCAAAAATAATTAGGAAGTTGATAAAATTATTGGAACAGTTTCTAAAATCGAAAAAAAAAAGCAATACTGTTAATGATCAAAGGTATTTAATTCTGTTTAAAAAGAACATCCATCATTAAGCACTTAATAGGAAAAGGGGTGAGCTTTTGTCTTAAAATTGTAGTTTTTGTGCATTCAAAATACACATAAATACCAATATTTCAAATTTATTACAGAATCTGATGTCATGGTTCAGTTTATTTATTATGGAAACTTAAAAAAATTAAGGATAAATCACTATTGAGTAGAATTAACCAGAATTAAATTCCCATTCCCTTATGCAATGATGATTCTTCAAAATATTCCTTGAAGAAAGTGCGTTCAGTATTTTTCTCCAAACACCGGAGCAAAACATTTCCTGTCTTATTTGTATGAAAGATTGCTCGGCCTAGAATGAATTCTTTATTTTCATCTCCAATTTTATGTAATAAACACACTTAATGAAAAAAAAAATAATAATCAAATGAGTTTCCCAACATCTAATTCACCGTGCATCCAATTCTCGTGTATTCTCCGATACCTATCGGCATGAAGGGACACCAGTGAACATATGCTGCTGAGGTTTGGCCTACCATATGTCAGCTGATGTTACTGACAGCTGCATCCGATTTTTCGAAATTCAAAAGTCTGCAAAAGGTGCTCCATTCCTGTGGCATTTGGCAGTATTATGATATAGTAGGTCGGAATTCAACGGCGGGAATACTTAGGAAACTTGACTACCGTTTATCTTTAACATGAACAACAAAATCCCTTGAGATAGACAAGACGTAACGACCAAAGACTCCTAATTATCAATTAGTAATTTTTAATCTATTACTTCCTTTTTAGCAATTGTTAACTAGATACTGCTTAGTGAAAAAAAAAAAGAACTTTAAAAATAGCACATTTTCTTCTTTGCAAGTTCGTCAAATACATTTCTTCAGTCTTTTTATCCTACAAATTTCTATTTTACTTTTTCAAATAAAACCTATTCCGTGATTAGACAGTATTAAAAATGACTCATATTAGATTATCTTATCTTGTCTAGCCAAACTTATGGGTACAAAAGTTGAATTCAAGAAAAACAAACAATATTAGCTTAGTTGTTTTATGTTTAATCCGTATGAAAAATGACAATACTAATGCGTCGTATTTAGATGATTGTCCTAATAACAGGTAGAAGTATAGTTTTAATCAATATGTCTCGTAAAAATAAAAGGTATTTTTAATTATAAAAAGATTTTATTTTTATATAATATATTTAACTAACTTTGAAGTGAATTTATTATTTTTTTAAAAAGACTAGTAATAACAAATTAGTTTGAAATTTCAAATTTTTATAATTTAAAAAAAATTTTATTATTTATATTTAATGTCTTCAATCAATAATTATCTTGTTAATTATGATTCAATTATTTTATGAAAAATTTTGAACCATTAATTTAACCTCTGGACAATAATAAAAATAGTTCAACTACTTAATCTATATTTTAGAGGTGATCGTACTACGTTAAGAGCTACAAAAAAGTTGATTTAGACCCATGGTCCGATTCCACGAAGGAAAAAAAGAAATTTATGTTTTGTGTTTTTTTTAATTAAGTCACGTTTTTTGTTAAACTCAAAAACTATTCAAAATAATTAAGTTCCGATTGAACCATCGTAAAGTAGACAAAACTATCTTTAAGGTAAGGGTACTTTCGAGGAGACTAATAGCGAAAAGTTTTATTTATTTTATTTAAATCATTCCTTGTTTGTGTTTTTCTCTCCTGTTAGGCCACAAATATCCAGATTCTAGGAAAACTTCTACTGCTATTACGAAGCTTTAATTTCGTATAAATGAAGTCGAGGTTCAAATTGGGATTGGTCTAGAATGGGCTCCAGATTTACCAAAAACTGTGGTGTGGGGTTTCTCCGAGAGGAGAAGTGTTTTGAGAAATTTATTAAAATCATTTTATTTCTAATCAATAAAATTACACGGAAATGCAAAAGCTTCTTTGTGGAATAAAACAAAACTTTACAAGTATAATTGTTTTCGTTAATTCACAGATATTTTTTTTAGTAAAGTTTTGTTTTATTTCACAAAGTATATATTAAATTAAATTAAAATTGTTTTTGTTAACTTACAAATATTTTTGCTTTCCCTTACCCATGCCTGAACTAAAAAGTAAGGGAGTATTGCGATCATGAAAAATTTCATATTCGAGTTTTCAACTGAAATACACGTTTAAGATCTCCTGAGTCCAAATAACCAAGTTTCGCAAAATGGTGTGTGTGTACATGCAAAAATAAGTTTTTATACATTCCCTCAAATCAATAATAATCCTTAAATATTATCAGGTTGTTTTACGGTTAAATAACTATGTTATAACTTCCAACTTTAAATATATCGGTAACAAAAGAAAAACAGATGAATCAAAAATTCAATTTTCCATTTCCATTTGGAGGCGGGAAGGCTTCGAGAGACCTTGATATTAAATATATAAAGGCGAATCCGTTTATATCTAACCGTTCTCCACCATGATTTATTTATTTACTTCATTTTTGTTTTTTAGAGTTCCTATGTAAATCGTTTTACAACCGGTTTCCCAATGGGCTTAATATTTTTACTTAAAGACTGGATCTTGAAGTTTTCATATATGGAACTTGGACTTAGATCGGTCGCATAGGTCGAAGAAGAAAAATATTCACCTCATATTCCAAAGACATAAAATTTTAAACTCATTCTATAGTTAAGCTCATACAAATTTATTTGGACACCCGTTCGATAGGATACGACCATACAATGTTGCCTATATAATATTATATATTTGGATACTAACGAAAAAAAAAACATAAATAAAAGAGCCTCTTGATATCCAATATTATATAATAATAAACCTTTATTTGAGCATATAACAAAAAAATAGCAATTATTTACAACAATAATTATAATAGTTAAGACAGAATGGAAAAATCCAATGAAGCCAATTGTCTCAAAAATAACAGAAATGAATATAAAAATCATCTGTCGATATTTCGCCAATTGAGGCATCATCAGGACAGTAGGAGAGAAAGAAATACAAAATAAAAAAAAAACCTAATAAAGAACAAAATGCAGCACATCCTACACCCAGAGTCAACAAAGTCATTAACCAGAGACGGCACCCCCATCTCCCTCCCAAGACACCAAGACACATACTGAGGGAAAATGGAGGTTACATGACAACATCTGGGAAAAGTTAAATTACAAACAGCTGATCTTAAAAAAAAGGAAATATTCAAAATAAAAACCCAAAAATGTATAAAAGGTCATACAAATAAATAAATTAATTTAATTAGCAATTAGCAGCCAACAAAATTGCTGCTATTTAGTTCTTTATTAGTTTTTTTTTCTTTATATTTCTTTCTTCCTCTCCTACTGTCCTGATGATGGAGAAATATCGACAGATGATTTTTTTATTTATTTCTGTTATTTTTGAGGCTATTGGCTACATTTTTGGATTTTTCCATTTATGTCTTATATATTATTTATGTCTCATTTTGAGATTTTGTTCTTGCATATTAATTATTATAATATTATTGTTCCAAATATTAAATGGACAACCACTTGGGCAATGCTCGGAACTTGGAAACTGAAAAAAGACTCTGGAGAAGAAGTGAAAGTTTCAGACTTCTATCAATTCTTGCAATTTCAATCCTCATCAAACTAAGCAGTCTTTTCTTTAAAATTCATTACAAAGAAATTTCGGCAACGAACCGATCTCGTATCATTTCTTCCTCAAAATTGCCAAATTCGAAAGTTATGGCTTGCTCTTTTCATATTCTTATAAACTCCGAATATTGCATTCCTTGAGTTTTATGAAGAGAAAAAAATACATACCTTTCGTACAGGACGTTTAGTTTTGGAAGAATTCCTCTATTTAAGGTTTCTATTAGCGCTGTGATATCTTCTTCGTCTTCCAAATGTAACTGCTTGATCATCCGGAGTCCCTCTTTTCCAACAAGTCTTTAGAACAGCCGATCTCCGTATATCCAAGGATGTACGAAGAATATTTTTTTTTTCGTGGGAGGGGGAATTTAATAATAAGGCAGGAAATAATCACCTAAATGTCTATAATCGCCCAATTAGGTGAAAGTTTAGAGCGTATATTCCATAAAATATAAGATATACGAAAAAAAATAATAGAAAAATTCTTATAGAATATTTAATGATCTTCAATTATTTATATATAATGTCTTAAGATAGGACATACCGTTTTCGAGATATAAACGAAAAACCGAAAAACATTACCTTCTCCCTCTCCTCTTCGCCTCTGCTCCTATATTCCAGGACTTAAATTATCTTTACCCCTTAACTAGTCCAAATAAAGCTCTGTAGTAAATTCTGGCTGTCTCGACCTTTCCTTCTACTCCCCCATTCTCAAGGAACTGTTTTTTATCATAACTATTATTCTTCTGTCCTCTATACTCCTATTGTCTAACTTTATATATTAATTAATTTCGTCTGTTATTTAAAAACTGTATTCTGCAAAGGTACTGTAGAATCATTGCTAGGAGTGTGCAATACATACTTTCTATCACTGTTCATTTGATATTAACATGCTCAATTTGTAATTATTTACTTTCATAACTGAAAATATAATTTGCCTGAAGTTGGAGAAACGTAGTATAAGTTTCACTAAACTTTAACTTGAGAAACGACATGCTTTTTAAGGTCATTTATATATATATATATATATATTTGTATGTATTCACTATAGAATTCGTGGATGACTAAGGAAAAAAGTTGTTTGTGTTTTTCAGGTCTGAGCGGGCATTACCCCACTGATAACAATGAGTCAGGCATTACTATCCGTTACCAGAAGATAAAAATTTGTCATGCTGGCTCACATAGATTTTGAAAATATGAAACAATGATCTTATGAACAATATTCCAGTAAATAATGTAAGGTAAAATAAATTAATTGTGACAGTAAAACCACAGATTTTAAATATTTTATGGTGTGAAAAACATTGAATTTTGGAATAGGGACTCAAGTTTGTTTAAATAAATATATGCGACTCTAGTATGAACTATGGTAAACATTTTTTTGAATCTTGAACAACTCAAGAGATATTTCTATAAAACCTTCTTATCGTAGAGTGAATTTGCGGGCTGCTTTAAATTAAAAAAGAATATAAAAAAACCCACTAATTATGCCCGCCCAATAATTATGCCAAGAAGGGAAAAGAAGCTGATAACAATACTAATTACATCCCCGCTTTCCTAGCATCACTTTTTGCGAAGTCGTAGAACAGATAATATCCATGGGTTTCTTTAGAGTGACTAGCCTAAAAAGGATTCCTACCCAATGATAACTGGAGGTTAAGTTCATTTTCTACATCTATCTATGGTAGGAGTGGATGAATGATTACCTGATACCTGAAATGAAATTAAAATAAATTGCATTTATCGTGGGACCGATGTCCCCTATAAATAGGGTTATATACCTAATTAATATAAATATTAATATAATACAATCATCTTCATTAGTAGGTTATTATATATATGTATATATATATATATATATATATATATATATATATATATATATATATATATATATATATATATATAATAACCGACTAATGAAGATGATTAGATTAATTAATTGTATTTAATTTAATTAATTAGATTAATCTTATAAATTCAACAGTAAACTGTTCAACACGGTGTTTAAAAATTCTTTAAAAAACTAGTGAACAAGGAAAATGACATCATCAACTTCTGATGAACATCGGCTACCGTGTATCATAGATGATTCCTCGATGTCAAGGATCATTCAATCATAACATCAGGAACGATGAAGTATAAAAATTGAGTCCATATTTTGTTTCTTAATACTTTAATGACGATGAACTTTCCTATGGGAATGTTCTCCAAAATTATATATATCCTCCGAATTAATAGTTTATATATTAAATATAATTTTCTAAAACCTGCTCCGTGTTAACAACAGCCATTATATAGATAATTTTACATCATAACACTATGATCAGACATCGCATAAGAAAAGCTATAAAACTGCATGAAATTGCTACTAAAGCCAAAAGCCAGCTTAAATTATAATGTTCGCCAAACGCGAAATGCGGTTTATACTCCGAGTTTTTGAATGCCATTAATGAGTTCAATGAACTTCGTATTTCAAGTTGTCATGAAGTTGATCAACGAGTTTCCGATAAAGTTTGGAACGAGATACAGGTTTTTGGGGGAATAATCTTTAATTTATCAACGTGGGCTAAAAACGTTCATGAAAACTCATTAAGAAAAATAAATATGATATTTTCCTATGTCGCTAGAATTCACAAGATATTCCTTAGGGAATATATAATAATAGGTAACCTAATATTATAATATAAATAATCGTTTATAATTGATTCGCCCTAACCACAGGGCTAAATGGGCTAAGCCCTTTGGGGTGGCAGTTTTTATTGTTGTATTATTTTTTGTTGGTATTAGTAATTTATTTATTTAGTTATTTTTATTGAAAATCTTTTCATGACAAAAATAAGCAAATAAACTGTTCTAGATGAAATAGAATATATTATATGTATGCATATCTTACGAAGGGGGACGCATTATTTTTAGTAGACCCCAGGCGCCAAATATCTTAGGACCGCCCTGGATTCACCTACTTAACTACAGTTAAGGCTTATGTAGGCTCTGCCCAAACCTTATTCTGATAGTTATAAAACTAATAATTATGAAATAGTTGAAAAATAAGTGTGTAAAAATCTTGTCATACTAAGATTCAATTATACATTGACCTTCATATATTTTTTTTTTTTTTACTGAGCTGGTCCATATTTATATAGCACAATTTATTATGTATTTTCTAAACAAATCGTAGTAATAAGAGCGTTTTCTGGGTCACACATTGTTTATTTGGCAGTCTTTTGGTGTAATAAATATTAAAAAGATTATTATAAGACTTTTTATCTTATTTTCAAAACGAACTTGATTTTACTTTCATCAATAACAAATCTTGAATTTCAAGACTCCAATTGAGCTGATCGATAGCTGATTAATTCGAATAAAAATTAATTTTATTTATTTTTTAAAAATTATCTTTTATTTTTAATGTGTCACTGAATTTTAAAGATGTATTCTAACTAAGATAAATATTATTCCCAATATTTAAGTATAAAATTTGAAATTTCTATATTCAATATTTTTTTTCAAGTTTTAAATGGTTTTAGTATTCTTAATGTCTTAGAAATGGTGCAACAAACTCTTATCAAATTTAGTTAAGTAGTTAAGAGGAAAAATACTAAAATTTGATAAAACGTGAAATGTGCAGCCAATAAGAGCATTCTGATTTTTTTTTAATTTTAAATTATACCAGTAGATTTAGATTGGCTCTGAGAAACGATTTGAAAGCTCAGTGCGATTTGAATCATGAAATATGAAACTGATACAGTTAATCTATAAACCAAATATAATAAAAATGATAAAAATTGTAAACATAATTTAAAATAAGTTTTAATTTATCCAACTCAATGATATGGAAGGTACTGCCTATATCTCTGCCGAAGATATTTTATTGCTCATCAGGATTTTGACCAATTGGCACATAATCGTTTATTGAAGCAATTTAACGGACGATGAGAGATGAGAGTGCGATAAGAGATAGGACTAGTACAACGAAGAAACGAAATAACGGCAGTTAAAATGTGTTTTACAGTATAAAATAGAACATGATATATTTTATGCTCTTAAGATAAATAAGATAATTCTAAGGAAATAACATAAATAGATAAATATAAGGAATCCTATGACTTGATGGAGAACAAGAGTGCCTTCATCGAGCTTTTGGTTCATGGTGGAAACATATCATGATTAAAACGTGTACAGAGAACACTGATTTTGATCATTATGAAATACAACTTGAGTGTCTAAATACTTCTGTCGGGAAGTCAGCAGTGGCGAAGCTATAACATTTTTCAGTATACGACGAGAAAATGCTGAACTCGAATAATGAAGTAAACAGGACATGGAAAGAGAACAAAACAAGCTAGGAAGCGGCAATACCAGTATAAATGAAGGTTTAAACCCCTATACCCAACCAGATAGTCAGTACGTGATGATAACGCATTTCGTTTGAATATACGAGTATGAGGAAGTGACGCTTTACTATGAGGGTTTAAAAACGATCCCAAATGTTCTTTGAAACATGCTTAAGTTCGTTTAATTTAGTAAATACATTTGACTATGTGGCCCTTTAAATTTTGTTTGATTAACTTTTTAACAATTGAAACGCCAATTGTCCTCCTCTGACATGCACTACTTTACTTACTGCTCTTTTTTCCCCATGCGCAAAGCAAGTATTTCGGTTTTCAATGTTGTCAAAACAATGCGAGTTCATATTTGACTTCAAATACCCGGTAGAATCTGTCCAAAAATTTTGGCATAATTCTCAGAAATATGCCACTTTTTATGCTACTACTGTCAATCACGAGTACCTAACGGCACCTGGAAAGATAGCTGTAGCAAAAGGATTAGATTTTCTCTCGCTCGGTTTTATGGAGTCATTTATATATACGAGTATTTCATAAATTGGTATTAAGGATGATATATAATATTATTATATACAATATTAAGAGATGCTCTCAGGTTTCTTGGTGTTATTCTAATTATAGTAGCTTTATCCTTCCGATAAAGCCCGAAGACGATAAAGTCCGAAGACAAAGATGCGTTTTTACTTTCATCCTTATAAAATAGAAAAATTATCTCCCTAAATTCTTTATCTTTTAACCTTGCTTTCCTCCACCCGCTTCTTGAATTGGATTCGGATCTAGCGCAGAATTGCTTCTTTAGAAAAATTCATCATCATTCGTGCTACCATTTTTCAGGAACTTTTTACCCATCTATATAACTTTTTTTACCCATCTATATAACTTTTTTTACCCATCTATATAACTTTTTTTACCCATCTATATAACTTTTTTTACCCATCTATATAACTTTTTTTACCCATCTATATAACTTTTTTTACCCATCTATATAACTTTTTTTACCCATCTATATAACTTTTTTTACCCATCTATATAACTTTTTTTACCCATCTATATAACTTTTTTTACCCATCTATAAGGTCAGATCTAAAACAATTCATCCATTTATTTCTAGGTTTATTCTTCGGACATTTACATATACCAATAGCACGCCCATTTCAGTTGTCATCGTGCTATTCTATCAATTGTATTTTCCTAGTCAAGTTCAATCCTCTAGATAAATTCTCAAGTCAACTTCCTTCTTCGAGCCAAATATTCCAGCAACAGCGGCGGAGCTAAGTCGACTGGCACCCGCGGCAAACTTCAAAATTGCCGACCCCAGGACCGAAACTAGCGGGAGCAAAGGGAGCATTTGCCCCAAGCGGCAGAAAGTAGAGGGCGGCAAATTTCAAGTGTATGTTTAAGTAAAAATGGAAGTTTAAGTTCAAGCAAAAAATATTTGTCTCTTCTTTTTGATAGTCTTGGCCTCATTTCAGTCAATGAAACGAGTTACTGTTATGAGATCATGATATTTATTTCGAAATATATTACCTAAAGTAATTTTATAAAACTGTTGATTTTATTGGAGAGGGGTGAAAGAAGAGGCGGCAAAATTAGGCCTGCCCCCGCTCCCTCTGCCGACAAAAATCCTATTTTCGGCACTGCCGCTTCCTGCCATATTTCCATGTCATCTGCTTCTAAGGAAATATGTTACCGACAAAGAATCGGCACTCATTCAAGCACTTCAATATTCATTCAAGCAAATCAAATATTTGATAACATTAAGATATGGAAACGAATATTCAATCAGTGGTATCGTTACCAAAACTATATGGTAGTACTGAAAGGAAAGTATCGATACTTATAATTAGTTTTATCGATCGTTATCTTAAGTCCCTATTTGCTTATAAATACACATCATTTCACGATTATTAATTTAAACGTTATGTTCGACTTAAATTCAATAAAATAAACCTTCTTTCCAGAGCCTAAAAAAGAAGGAAAACAATTATTAAAAATAATTTCTTGGCATTTTAGCGGCACACGGGGCTACTCTACTCTCCAGCAATACTTTATTTTTTAAAACTTTCTGACATTGTTTTTCCCTTGATGTAAGTTGCCACATTTGCTATATAATAACTGCCGATATAAACAGCAGGTATTATAATAGTTCTGTAAATTTTTACATGTTAGCTTCTTGGATAGTAGACACAGAGAAATTTTGCGAAAGAAATGCTTATTTAATTTCTTACTTCTTATTTATACTGAATTTCATTTCTTATAAATACTGTAGTCTAAATAGTTAAACTTCTCTGGGAGTTCAGAAGAAATATTCCTTCGCCTACTTCATAATCAGACCACCGCATTGATGTAAACAGTATGTATTTATATAAAAACATTTACTATTAGATAATTAACAAGTGTGCTTTTGTAAGCATTAAGCCAGCCAGATGTACATAAAGTCTGAACAATGTAATTATTGTTATCGCAGAATGAAATTATTTTTTCATTCATTCATTCATCCATTCACCAGTGTTGTATTTAATTTAATAGTTTCCGCATTTTAACCTTACAAGACCAAACCATCATCATAGCCGAGAACTTGTATATTATCACTTGGAGCTAAACCTCTTCCGGTATGAATCGCCTTACACATACCAGTTCTAAATTAAATAAAACTGGGGAAAGGGAATCGCCTTTAACTTCTTAGAATAGAAATTATCGAAATGAACTCTATTAAATGTTTCGGACATGCACATCCGTACACAATTGACTAGTTTCATTGATATTCTCAGCGCTATCAGAATATTATGAAATTTCTGGGAGTCAATGTAATCGTCAAAGCCGATTTGAAATCGATGTAAACCTGATGAACTACACCTTTGTACCTATTCTTAACTTATTCTCTAAGTATTTGTCGCAAGCATGGGCGTAGATAGGTATCACTGCTGACTTGGTTTTCAAAGTTTTTGAAAACGAAATACTAAGAAAAAAAATAAAATCTATATAAATATTTTGCCAGTTAGATGCCTTAAAATAATAATAATTAGAACTAAATTTTGATTAAAATTAAAATTAAATGCTGTTTTTAAACTTTCATACTTGAATGGTAACTGACTGTCTCCCCTCTCCCCCTTAGAAACCTGTCAGTCTCCCTCTAGTAAAAATTGTGAGCAACGCCAATGGCCGCAAGGAGAATGATTGGTGAATATTTGATAGGTTCCGAAGAGTATTTTTTATACTTTTATTATTATTATTATTATTTATTGAACGAGTTTCATGAGATATGAGAAGTTCTAGGGAGGGTGTAAGAGTAGTGTGCCGGTAGGAATGTGGGTTTGGCTTGGAGCGAACTGCAACCTTCACTGGAGGCGTTCACCCTGGCCCCTCCAAGGCCACGCTCTTGCAACACCCCCCTCCAGCTTGTCAGTCACACGGCCTTTTCTTTTGTTTCCTTTTTATATTTAGTCAGGTAGACTTTAACGACCTCCTTGCATTTCGGAACAATCGTAAATCTCGACGAAAACCTCGTTGCACTGCCACTGCCAAGCTTTTGTCAATTGTAAAAACTATTTCCGATGGCATCGTAATAGGAAGTATACGAGTAAAGTATTCAATAGGAGAAATCCCTATAAATAATAAATCCCTTATTTACAATAGAGTATAGGAAATAAGAAGAAAGAAGACGACTGTAAGCCGCTAAGTAAGAAATTCAGATTCCTACCATTCATTATACCATGCTTATTGCGGCATCTGCCTGATGGGAATTAAAAAATACAAAAGAATCAACATAGAAATCAACTAATTAATGAAACAAAAATTACTGTTCGGACATTATTGGAAGATTCCAAAGTAAAGCCTAAAGCCTCTCTAATACTGGTAAATAATTAATCATTCATATCTTCGCCAATATAGGCATCATCAAGAAAGAATCACATAAATTCAGACCAGAGATAACATATCTCACATAAATAACATTAAATTCTGCGTAAAATGAGTATCCCAATCGTTTGGATTCGGTTTGACAAAAGAATCAAAATTGAAATTCGAAAAACATCTGGATCCCAGTTGAGACCAGAAAGAGATCTTAGAGGACAATTTTGGAGAAGTTCCAAATTAAAATAAAATTATATTTTATTATCACATAAGAAATTCCTCGCAGATACAAAAAAGGTGGTAATCCTTTTATTTATTGCTATTACTCAATTCTTTATATTTAATTTTATTCTCTTTTATTTAATTTTGTTATTATTAATTATTTTTCTAACTTCTATATCAAGTTAGATATTGCAAACATATAAATAAAAGGTGTTGAAAAAGAAAATCATATAAAGTGTTTGGAAAAATGAAATTATTCCATACTTTGCCGATAAGTGCCTAATGTCTCAAACTTTCTTATGAAGCGGACATCTTTTTCCTAAGACTCTGTTTGCAAATCCTAGCCAATAATATTTCATACAACCCAAGCCAGGGCAGTGATTGTAATACCCTTTAAATAAACATTTCTAGTTCACTGGTTCACAGGTTCACTGGCCATGTCCATAATGAAGTTAAAGTGAATTCATTGTAAATATACTTGGAAGAAACTTTTGAAAATTTTAAATTACCAAGATTATAACTGGAATGAACATTTTAAACTTTCCAATTTATTAATTAAGAGGAATCACTCACTAAGTAGACCTCAGATGCAATGAATTTTTCCTACTTCAGTCAATAATGAGCAATTTACTACCAGTTAATAATTTTGTTACTTATTGTTTCCACGACCACTCTTGACTATGTCCTTTCACCAAAGTTTTGGTTGGCCTCTTGTTTTTTTTTTTTGTTTTTTTCAGGAATATCAGCTCTTAAGATTATATTAATATAAAATTCCTCCACAGCCTTGTCCCAATACCTCACCTAACTTAGTCTATGGGCCCTTTCCACAGGTACTACCATTGGCAATATGCTAGTGACTGCCTTAACTCATCCTTATATCTTATATACTACAGTCTTATTTCAACGTCCTTGATCAGACCGAATATTCGTGCCAATGCTTTGTTTTCAAAAGTCTGTAGGTGGGATTCTGGATAAATCGTAATGAAACAATTCTCTATTCCTGTATAGAAAGACTGGTTTAATTACTGCCATTTACAGCTCTTGCTAACATGCCCAAATTCAGGAGAGGTAAAATATCTTAATAAGCTTAATAGACTTTAATGGCACTAACGTTACTAAAGAGCATCACACTAATATTTATAACTTAAGTACTTATAGCTGTAAGGTTTTTTAAGCCTTTCCTTATCAATGCTAATGTGATCATCTCTATAGACTGTCATATTCACTACAAGATACTCTGTCTCCTTGGTCAAATTTATTGTGTGGGTTACTACTTATTACTTATTTATTGTTATTACAAATTAAAAGTAAACTTCCCCCAAGGCCAGATTCGAGCTGACATCTCTTTTGACTCAAGAATGCTGAAGTACTCCCCTTACACACTCTGCCGCCATGGCCTCATATCATGTTTGCTAATAGAGAAGAGGTGGTTAAGAGATACAGATGTTTCAGAAAATAAGGCATTAATAGCTTAGCGTACAAAATATCCTATCAACCATAAAAGTAATCATAGCCCAATAAGTTTTTCAAAACTAAAAAAAAGTCACAAGAACCCTATTTCTATAACTTTTCATCAATGTTCCAAGCAGGGCCTGCCATATTAAATAAAAACTGCAGGTTCTTTAAAAAAAACAGGAAGGTAACCAAAAATTATTCAAATTATAAAAATTCTATTACCAATATAGCTTATTTTTGTGAAGATACTGATAAAAAAATCCTTTTTATTGGATAGTGGTGTTAGTGAATATATAAGCTCCTATACAAACAATTTTATTAACTTGTGATAGGAGAGTACAGATAAGTTTCTTTAAATCTATTAGTGTAGGCGACTAATACTAAGTCAAAAGGGTACACTGTTTTGAGAGATGGAACTGTTTTAATCTAATAAACTAATAAAAGATTTTAGCAGAAATTACACTTAGCAGGAAGATTTATATTTAATATACGAAAATAGAATACAAAGTGGATAGTGCAATTGTGAAAGAAATAGTGCTAAAGAAGAAGTCAAACACTAGGTTGTTACAAAAGTCCTTGTGCATCAATATGGGTTTAGTTCAGATTACATATTTTAAAGATTGTTGAATAATACTTTTCAAAGTAAAATCCATTGTATTCATCCATGTTTCTCTCAGTAATTTGATTTGATGTCGGTACCACTCCTTTGGTTTTGAGATAAAGAACTCTTCACAATCAATTTTTAGGTCCTCGTAATTATCAAAGATCCGACCTTTTAAAAAATGAGCTATTGATCTAAACAAACCACAATACCTTGGCTCTTCGCACGATGAGATGAAACGTTTACTCCTTGCAGCTCCAATAATTTTTCTTTGTCAGATCAGAACGATGTGCAGAGGGATTGTCGTGTTGCAAAATGGCTTGGTTCCTGTTGACCAAAGCGGTGTACTTTGCACCCATAACTGCATAAAATCTGTCTAGCTGTTCACAGTAAAGGTCTGAGTCCACTACCCGAACATTTCAGCTCAATCTAAGCTCAAAATGCAAAATGCCTTTGAAGTTCTCTCAAACACAAAGCATTACTTTTTTCCCAAACCGATCTTGGCGAACCTGGGTTATGCAGCTTCATCTGGCCACACCAACTTCTTATGTTCGATAGAATTTTTTTTAAAATATCCACTTTTCATCACTTGTGATCATTTTTTTCCAGAACCTGTCATTTTTCAGATTTTGAAGCAAAATGTTGCACATATCAGCTCGCTGCTGAGGTTGGGCCTCTGTCAAGTCATCTGGGTTGGGCCTTGGTCTTAAATTCCATACGCCCGGGTTTTTAAGATGATGAGCCACTGTGGTATTTCAAATACCCACTTCAAGGGGCTTCAATCCCCTTCTACGGCCGATAAATCACGAGTAGTTGCATGTGGGTCCTGCTCCAAACAAATAGACTTGACTAAAAGAAAAATAAAGTTTGACTATGTGTGTCTTTTTCAAATAAAAAAATACAAGAAAGGAAGAAGGGCACCAACAAAAAGTATTGCAAGTGTCAAAATGTTTTGGCATAACTCTAACTTAAAGTAATTTAGAGTGTAATAATTAGTAGTATATAATGCTTAAAATTGGAATCGTATATTGTTTAATTTTTAAGAAGTAATTGGTGGTGATACCACCTTCAAATTCTTTGGGTTCACTAAGTCTGTTATTATTATTATTATTATTTAATTTTTAAGGAAAAAAAATTTGTTTTCTTAAACATTAAATAATAATTTAATGTACCAAATGATGCTTAGAATGTGTATTGGTCAATATATAGGATAAGAACTAGAAAACATCAGAGGCTGATTCTACACCTCAAAAGCAACAAAAAATTGAGTATGGAATAAATTTGGATTCCACGCAGAAAATTTAAGTTTTGCATTATTTTTTTAAATCATGGTAAATCATGGTTTTTGTTGAAAAGGAAACGATCACTCAAAAATTTTTTAAGGTACTAAAGTTTCAATTGCACCATCGGAAAGTAGACAAAATTCCCTTTAAGAAATATAGTTTGGCTTAACTAAATCCATTGTAAGGAGACTTTCAGGAAAACTAATAGCAAAAAGTTTTTTTTGTTTTTAAAATCACACTTTAATTCTGAATGTTATTTTCAGACTACTGCTGGGCCACAGATACTCCACTTTCAGGAAAACTTCTCGTTTTACTAAGCTTTAATTTCGTATAAATGAAGTTGAGGTTTCTGATGGGATTTGTTTAGAGTTGGCACCTGATATACCAAAAACTTTGGTGTGGAATTTAGGTTTCCCCAACACTGATTTTTATTGAGAATTTATTAAATTCAATTTGTTTCTAGTCAATAAAATAACACAGAAATACAGAATAAAAACTTTTTTTTTTAAATAAAACAAAACTTTACCAAAAAAAAAATAAATCTGTAAATGGACTAAAACAATTCTGAAATTTAATATGAATGAAACTGTCCCAAAAAATAAAAATAAAATAAATAGTGACAAATTAAGATGAATGATGCTTAAATATTTACAAGAAGAAAATTACTTTAAGACAGCACCAACAAAAAAAAAATTCAATATATAATTAAAATTAAAATATCACGAGCAAGAGAATATTTTATTAATAAAGTAATGGCAGATGCTGAATTAATGAGTGCAAGAGTGTGCAGTGCCTTCTCTGACCTTTTTGAAAATTTATTTCAATAAGGATATTTTTATTTTAAGTATGTTTCGTATTTTTATTGTTAGAGCGATGGTAAAATTATTTTCTTCTTTTTAATATTTTAGCACTATTCATTTTAATTTGTCTATTTTAATTTACAGAGACAGTTTCATTTCAGATTTAATTTCAAAATTTTTGTTTTATTTCAGAAAAGAAGCTTTTTATTCTTCATTTTCGTGATATCTTATTGACTAGAAACAAAGTGAATTTAATAAATTTCATTCTCAAAACACTTCTCTGTGGTGAAACCTAAATTTCACACCACACTTTTTATCAAATCAGGATCAATCCCAAAGTAACCTCAACTTCAGTTATACAAATTTAAAGCTTAATTAAAGGAGAATATTGCCTAAAAGTGGTATATCTCTTGCAGGTATCTGTGTGAATGTTCTTATAGAAAAACATTCACAAGGAAAGTGTGATTTTGTGTTGCTCATTGAAAATAAGTATTTAAAGTAAATAAACATTAGAAATATTATTTCTTCTTTTGTATCTGAGAATCAAAGAAAAAAAATCCATATTTATTACCGTTTCATATACTTTGATCTTTTGATAAATGTTCGGTGCTTTGAGTATTTCTACTGTTAATTACTCTACTAAAATTTACCAACAAAATTAATCAAACCTTTTGATTTGACATATTTCAAATTTCTTTAGTAAATATAAAAAACAAGCTTTCATCTGTAGCATTATTAACAATTCACCTTTTATTAAATTTGTTTTATTAAATCTCTTCATTAATTAGGTTTAAAAAAAAAGATCCCGAGGGATTGGGAAGTAGTCATTAATTCCTGTATTAAAAAAAAAAAAAAATTATGACAGAGAATGTCAAAATCATCCAGGCATATCACTTTTGAGCAATCTGTGTAAAAAAAAAAAGATCCTGGAGAAAAGGTAAGAAAAAAAGTGGTATCACATCAGGAAGAACAATCTAAACTTTAGTTTGAGACAAATTACTGAAAAAGTAATTGAAAAAGGCAAGGAGCTGAACTATGTGGTTTGGGGACCTCAAAGAAGCATTTGTCAGAATTGGAGAGGAGGACATCAGCAAGGCTTTCCCAAATAGAAGAGTTAACAAAGGACTAATCCTGGCAAAAATCAGCCTATATCGAAAATTCTTAAATTCAGTAAGGGCATCCAATTGTTACTCTAAAGAGTTTAGAACCAATCTAGGGAATAAGAAATAAGAAAGGGAATAAGAAAGGGTTGCTGCTTGAGTTCCCTTCTATTTATTCTGTCTCGATTGTGCTTTCTTTCAGACAACATCTAGATCAAAAGTTTCCACTTGGGATTAAGATATTTATGACCAATTACCTATTTCTTGATAGTCTTCAACAATGACATAGCTGTGACCAACAACAGTGATTTGATTTATAATATTAGGATTCTTCAAGCAGCATTAGAAAAAAATCAAAAGGGAGATAAACTCTGATAAAACAAAGATAATGAGAATAAGCAGGATACCATGGCGTGAAATGAGAATAATAAACATTAAAGACAAACCCAACAAACAGGTTAAAAGGTTTAAATATCTAGGAGTCCACTTGTGAACGGAATGATCAATAATGAGGTCAAAATGAGAGTCAACTTTGTTCGAAAGCTGTTCGATTGCTGTTATTAGAAATGTTTTGAATAAAAGAGAAGTCTCCAAGGACACAAACCTGAAGATAAATAAGTCTATGTTTCATTAACTTACTTCTCCAAATCATAGTTAGTGACAAAAAAATATAGAAGCAAAATGAAAGCTTCAGAAATGAGATTCGTTGAAAAATAGAAGGGAAAACTAGAAGAGAATGCATCCTTAACATAACCATCTGACCAAATCTTGATGTCGAACCAGTGGATAATGTTACCGAAGAAAACTGTCTATGGTGATTTGGGCATATTTTAAGAAAAAAAAACAATAATGTCACCAGAATGTTATTCGAGACTAAGGTTAATGGGAGAAGGTCCAGAGGAAGTCCCTGGCATATCAGGGATGTAGGAATAAGGGACTATTTTGCAAATCGACATCTGCATTGGAACATGAGATGAGAAATGGTTGAGGATCGTACAGTTTGATCCAGGCTATAAAGACAGGCACCTCACAGTGGTAAATGAGTAATGATCACAGTTAATCATGATGATGATGATTCTTTGATTTTTTTAACAAAATAAACTATACTTTGTGGAGAATAAAATTATATGTAATAGTGTACAGTTTAATACACAAGAAACTAATTATATTCATTGATATTTATTATGAATAGTATAATCTTATATTTTTTTTAATTGATAAGTTAAAATCAGTATTGATTATGTTTAAAATTTAATTGAGAGAGAGTGCTGAGAGAAAATAAAATTTATAGTATTAAATATGAAAATAAAGTGTTCAGTGATAAATGTAAACAAGAAATGTTAACAATCCTAAAGTCATGCCACACTTTGTTGTGATTAGTGTAGCATAGATGAAGGTATACTAATTGTAGTTTATGATGGTAATACCAATAAAATAAATATTTAGAATATAAGATTAAAACAGATAAATAACATTGTATATAGAAACATAGCTTATTAGCATGACGTATCTTGTCTCATATTTTGTCAATAAACAATACATTAAATGATTGACATAAATAAATCAAAATGATTCCTTGTATTCTGTTGAAAAAAAAAATATTTTAATCACAGTTCTTCATAAAAATGTTCATTTGTATGAATAAAATACAGCTGTTAATAAATAAACAAAAAAAAAGCCATTGGCAAGAACAAATATTCAGAATAAAAAACTTTAATAAGAAGAAATGTGAATATGAGTTGAAAAATAAAACATTTCTGGTTAATGAACAGGTCCATTTTTCTTAATAATTACAACAGGGCCACCATAACTACTGGGTTGATTGGGATGTAGCCCCGGGGCTCAAGCCTTTTGGGGCGGTAATTTTTATTGGTGTTATATTTTTTTGTAATTATTAGTTATTTAATTATTTTTATTAAAAAATCTTTTCATGACAAAAATAATCAAATAACCTATACTAAATGAAATAGAAAATATATGTAGGGCATTATAGATGGATGCATTATTTTTAGTAGACCACGGGCGCTAAATATCTTAGGACGACCCTGAATTACAGAAATTAATGAAAATTGAGATAAGAATTTAGGGATGTTTTATCGTTCATATATATCTTGTAAAAATGTGAAAGTATAAATCAGTCTGTATCTTGTACTCAGAACAAATTGATTTAATAGCGAAAATTAATATTGTATAATCAAACTCTTTCCAGTTCCAAAATATTTCTTTCTTTTTTTTATGCCAAAAAAAAAAGAACTGTACCACTACAATTTACAAACAAGTATTAAAAAAAAAATATGATATAAACACATAAAAAAGACAAAAAACAACCTTATTTTGAACTTTTATTACTGATATTTCAAATTTTGTATGAAAAATTAATTTAATTTAATTTGAAATTAAATTAAGTAATTTGTACTATTAAAGATACACTGTTGGTATATGTAAATCAGTATTTATACATAAATGTTCTAAAACTTATTAATATTCTAGTTTGATTTTTATTGAGGCAGTATAAAACATAATTTGGTTACCTGAAGGAAGACTGCTTTATTATCAATGATTGAGAATTAATATTTCTTTCCATCCATTATGAAGTAGTTAAGTAATAATTATCTTCAAATCATTAATAGAATGGTACTTACTGGAACATTAATTAAATACAATAAAAATATGTAAATAATAGATAGAATAATAAAATTAGCTAAATGTTTCAATTTAATGACCAGAATAAATATCTTATAGGAGTAATAAAATTACGGTTCCACTGCCTAGTTCGATAATAGCAACTGTAGTTCTGATACAAGTTATTTCAAATTTAAGATAATTAAAGCGATATCTATAATTAAGATCACGAGCCCAGAGATCCAAGTAATAAAATGTAAATATTGAGTTATTTTCATTTAAAGTATTTTTACTCCTTACAAAAAATCTATTACCATAAATGAGTATTTTCTTTTTTAAACTGAGAACAGTAAACAATTTCAGATAAAAAAATGCATTTTACGGTACTAAATTATTTTTGTAGTAAAAATACTTTGTGTAGAAGCTTGGATGGAGGTGCGAGATTCAAGGTCAACCATACTTTCACCATTAAAAATACTGTAGATGAATATTTACATTTCAATACTTGGAACTTTTGGCATCTGACCTCCTATCCTTAGACATACTAACAACAGGTTATATTTTTGATGTTACATGCTGCAGCATTATGACCTATTGCCAACGAAGATTATGTGTTGCTCTGTTGAATATGAATTATTCGATTTATATATATTAAAAAAAAAAATTAAACCAATGAAGTGAAAAGTAACTATTTAATGATTTTGAGGGTATCCAAAATTATGAACTTGGTTCAAATATCCAAATTATAATTGATGAGGTATAATATAAAGCAATATAATGGATGTATTAATAATTAATATATCCACAAAAAATGGATATACCCCTTTTTGCATCTCCGCTCTGCATATATTGATTAATTATTAATCAAAAACCATCGTAGAATAAAGATACAACTCAAAATATTTGAGCTTTGAATTAGCAGCAGTATTCAATTAAGTAATTAGACATTTTTGTGTTTAGAATATCAGGATAACTCTAGGTGGCTCCCAGTATTACTCTAGTATTATGAATGTACAGTATGTTTTAATGAGGAGGTATTCAAAAGTGTAGAGCAAAAGCTTTAAATATTATTTCCAAAAAATTTCAATTTTGAGTGATACCTTTATTCTACAACATGCGCGATATGAAGTATGGGGATGTATCCATTTTTTTGTCTTGTTTGATATTTTTAATGTTTTCCACTCTGTTTAGCATCCTCTTTAAGGTGGTACAAGCTTAAGCATTCAGAACATAATAAAATCTAATTTAATTTTATGTTCAAAGTTTGCATTGGGTTTTAGAAGGAAAGAAAATCCTGAATTATGCATTTCAAATTTTGATTATCCCCTTTTGCATCTCCAAGCCTCACATGATCTTTGTTTCATTTATATATATGTTTCTTCCACTAAACATTTTTTTATTACCTCCTTATAAAAGCTCAGAATCTGAAAGGAAATGAATTCCTAGAAGAGATTTTGTATCCCATTGCAAATTTAAAATATTTGGTTTTGAGAAGATGTGATCAGTCGCTGGTGGTAGAAAAATTTCAATTTTTAAGTCTTGTAGGTTTAGCAAAATAAATATTGAAAAGAATTAATCATTAATATAAACCCTACAAATACTTCTAAACTGAAATTTTGGCTCTAATTTATTAATTAATAAATTGTCATTGTTCTCACTCATATTTTATCTTTACCTCCAAAACTGGCATCAGATGCTACAATAACATATTATTTACTTTTTATTGCACTAGGTATGAAGTATGAAATCTGTTTTATAATAAATAAAAATAAAGAATGTGAGGACAAAAACCAATGAGTACTAAGGAAGCCATTTTGCTTTTCCTAGAATACAATTATCGGCGTTATAACTTACCTACTCATTTGCTTCAAGAGTTAATTTAATCAAGATTAAAAAAAAGCTTCGTTTACATCCTCAATGAATAATGATAAGGATTAAAATTAGCAAAAACAAAAAGAAAGAAAACAAAGAATAAGAGAAACAAATTCAAATATAAAAAGTAATGCTAACAGTCTAATTCGTCAAAATGACATTTAAATAAAACAGTATTTATTTGATATGGCCAATGAATGATATATTTCAATATTAAATAAAGACTAGGAACAAAAAACAAAGACATTTTTAAATGTATACCTTAATTAGTTGAGAGCAATTGCAACCAAGCTGATTCTTCATATTAACTTCGCAAATTTTGTTTTCTACCACTGTTTCATAAGATACATAGAGAAATGAAACAGAATTTACCGGCATTTTTAACTTCTGAGAAAATTTGTCGTCAGGCTTGCCAACAAATTAACATTAAAACATGTAAACGTTTGCTTAAGATATCATTTTCTTTAAGTAATCAAGACGTTTAATTATATTGTTAATGATCTTAATACTTATTTTAAATATAAATTAATCATTAAGAATTGCCGCGATCGAATAAATCATTAAAAAAAATTTAGAATAAGTTAAATTGCAAATTAAACAGTAATACAAATTGCTAATAATTTTAAATATTATTAACGACCATGTATACACCATAATAATTAAATTAATAAGAATAAAAACACGCAATATTAATGTTTTTACAATATATATCTAAACTGTATTTCTCAATTAATTAATTAACTAAACTCAATATAATACGTCTTATATCATCTTTTTAATTTTTCGTGATTAAAAATTCTTTAGTAAATATATATTTTAGATATTGATTCATTAACCGTTTTACTAATTGTGATCAAATAGTAACTTTTCCGCTCTTGAAATAGTAGGCACGCTATTAATTAAGTCTGAAACAAATAAAAATGCTTGGTAGGTAATAAGTATTCTGTATTGGTTTCGTTTATACCGGATATTAGGAATTTCCTGGCGAGTGGACTTATTGAATCAGTGGGAAACGAAAAAAAAATAAAAAAAAACGAATGCCTATACTATTCTACTTTTAAGAACGCGAGTTTTCATATAATCTACAATATTTAAATTGAAATTGTGTGCAATCAATGTTTCAAGAAGACATCTGGTCCAGTCCCTGGTGTCTGAAACCATTTATAATCAATTGTAATGGTATGTAATCATTCTATTATAAATATATCTTTTCTTCTGTAATAATTAGTAACAGTATTTTTATTAAACCTACTAAGAATTATCTATATTATGTTTCTGCTATCTAACTAATGACTACTTACTCAAACATAAAATTATACTTGATTAATTTTAGCAAAAGTTATTTATTTTTTAAAAATTGATTACCTTTGTGAATTCATTTCAAATTACACACACTGAACTATGTAGTTATTGAAATATGGATACATTCTTAGATTAATATTTAACTTTCGGCGATTCATGTCCTATTGGAGGATAAATGAAAAATTAATTTATTTTACAAAGCCACAAGATTTCTTTAAAGCTTATGGTTAGTCTCTAATGGCTAAAAAGCAGTTAAAGATTGAATCTGTTAAGGTATAAAATATTCAGAGTTTGAGATGGAATCAATTGGTTGATAAGCCTCAGAGAGTGATTTTTGTCAGGAACTGTGAGATCAAATATAGTTAAATTCTTTCTGATATATTTGATGCCAGCAAGGAGTTGAAGTAAGAGGATATTGTTGTCCCAATTTCTCTCATAATTTTACTTTCAGCTGTCATCCGTAGAGCTTATTATCTTTAGGGAGGAATAATTCATTATAAAATGATTCAAAGTTTGTCTTCTTCTACTTTATCAGATCCTTATACCTTACGGGATCAGTGCAAAATCCAAGGCTGTGTGTTATTCTTTGAATCATTGATAACCTGGACAGGCGATTAACCAAGAGCCAGGGACTCCATAACCTCCAGACAACTGGCCTCCTGAAGTCTCCAGGTGGAAAGGTGGGACACGAGGATCTGGTTGGGATTTAATTGTTTATAAAGGATAACCAATGACGTCAGTGTCGGCCAATGAATGTTAAGAAGTTGTACATTACTCACAGAAAAATCTGAGGTGAAGACTTGGCTTGGCTATCTTACAGTAAAAACATAACAAACTTGACAAGAATCTTAGGCTTAGTAGGCAGAATTGTATACATAGTCAAGCGATTTCTGTATCTAGACAATAGTCTCGTGACTCTTATTTCAGATGGGAGACAAATGTATAGCAATTTTGATCCAAAAGTTTGTCTTTAGATATGAATTTGTCTCTTGATTGTCTGTATACAATCGCTCAATAGTTTAGAGATACTGTCTAGCAACAAAAATTGCTCGGCTTTGTATATAACTGTGTACTAAGCCTTAATTGTTCTCTGATAGTCTAAGAACAAATGATGAATCAATTTATTTAGAAGTATTAATAATTATTAGTTTTTCATGGGTTTTAAAAAATATATAATTATATTTTCTTCTAATATTCTGGATGTCTTGTTTTTAGAAGTTTCATTAGGTTATGGCATTATTATAATAATTGTGATAGAGATTGTTCTGTTGATTTTAGAGATCAAGAGTAATCTTAGATAAGAATATAACATGGACTAGATTTAAAAAACACCCTTCCCTGACTATTTGTTTGTTTATTTATTCCTAAACTAAACACGAATGATCTGTTTAAATAAAATAGATGATTAGATTGGAAATAGATTACAAAAAATATATTCTCAGGGTTTTGAAATTAAAAAAAAATTGAGTAGAGCAAAAAGAAATCTCAAACTGAAGGAATCAAAAGATGTATCTAATAAGCAAAAAAGTATTGACCACATCTACACGAGTATAACTTGAGATATTTTTCCTGTATCATGTTAAAATTGGAAGACTCCAGTCAATGCTTCGCCAATTCAGGCATTAAGACATATATGCAAAATCACATGTTAGTATGTGTTATACTGTTTATGCGAGATGTATTATCTCTGTGCAGATAGTCAGCACTAATGTGATTTTGTGGTTATCAGTCCTAATGATGCCTAAATTGGCTAAATGTTGATCAATTGGTTATCAGCTTCTATTTGAGAGACCAAGAATTTTTTTGGAGTCTTCCAATGTGAGAGCTTTGAGAGGGTCGAGCTCTATATGAATATGAATTGCATTGGAATTTATGGTTTTAGAATTGGCTCACAGCTGTATAAAAATTGAGATCTCAGAACGTCATGATTAAAATTAAATTTTAAAGTGAGGGGTGAACATATATTCGGGATTGACCATTATTCAATCATTTAATCTGAAAATCAAATGAAAAATGTTCCTGCTTGACTATTTAAAAAATAAATGATACTCGTGGGTGGGCAAAAATAATAAAACAATTAAGCACTAGATGTGTTTTCATTTGAGTCCTTTACATTCAGGCCTATTTGACATTCTTTCAAAATTTTCATAAAATTAAAAAATAACTAATTTATTTTTAAATGATATGTCTGAAACTTTCTATTCAATAAAAAGAGAATAACTGTGTGATGTTAAGTACAGTTCAACAATTTTGTTAATGGTATGGATCTTGGACAATTAGAGGACTATTAAGCTAGGTATAATTAAAACTTTAATTGGCAAAACTAGTTTATTTTGCTATATATATGACTATTCCACTTATGATAGTTAGTGCATAAATAATAATAATAAATACCTTAAATTTACTTACAAATTGCTTGATTGAAAGATATATTAGTATTTAAAAAAAAAAACGTTTATAGATTATATTAAGATTAATGAACTCTTTTATGAGATTTTATAATATTAATATAGTATCTGTCTTTCAATTAGAAACAATGATAGGAAATTATTTCTTTTAACCCACAGCGCGACAAGTGCCAGTTACTGTTTTCTGGCGACAGGTGAATATCTCAGATCCAGTAACATTAGTTGTCTACTTATAAAAAACTTGTGCAACCATTGTTCCTTTATTGTATATTTCTTATTAATGCATCACCAACGTTTCGAGGCTCTCCACCTCATCTATTGGAATACATTTTTTTGTAAATTCTTGTATTATTCCTCACAGGCATTATATTATATATAATATATGTCTATAAGGTCAATATGTACAATTTTTTTATTTAATGAGGATTATAATAGAGTTACATAATTGCCTTTGTTTACTATCATACTAACTTTGACTATCAGCAAACTCATGCTTAGTTTTTTATTATTTTTGCCCTCCCGCGGGTATCATTTATTTTATTAAATAGTCAAGCAGGAACACTTTTTTCAATTGATCAGCTGATTCGAATAGAGACGCTGAAGATGAGGTGGAGAGCTTCAAAACATTGATGATAAAGGAAGAATGGTTCACAAGCTATTTATAAATTTTATACTTCCATAAATAATAAAATTATTATCATAATATTTGTCTACTTTAAAAAAAAAAAAAAAATCATCCGTTTAATATATTATGCAATTTTATTGTATTTATTTATGAAATACAATATTAGTCCAGGATAAGGTATCATACTGGAAAAGATATTATGTAGAAAAAAAAAAAAACTTGTGTTCAGGAAACCCAAATTTTACTTTACTAAAAAATTTTTTAATTTTTAGAGTAAAACAGAGATTAAAAAATGAAATTAAATAACTATAAACTCTAAGAGAAAAATAAAGAATGATTCAAAACCAAATTCTTATAATCATAATATAAAATTTAGGTAAAATATGCACTAAACAGTATTTTTATGATGCACAAGAGTAATCTAGTCTTATTTCAAAAAATTATTTAAGTTGAAAATGACCAATGCTTATTTTGATTGACCAGAGTTTCATTCAATTTGGAAAACGTTTTGCTGCGTTAGTTTTGCCCATACTAAAAAGAATAATAAATTTGGAACAAGCAAATATTTCATCCACATCCTTTCAAACAAAGCAATTTCCTTGTCATGATACTTTATTACACGGAGTTCCTTTGATTTACACTTTCTTTTCACACTTTTCGGAGCATTCTAGGCACACATGTTTTTTCAATGTTCACCTCTGGTTTTCAGCCTTTTATATATAAACATAGATAACAACGCTGTTTCTTATTCATTTTGTCACTAATGGTGTCAGTGTCAGATGGAGCATTTTAAATTCATTAATTCATTTACTAATTTCAATAATTTTTTCACAAAATCAGGTTAATTTGTATGGAGTAAGTATTATTTTACCATTATCGTCCATCTAGAAGGAAATTGAATAATTTAAAAATTATTAATTAGTTGAAATAAAAAATAGTAAATAAAATAAATTTATAGTTTACAATTTACGCTGAAATAATACAGACATCCAAAGAATATGTGGCTTTCAGCGGGGATTAGACAGAGCACAACACTTCGCAGCTCCAAAAAGCAGCTAACTTATTGTAGAAAAAAATAGGTCAGCATCCTATCTCTTTGCAAACTATTCAAGAAAAAAATAAGAAGAATTTACTATAATTTACTAAGTGTGATAAAATGCCAATTAATGATACATTACAATCTTTTCTTTTACTATACAATGTAATTTAATTAGACTTATCATACCAATTAGCTATTATTGGTATAAAACATCAAGTATATTCTTTAGTTAGTGGGAATAAATTTGGAAGACTACAATTACTATTTTTCAGGGGAATTTTTTTTAATTTTCAATCTACTGGCCTAAATCCTTTTTTGAAAAAAAAATAATATATATGTTGTTGAAATTATTTAGAATGACTTCTAAATTCTATGGTTAGAAATAAGTCTTCACAGCGTGGAGAACCCTTTTATCATCAGTCTAATTTGTGTCATTTTTCGACACATCGATTTATTACCTGTGATTTAGATATTGCGAGATTGATAAGTATTTATTCAACTATAATCTGCTCTGAAATAGTGCAAAATTAAGAAATTCAAACCACTGAAGTGATATAATATTTTCAATTGATTGTAAATAAAGTTAATGAGATTATAAATAAGTATTTAAATGAAATTTATTTTCATTAGAATATTATAAAAATTGAATGAAACAGAACATAATAATGGTGTAGATGTCGTTGACCTTATACCTAATCGAGGAGAGGTTGTTTGTTTAGTATGGTCAAGAAAGAAAACACACAGTAAGTGTAATACTTCTGTTAATGTATACCACTGTTTCTGCCTAAGTTGTAGGGCTTTGCAGATCATACAGCCATCGAAGAAACAAAGAATACATATAGATATAGTAGAAAATACATAGGAGAACATGAAATAATTGAATAGTATGCATAGAATAATATGAAAAATTGATAACATTATAATAAATAAAAAATAGTAACATTGTTCAAAAGGTTTACAACATAAGACTGATTAGTTTTCTATTTATTTTAATTTTTTTTTTATGTTCACGGATATTTTTTTGGCTCATCTTAGATTTGATATGACATTTTATATGTAGTACAGAAAACACCAATTATTTAACTGTAAAGACATAAGTCAGCAATGATAATGATCAATTATATTTTTTAATCCTAAAATATGCCTGATAGTATGAAGAATCATTTTATTATTTGTAATCTCATTCATTTTTGGACTTAATTTATTCTCTACGACTATAGATAAAGATTTATAAGTATCCCTACAACTGTAATTTTTTCTGAAATATTGCACGATAGAGTTTAAATAACTAAACAATACCCATAAATAATTAATAAGTAACCGAACAATTACCACAGAGAATGCTTGTATACCAGATTTTCCACAAATATTTGTTAGTTCACTTAGTTTTAATTATATGACACATTCATTATTTAAGATTAGACAAGTGCAACTTGTGCACATCATTTCTCTTACAAAATAATTGAACTTGACCCTAATCAGGATCACACATTTTTATAAAATTTAAGTGTCAAAACAAGTATCGATATATGACATACTGACTTAAAAATAAATATATTTGAATAACAGTCTTATGCATATTAAATAATAAAACGATAGGTTTGAAAAAGTATGAACATATTCTATCAAAGAGAATAGGATTATAAATTGTTATGTAGTGGAATGCATATTTAGGGTCCTTTTTAGAACTTACCTAATGATGACCTGAAATTGCCGAAATGTTGTATTGAAGATAATAAAATGTGGTGAAGTAAATCTTAGCCTTGTTTGATCGAATTGAAATTTCATTTTTCGTCTAAAAGCCCTTAAAATAAAGTCTAAAGAGAGTTATTTAAACAAATAAGGATGAATGTAAAGGCAATAGTTTAAGATGAATCATATTTATTTAGGTAAATGAATATTTATGACTGACTATTTACTCATCCGAATGGACTTTATAATACTTTATACTACTGAGTTCGTTTTTGGATGATTTTAAAATCAGATGTTAAATTATTGTTACCTTTTTAAAATAATGTTTTTTTTTATATATAACTTTAAGAAATATGTTTTAAATTAAATTTGAGAAATAATTCTTTAAATGATGTAGGCAGTTTTAAGTGGTTAAGAGGGTATTTTTGAAATTATTTATATTCAAGAAGCTGGAAATTATTGTTGACTGATACCCTTTTAGAAATAATAATTTAGTCACAAAAAAGTACGACTTTATGAAACATTTTTTCAATTCAATTTGAGAAATCTTTCTTTAAAAATATCAGTAGTTCTGATTGGCGGAAATCAGCCAATAGAATCGTCTTTCGTTCGCGAGAGCTTTATCAGTTTCCCGCTGGCGCGCTAGTGGAGTTTTATCTGGTCTGTAAACAGTCGGGAGCTATACAGAGCCGTAACCAGTGATAATTAGGTTTCTCTCTTGACAGCTCTGCGTTGTTGTTTGTTGTATGCTATCTGCCAGACATTACAGTTTCAGTGAGCTGCTCAAAGTGCTTCGGTATATCTTTCTGAAATTTCAGTGATAGAAGTAGGGATTTGCCATTTGCTGTTACATTCTTTGTCATTTATCACATGGGTGATGACAGGTGGGCTTTACTGATAAGTAAGCTGATCATGAAATTTGTGATTAGTATGGAGTGCTAGAACATGATAATTAGGTACTGTGTGTATTAGGTGTATTTTATATTTAATTGACCACTCCCTTTGTGGGCCATACCACTGGATTTGTATGGCCTTCCCATGTTGCTCCAATCTGCTTGGAATCCAAATCAACAATACTCATCTCAGGATAGTCTTCCCCTGAACCTCCAGAGCATTCAAGAAAATCTGAAGCCAGGATGGACTGCTCACCTCACCGCTGACAATAGAATCTACTATTCAAAGTGAGTCACCTGAATGTTGTATTAAAATTACAATATCTTCAAAATTATTTTCTAAAGAGTTGTTTTATTTTACATTTTAATTGAAAATTTATTGGATAATGTTGGTCTTTCATTTTTCAAGTTCTACTTAACTCCCTTCGAGTTATTTAATTTCATGTATAATCAAGCTACTATTTATTTAAAGTGAATAGAAATTTTAAAAAGTATAACTTGACAATAATTTTTTTTTAAATACCACTACTATCTGTAAACATATACATGTATATAATAATATATACACACATAGACTCACTTGCAGTTGCTTATATAACATTTATTCAATACATTTCTTGTTAATTTAACTAATCACTGGATAGTAGTGATAGTGGACTACAATTGTCAAAGCCTGTTAAACTAGAGCTATCTATCATAGCCATATTTTATGGGTTTAATGTGCAATTGAATAATGACTTTCATAACTATTGCTCTTTTAAATAAAAATATATTTTTACTAATAGTGAATTTATATATAATATATATATATATATATATATATATATATATATATATATATATATATATATATATATATATATTATTTTCAGAATTGTCTATTCTATAATTTACTTTAATCAATAAATTGTCAAAATTTATGTAGATATAGGTATTCAATTAAAAATGAAAATTAAATAGGTCATTTATTTTTAAAAATTATATATATATATATATATATATATATATATATATATATATATATATATATATATATATAAAATTACATCATTAAATGTGTGAAGTTCACACGTACTTTTTGTTCATATGTAATAACGGAAAACGAAAATTCCATTGTTAACAATTATATAACTCCAATTAATTCCCTTTCTATGTAGATTAGTAAATCGAGTTAATTTATTCCAACTTATTACAGTAAAACTCATTTTTATGTATTTCGAAATTTTCTTTTTTAACTCGTTTATTGTTATGGGTGTGATTGGAAATTCTAGAAATTTTAGTTCTTATTTGCGAGGAAACGGAAGTGGTTACAGTTTACCATTACAATTCGGATTTATCACGCTTTTGAAATTGATTTATTCAAAATTAATATAATATTTCAACGAAGTTTATTTATTTATTGTATCGGCCGGCGAAATTTATTATTTTATTAGTACCTGTAAGGTGTGCATTAATTTACGAAAACTTCGCTTAAAAATAACCGATTGATAAAATAAAATAATATTAACTAAAATTTATATTTTAAAGGATCATTAAGCTGTCGGAATCAGCTGTATATTTTTAAGTTATTACATCAAAAAAAAAGATGTACGTTTTCTCCCAGAATTTTTAAATGCCCTATTTATTATTCACAAAGGGAGTGGCTTTTTTCAATATTCGCCCTCTATCGTGGACTGTCATTCCTTTAAATGTTCATATTATGCTTGAAGATTGTCTTTCAATTTCAAACTAAATCTATATATTCGCTAAAATTAGGACGATATTGTTATCTATTTAGTTCCCATGATAGGTGAACTAATCCTTTTACTCTTCGGTGAAAAAGTACATTACGTTTGAATTTAAACTAATTTAGATTGATTTTTAAAAAGGAATTGTTAAATGAATTAATACAAATGCACCCTACTAATACATAAAATATCTAAATTTCTGGTTTGAAGTTTTAAATACAATTTATTATTTTTTAAAATAATTTCACAACTGCCTCTGATAGGATGAGGTCTAGTAAGACTAGATAATGATAGTTAAATTTTTCAATTTTAGTTTTTGGTAGGTAGTTTTCAGTTTGGCGTTTAAAATTTCGATATGAAAAGCCCTTTAAATTGCTATGAGATAATCCTAAAAAGATTTAAAATAGTTCGATCCTAATTAAACCATTTTAATTAAGAATTTATGATTTTTCGACCATTTTAATCTTGGTGTTTTCTATTGATCCAAAATAACGCGGAAACGCCGTGCCCTTAACCTTTATTATGCAAATATATTTGACGTTAGTCGCAGCGAATGGAAGGGGCGAGTGAAATTAATGGGGTGAGTAAAAAGGCAAAAAACGGTTAAAAGTAATTCTTGGTGAACCGAAGTGTATTGCTGGGTAGTCCAAAACGTAGGTGGGAGGATAGTTTAGGTATGCATCTCGGCGGAATTTACTAGGTGTAGGTTTGCAGCCAACACCTCTTTGGTAGCGTGATTGTACGCTAAGGCTTTATTATTTTCTATCAATTCTTTACACAATATGTAATAATTTGATAAATTTTTCTTATATGCCAGGAATATACTTAAATTTGCTTTTGAATTTTGAAAGCATTTGTGGCAAATTTACTTGGAGAGTATACGTAAATGGAGTATATACGGATTTTATATTCTAATTAATTTTGCAACATTTTTTTTTTTTTTAATTATATCTTACAAGGGATAGATTCGATAAAATTCATAAATGGCGTGGAGATGCAAAAGGTGGTAAGTCAATTTTTTGTCATTTTTGACGTTTTTAAGAATTTCCACTCTGTTTAGCGTCCCCTTTAATGTGGGCACATGCTAAGCCTTTAAAACGTATTAAGTTTGATCTAATTTTACATTGAAAGTTTGGGTTAAGTTTCAGAATTGAAAGTTTAAAATGAGCAATAAAAGTTAATGATATCCAGAATATAACATCAAACCACTATAAAGTGAAATAAAGTTTATGGTACTAGTCAATGTACCGCAGTTATGCAATTAAAAAATAATAAAATCAAAAAGTAACACAATTTAAAAAAAAAATCAGATGTATAAGAGGACTGAGCGAAGTCAGATATTATATGAATGCAAAATTGAAGTCACTTTTCTTACGGGGAGGTTGTATTAGTGTCAAATCAGGAAATAAAGCAAGCTGCGATTAATAAATAAATTTTAAAAAATACTTAGGCTTATAAATTATAAACAGCACAAAGCAGTTTAAAATTTTTTTTCTTAAGAAAAGTCAAAGGCAACTGACTTTCTAGATCAATGTGTAGATAACTCTCTCTTGATTTATCCGCAGTATGTAAACTTAAACCAGGACATAATTTTTACAATTACGATATATCGTTGTTGTCCCGGAATAAATATCTTATGTGCCATAAAATATCTATGTGTTTTTTATATTTTGGCTATTATATTTTTTTAGTTTTATTGAAATATATATTTAATTTTTTGAGTAGTATGTTTTGATTCATTTTCACTGAGTCTTATTTCTAATTAATTTAGACAGTAAAAAATATGAAAGCCAAAATATAAGAACCACAGGATGTTTAGTTTTAAATTGCTTTGTACTGTTTGCAATTTGTAATCCAAAGATTTTATTTTATTTTTATTTTTTTGTTATCCCAGTCTGGCTATATTGCCTGATTTACCACCGATAAAAACTCTCCGTAAGAAAAATGACTTTAATTTTGCACACATATAATGTATGCCTTCGCTCATTCCTCTCATAGATCTGAATTTTTTAAAGATTTTAATTAGTTTTAGATTTTATTATTGTTGAATTGTATACATTTTTTTGGGCGGTGCGGTACATTGGACTAGTGCCATAAATCTTATTTCACTTAACAGTGGTTTCATATTCTGGAAATAATTAAATTTTATTGCTCATTTTAAACCCGAAATTTGAGAAGGGGAGTTGTTCGATGCTTTGTATTATTTAGTTTTGGTTTAACGTTATTTTAAAATCACGTCTTTCAAACGAGCAGATGGCGGTCAATTATGAGGAACCTGAAATAAAAAATCGTTGTGGACATGCCATCTCTCGTGTCGTAACTGTGATAGAGGTACCTAAGTGATGGAAAAAAAAAATGAAAATTGAACATTCACCAAAAATATGTATATATTTTTTTTAGCTGTTCCAATAATAATACAATAAGAAAGATAATGAAGAGTATTACGAGTTATTAGGATCACATGGCCTTGTAACAGGGCCATTCAAGTGAATGTTTTCGAAATTGAACCGGATACTGATTGATTTTATGCCTTCTTTTTGTTATATTTTGTAATTTCAACTCGTTCATGATTCGTTTTCAAGGTGAACGTTTGAAGCTTTAAATATTTCCTGAATCTGTGGATGTATAAAAATTTATAGAAATAAAATAAAATTCAAGTCCTCATTCATGCCTAACATTCTCTAGTCTTTCCCTCTATTATCTATCGGTTCGAACTATAGTTATATTTATGATTTTTTTTTTTATGTTTTTCTGTAGATTTTCGTTCCAAGACATCAAGATGTTAAAAATCCAACGCTAATTAAAGCTCTAACTAAACACACTAAAGAGTAAATCATGCGAGAAATCTTCTGAGTAACCCTCCGACTCTTAGAGCTGTATCCTCTAGAGAGTACACCTCTTCAGAAGCTCTCGAGAGTGAAAATCTTAGGAGTAGATTAGTATGATATGACAGGTTACGAACTAGTGGGTTTGTAGTTTGTAATTAAAGGAGGTTCATCTATTTAGGGCTAAATCTGTAACATATCTAGGTAGGTGATATCTCGTAACTCAGATGAAACAAATAATGTTTTAAAAAATGCATAAAGGAATACAGATTTAGTTACTATAGTTTTATTACATAGTACAAGCCTAGTTATAGAGATTCGTGACCCAGTAGCGTAGCAGGTGGGAATTGGTTGATATATCCTTCCCCCTCCCTCCCGAAATGTACGGGAAAAAAATTTGTATTTTAAGTAATATTTTTGGTAATTTTTAACAATATTTTTTTATTCAATTTTCATGCTTATCCTTAAAACGTATTCCAAATTTGGTGATTATAGACATTTAGGTGATTACTTTCCTTCTTCTTTTTAAATCTTTCTCCCTCCCCTCCCGAAATTTTTTTAAATTCCAACCCTCTCTCTCCCTTCCGAAAGAAATCTGTGTACGCCACTGCGTGATCGCTACAGGTTACGCTTCATATTTTTCTCTACTGGCGCTCCAGTACCGTGATCTTCATAGACGGAGTTCCATTGCCTACCATCGATATGGAATATTTAGATCTCTATGAATAATTTTATTTGTGAAACAATAAGGAGTATTATGGATTCTTCCTAGGATTTTGAATTTTAAGGCTAAATTATAGGGGGGCATTTTTCGATCGGATTATACGCACAAAACGCAAAAATATCATATTTTTCACGAAAAATATCCAATAGGAAAGATACATCCATATGCAATATATCCAAAAGGAAGTATTGTATAAAATGGTATGAACGTTGTAGCTTATTAAATTACCTTCAACAAGGGACCACAATCAAAGCCCTCATCGATTAATTGAGATAATCGAGTTTGAAACATTGAACAATGCCTCTTTTTGCACAAGATGCATTAATGGAGTACTCAACTGTTCGATTGGAATGTACGATGCCGGATTTTTCCGGGAAATTAAATTTTAAAACAATTTCGTTCTTTGTACTTTTTCAATTTAGCTCACTGTAAATTGTATACTAAACTTTGAAAGAGAATTTACATAATATTTCATTTTTATGGAAATGTTTTCCAGTATACTTGTTTAGGCTCTGCGCCCAAATGCGTTGTAGAGTATAGTTAAAATTTACGATATTGATTGTATAAAATATGCTACAAAAATATTGATAAGAATAACTAACATTTTTTTTAATATTTTTACTATTAATAAATATGAATAATAATTAAAAGGAAATAAACATTTTTAGTGGATTTATAATTTACTTAAAATATCCACTATTTTTTCATTTTTTGAGTTCAGATTGATTTATTTAATGTTCTTGTTTTTATAGAGGATAAAAATAATCTCATTATTTCTTAAGAGTCATATTAATCTGCAAATTGAAATATTTGTGGACTAAATATTATATAATATGTATATAATGTATAATATGAATATAATGGACTTGTTCCATTTTATTGGAAAAGATGTTACCAAAATTATCAATTAGTTATAAGCGGGTAACAAAGTTTTTCATTCCGCTCTTCTGAATGTGAATATAACTTTTATAATATTCAGAGATATTATTCCTTTTTAATGTCTGGAAATGTAGTTTATAAATGTAGTTTATAGTATCTATTAGTTCGAAATAGTTTTGAAAATGGCCTATAGGAGCGTGAACCACTACCTGTCGGTTAAAAATAAAACGATGGAATGGAGGGAATGGTCTTCACTCCAGTCGCTTCACTTCATCGTTCCATTGTTCCATGGAAGGAGTGATCGTCAGTGGATTAAAGGTGCTGCTAGACATTTCTTCTCTTCACCTATCTTCTGTAAGTTTCTTCCCAAATATATTAATTGTGAAGATTTATTTATGCAGGTGTGAGTCTGTTATCAAAGATAAATAAAATACAAGGTTACCACTCTGGCCTAAGATTAACGTTTTTACAAGGTTTCTTGAAATTTTACTTTGATCTTGAATCTTGATATATTTTTAAATTTTATTTGAGTAATCACTTTCTTTTCTTTTCTTTTTTTTTTTTACATATAAAAGTTCATTATGTTCTGTTGTACAATATATTGAACCAAATGTTATTTTATGTTGATTGTGAAAGAGCTATGTATGATTGCACCACTGACCAATTCAGGTTCTCACGGCCTTTTATCGAAAGGTTCATTGCATTGCCTTGGAAAGCTGCTGTCTAAAGTTTTGCACCATTCCCTAACTCTTAGGTTATCATTGCCAATGCAACAGAACCTAAATAGAAATCGTTTTTGAAAGTTAATAAATGTTAACGTTAATAGTTGAAATGCTAAAGAATACAATAAACGTTAAATTGCAGTAAAGATATTTAAGAAAAAAAAATGAATATATGTAATAAGGTTCAGTTACTGAAGTTAAGCACAAATTTCAGCAATAACAGGGCCCATGAACAAAAAAAACATGAAACATTGGTAAACACGCTTTATCGAATCTGGTTATACGATTCTGCGTAGTGATGGAACGCGTATCGTTTTTTTGTCAATTAGATGCTTATGTCCAATAAGAACTTGCAACTTATCTCCAATATGTTTTCTTGTTTTTTGCATATTCATTAACCAAAAATCTCATTTTTAGATATTCCAGTAGTTGGCGTAACAGGTTTAGAATTATATACGCACGAATCATTTAGCAATACAAATAAAACGGATATGCGCATCTATAACCAGATTGAAAAATCAATTGAACTTAATACTTATGCAGCTTGGTGTAATATAATGAAAATGATTTTAAGTATCAAGTTATTTACTGGTTGTAGTTTTGTTGATTTTATAGTTTTAAAACTGAAAAAAAGGTTTTTTACTGCTAGTCTTGAGAACACTTTATCTTATTCGTGTAGTTTAATTAATAAAATTATCGCGTATGTTAATGGTTACACTACTATACGGGATCATAATTTTGTCAGTGTTATTTCTATATAGTGTAATCCATTTTTTAGGCTTCATCATTATCATATAACATACATATTACATATCATCCAAATTATTGTTAATTCTTTGAGCCATAGGAAGAGAATAATACACTGAAAATTCTACCATGCGGTCGGCCACATACGAATTTTGCTTTCAGATTCAGTGAACAACAGGTTTTTACTCAATCTAACTTTTCCCCTCTTCTTTTCTTTTCTGAGCTTCTTTTCCCGAGAAATGACACTCTCCGAGATAGCTCCGCTTGTTCTGAAGGGAAACGCCTCCACCGAAACTCGCAAGCCTTCTCAGTATTCATAGCATATCCTAATCGCCAGCGTAAAAAGTTTTCTGTGTGGTCCCTCATACTTAGCAGGTTACATTTTACGGAGATGGTTTAAATAACTATGAGCTAACTGCTCGTTAACTTCGCTATGTTATGTTTACATCTGTCTGATCTATGCTTATATCTAATTTATGTATTTTTGCTCTTAAACAGTGTTTTATATGTCTTAAAAGTTAAGAGTGATTTTATAATCGTAGACAATTTTTCGGTTATAGTATTTTATTGCACCTCACAGGTCTTGATTTAGATTTTACAGTTTTTATCATAATCATCTTAATGCAATAATGTAAGAAATAAAATAAAATAAAAGATTTAAAATACTGAAATGATTCACAAAGTTGAAACAAATATTGATAATAATTATATATTGCTAATCAAGATTTTAATATTTAAATAAAATTTCAGAATTTGATAGTGTCTTTTTGGGAAGTGAAGAGGTGTTGGAAAAGGATAGAGAAGAAAAATGGCGGACATTAGAAGAGAGGGAATTACTACAGAGGATAGTGGAGCGTTCGAATGTTTTGGTACTGTCGGAAAGGGATATGGAGGTCAGAAAGGCGCGATCTTGTTTCCTGTGATTTGAATTGTAGGAGGCTGTAGATGCTGGAAGGCTGCTGGAAGTTAATGATTCAGTATAGGAAAGAACCGAGGAAATATTGTCTGCGGGTAAAGGTGAAGAGCCACTTAAACTCGACATAAAGATGCAACACGTCACAATAAGCTCCTATCTGTCCTCGAGTGCAAACGAGAGAGTGGCAACGTATACCACACAGCCATAGTCAAAGGGGGAAAATAAATGAGGGGAAAATATTTTTTTTTCCTTGGTAAATTACAATGGTTTGATATTGAAAATAAATAAAACATTATCCTATGTAAATTTTCCTAGTCTTATATAATCTTTAAATTTACAGAAATTAAAAAAAACAGCACTTGTCACATTATAAATAACTTCTGAATACTACCTAAATTACTATTATATATTAAACTATTTATAATTTATTTATTAATATTAATTTAGTAATAGTAAATTAAGAGTAAATTTTATATTTAAAATAATGAAACATATAAATTAAATCTTGGAGCAATTTCTATTTTTATAACTTATAGTTTGGGACTAGAAACTGATTTACACTCTATTAAAGCTTGCATTGAACTCTGACGGATGCCTATAAAAAAGGTCCTATTACAAGATAACTGCTAATCGGAGAAAGTAACTAAGAAATCCTATAGGAATTACTTTTTTAATTAATTAAGCTTTATTACCTTAGTTACTGTCTTTGACTACTATTTGTGTTTTATGCCTAATAATATTAGTATTTTAAACTACTATGCTTATTTAATGTTTTTATTATTAAAATTGATGTCTATACTTCACTAAATTATACCTCTTTTTTTTCTAGGGGAAGGGGTGGGAAGACCTGTGTCTTATTTGATAAAGCTATAATTTTAATTTTTTTAAAATAAAACTCGTGGTGTGTATTAAACAGTGTACCGGAGCTCAACCGATAAATGCTGAGCCCTTGCTAAACGTCCTGTTTGCTACAATCAAAATCAGCTTAAGAAAGTGGTTGAAAACTGTGATGATCTACAACGCGATTTGAAGTTTCTAAATTTTTGACGTAATTCAGAAGAATATGCATATATACACTCATACATACATACATAAATATATAACGAATAGATCAAACTGGAAAAAAAAAAATATAAATTCCGGGGGACCATGCCCTTTATTTATAACATTAATAAAGAAAGAAATCATTTAACACATTCGTATAATATATTTGTAAATAGCGCGTTAACACGAGTTGACTACTATCTCATTGATAATATTAACCTAAAATTGAAGGGTACATAGGGAGTCCAAAAATTAATTATTCATTAATAAAGTTGGAAAAAACGTCTAGTCTTAACTCGACATTTTTTAAATCCTTTTACCGTGATCGAATATTATTGTTTATTCAAAAAAGCATACATAGAGAAGACACAATAAGTATTTTGCACTTTTATTTCATAGGAATTATTCTTCTGCTTACAACTATGATTCAATATAAATGATGATCTTATTTCTCTAAATTTACATTAATTTTGGAATTAAATTTCACCATGAAAAAGCTTTTAAAATAATCATAGCTTGGATAAAAATACCTCTTTGATCAACAATTACATAAAGTAACCATCATACCAGATCTAAAAAATTTAATGTCATTTTGGCGAACAAATACATTTTATTTGAGTACATAAGGAAGGCGCCAAGTTTGTCGAGCAAGAATAAATTAGTAAAAATATATTAATGAAATGCCAAATTATTAAAATTTATTTTACTAAAGAAGAATTTTTAATATTTAAAACTTTAGTCAGTATTGTAATATTATTTAAAAACATTAAGATTTTTTTTTAGTATGGAAAAATAAAATACAAAACTTATCTTTAGTTTGAAAAAAAAAATAAAATCATTTCTATTAGCGAGTTTTTTTAAACTTCCAGCAATCCATATGATGTTTTACTAGATTTAGATGGTGCAAAATTTCGATTCATTGAAATGTCTCATATCGAAGGATTTGAGGAAAAGAGTAATGAATTTCATAAATCAGTGATATCGATTTGCGAATTTTTCCCGGCATTGCACTCCCGATAATTCCGCAAATCTATTTTGCGAAACAGAAAGGATTCTAATCGGTAAACATTAATGATATCTGCTCCATGAATCAGAAGGCGGAGCACATTTGCTGGCATACAAAACCAGGTATAAAAGCTTAACGCTGTTTCGTAGGAATGTAAGCGAAACGCTGAAATATAAAGATGTAATCCACAGGAAATAGTGTTAAGAATAACACAACCTTTTGATAAGCCTCTCTTCTATACCCGTGATGTGGGAAGATCTTTCATGCTGCGCGAAAATCCTCCTCGTGGTATTACTGCTATTTGTAGTCCCGTAGCTAAGCTCAGGTATGTCCACGAGTATTCCCAATCTTTTTGGTTCATTATTTTGAACGATGAATCTTTGCCATCGACTAAGAAAAAAATCTGAGGTTTTACGTTTCAAGATATGCAGAATTCAAAAATCTAATAATAATAAGTCCCTCGCTTTTCTCCGAAGACTACTGGGACGATTTTTTGAAATTTGACACCAAAGTCATTGGTCGCCCTAGGGTGATCCTCGGAACTCAACATTAATATCCGCCATTTCGTTTCAAAATGGCGGCTGACTAGAGATTTCATACGCACATGACTTCATCCTGGAACCTATGGCATGTTCTGAAAAAAACTGATCTTATTTGTGAGGTTGCAAGTAAAACTGTTACAAAACAACTTCAATAAAATATATTAAGACAAGTGTGTCTGACAGTAAAAATATAACTTCACATATTTTTTATTTTCATGTGAACTATGTATTTTTACAGTTATAAATTTAATAAATAAAGTAAAAAAGAAAAACAAATCTGAACTAAGTACCCACTGATTTCAGAGAGAAAGGGTTTAACTTTTTCAGTTATGTCCGTGCATTATGAACGAAATTTTAAACACTAATTGTTCTAATCTAATTAATTCACTTAAAAATTAAAAATTACGTAAATTACATAACTATATAAAATATAGAAATTATCATTATGGTAACCTCGTTATAACAAATATTACTTGTACTGGTCTTACTTTTTTTTATCTTTTCACATTCCTGTAGTATTAATATTTTTTACTTTAATAAATTGTATTTTAAAGTATTAATGGTTTTACGAATTTCTGGATATTTACTGATAATGATTTAACAACGCGTATTCGAGTGAAAGTACCTGATGTAAATTTATTTAATTTACAATTTTATTTTATCTCTTGTTAATTTTATATTTCTATCTTATCATAAATACTTGAGATAAACTAATTGAAAAAAGTTGCAATTATTTAGTTGCTGATTAAGGAAACAAATACTTATTGAATTTCAGATAAGTTTTTACACGTAACAAGCCGTTTTTAAAGTTTTTTATGCTCGATAAAATTCAAAATTATTCGTGAAAAATTCCATTTACTCTAACGACCACTTTCATTTTCATTATCAGAAAAGTTACTTCATTTGATATTGAATGTACGTAGGTGCATATTTTTGTTGCATGCTATTTTTATTGAAAGAAAGCAAGACTTCCCTGAGTCTTTTAACGATGTTCGGTTGTACCTTTCATTTAGCGAAAACCCTCATTAAATTATGTTCTGGTTATAATCATTCATGTTTATTAATTACACATAATAATTAACGGTATTAATATATACATTAGTATGAAATAAAAGTTGCAGCGATACTAATCGAGGTTCTAGAGCATGAAGATGCATGGTTTTGTTCACCTCTTCAAGCTCGGATGAAGATGCATTCACGGCGAAGGTTGAATTCTTAAGCAACTTGCTAATTTCATTTAAAGTTTTCCCCTTTCCGCTTGGGGCTGGATTTTGACTTGTATCTTTGGGGATTTCCAGTTCATCGGGGTTTCCCATTCCCCTTTATGTTTCAAGTCTGCAGAAGACAATAAAAAATCCACTTGGAAAAAAATAAAATAAGATATAAAATAAAAGGGATTATACGTGGTTTGATATTTTTATAAGTTGGTACTGCTGGGCCAAGTTTGATTCTTACGATATTTCCGCTCTAGAAGGCATGTAGTTTCGTTACCTGTTGCGTTACCATACTCAAAGGAAGGGGAATGAAGGGGTCAGTCCTTCAGTCCTAGAAGATTTATCAAGGAAATTCCCATTTTTTTTTTCAAATATTTATTTTTTTCAATATTTGTACCTATGAATATTGACTCTTCTCTGTTTGGGAAGGTCATGGGGAGAGAGAGATTGTGTACTTTGTTACTGAATAAGAGTAATCAAATACAAAGAAAATTTTCTCAAGCTGTATTCATATCTACAATTAATATTTTCCATAGCAATTAACATAAGAAAAATATTAAAGAAAGAAAAACAGTTCAGTTAAAGAACTTAAATGTCTCCGGAAGATAATACATCAGATTTAATCTATTAATAGAGTTAATTTTATTTATAATTTTTTTTTTTTACTGTTATTTAATTAAAAGTTACCTTTTCTAGTGTAAAGGATTTATATTTAACTAATATAATATTGTTTTCGAAAGACGATATTTTCCGATTATTGGATGTTGAACCCCTGTTCTGGAGTCTGAAGTTGCGCTGGTTCTAATCCGGCTGGAAGAGCTGATTCTTATTTCGTGGCATATCCAAGTAATAAATTACAATCTTCTTAGTCTGGCTAAAATAGGTTGGCAACTTTCAGCATAACATCCTCCTTCCTATCTCAGTCGGGATATATAATAAATAAACAAACCTAATCGATTTCTTCTGTATGGGAAGTGTTTTTTTTTATATTTATTTATTTTCAAAACCAAAAAAAAAATTAAAAATGTTTACTAGATATTTTCGAATCATTCATAACTTATAAAACATTTCCATTAAAAATTTTCGGTGTTTTTGAAACTTTAAATAGATAATTTTTTTGTAACTGCTTTTATTGAGTAATATTACATTCTATTGATAATATTACATTTAATAATATTACATTCCATCTCAATAAAGGACAATGGTAATAGTGATTAAAGAGTTCATTCAAACCATATTTACAGAAGATTAAATAATGAAATAATAGCAAAATAATAAATAAGAAAAATTTATTAAACTTAAATAAAATACAATTAATATAAACATCTTAAACGCAGGCATACTTATATACACTATTTACAATCAGCCTGGAGAACCCCGAGCCTGGCTTGTTCCTGCACTAATGGATGGAAAAGCAGGGCTCCTAGTTATCCCAGCGCTTCCCTCTCAATAGCGTTGCAAATTCTGTAGAATTTATTGGTATTTGTGAATATTTAAATAGATCGTTAAAAAAAACAAAAAAAAAACTCTGAATGATGAAGTAGAATGAAGAAAGAAAAACTTATTTTTTTTTCTTTTTATAACAAGGAATTCCTTTTTTTTTTGTATTTTAAACAAACAAAATTTAAAATTTAAAAAATGTTAACTAAATATTTTCGAATGATTTATAACTTATAAAATATTTCCTTTAGAATTTTATGATTTTTTGAAACTTTTAATACTAGTTAAAAAGGATGTAAAACTTAAAAAATGAATTTGAAAGGATCATCAAAGTAAAATTTTTTTTTTTATGTCAAAATGTCCATTTATTTTTAATACGAAAAATTTGAAAATGATCAGAACAGATTTCATAAAATTATTTCTGTATTATAACAAATTTAATTTAAGGCGTATTCATTCAGTAATACAGTTTATCGAACGAAATCATTAATAGCCATCAATCCATTAACCGAGCTTTGATTAAATAACGATTAAACAAACCAAATTGATTCGGTGAGAGAGACGCGGTACTGTTAATTATCTCTGCGTTTAGCAAGTTTTATTTAATAGATACATCTGCTGTGTCAAACAACCATTTATGCAAAATTTTCTGTTATTCGGTCAGGAAGAACCATAGGAACTGGAATTATAAGACCATGGGAATTATATACATTTGATTTCTTCTTTATGATTTTTTTTTTTTTTGTAAACGTCTGTCGGTAGTATAAATTTTATTTTTTTTCTGTGAAAATTTTTTTTAATTGTTTTTAATGCTTATTGCATTTGTTTAAAAAAATAGATGTAATTATCGTTAGTATATTTCCAATGTAATCAGTATGAACATGAATGATTCTGGCAAATTTAGAACATTTTGGATTCTACGGAGGATTTGGATCGGGTTAACTTTCCATGTCTATATAAGCCTGATAACACAAGTCGACATGATTTTTGTAACATTGATAAGGATAGGTTTATATGAAGTATTTTGTAGTTCAGTATCAGAAAATGATAAGACTAACTGTTTTTGTTCCAGGGATGGGTGTTGGAGATAAAAAAGGAGACAACTTATGTTTAAAATCCAACATTTAGCTTATGTTTACATATCCAATAGGAATTAGCTTATCATTTTGGATCACAAAATATTTCATATAGATCTTTTTTCATCAATGTTACTCCAATAAAGTTTTTGTCCTGAGTAATAGAATATTTGAAAAAACCTTATTAGTATTTTTATATAATGCCTGCACCAATTTTGTGAGTACCTATACCTACCGTAACGTACCTACCTACGTTATTGCCTAATATGGGTTCTGATGCCAATGTTGATTTTAAATGAGCATTAGGCTTAATTAAAATGATGTGTTAACTATATGTTTTGACTAGTTTTGGCTTAATAATAGGCTTTGATCTCAAGATACTACTTGGTTAGGAAGCCTTTATCCGGTATAACGAATTATAATATCCTCGACATCACGAGCCTATGATATAATCAACCTTAGTTGTAGATATTCTTGATGTAACTTAACAACTATTTAGTTTAAATAGCAGCTTAAACAAGATAAAGCTGTTCCTACCAGGTTTCATGACGTAATTTACTTTCTTACTTGAGGATGACGTTTTCTCATTAACGCCAATTGGTTGCTGTTCCTATTATCACAAATATGAATATGTTTATATCCTGGAGACAGCTCCAGGCCTTGACTTTCCTTACAAATACAAGATCGAGATTTGTACATCCTAATTGTTACGATAGAACCTCCTTTATGGTGTAACTAGTAATTAGACATACTGTTGAGTTGAATCCGTCAGTGAACAGAAAACGTTTTCACATGAGATATATTTTATTCCTAGTCACTCTGCCTTGTCTGTGGTTACCATTTGTTGGAAGTGTAAAGGAAGGAGAAGTATTGTATAAGGACCTTCCTCCTTTGGAAGAGAGGTGCTATGGCTGCGGTCTGAGGCGGAGTTCCTCTGACATTGATTTTTATTTTTGTAGAGGGCCCTTAGCAGCTGTTGTATACATTAAAGGCTTTCTTTGTGATGTCTCTGTTCCATTTGTTCTTTTGTTATGGAGCATCTCTTCCTTAGATCTCAGTATCCGAAAATTTAGTTACTGGCTTCAATGTCGTTGTTAGCATCAGTGTCAGGATTGGTTGGATTTGACTTTTGGTGAGATAATTCAAACTATATACACCAATCAAATACCCTTCATAATGCAGTGTTTTCGTATTAAAAAAAAAAAAAAAAAAAATCAAACGTGTACCGCTGCAACCAATTAAAGGTCTTGGGTTGAGTCCTTGGTAGGAGAATACTGTTTTTTTGACCAACGGTTGTACAAGGAGGTGATGTGGTCAGCATTCACGATCGACCGCCAAGGTTTTCCCTGCTCCAATTAAGGTATCCACTTTATAGAGGCTGGGTGTGCCCCTGATCACAGATTTGATGCACGGCTGATATAACAGAATAAATAAATTATCTGCCACAGCCGGACTCGAACAGCCCGGGAGTTACGAGTCTAGTGTCTTACCCACATCCTATTCTCAAATCTTTCTGCGTATTAAAGTAAATTTTTATGAGCACTTCTCTTCCTTTGGTGAAATGCTAAGTATTGGAGCTTTCTATTGTGAAAGAATTACATTAATAACAAAATCTCTTGGTGCGTTTTGAATTTGATTTAATAATGTGTTTGGTAATGTTACTCTTTTATTTTGTTCAAAATTGTTATGTGATGTTTTTTTACCCATTCAGATTTCATATGCATCAATAGTCTCATAATGACTTCGCTTTTTGTGTAGTTTTCAGGATGTCAACAACTTTGCTATGATCTATCATGTGAGTAATACTGTTAGTCACTGATGCACTATATCAATGAACGCATAATGGATAATCTCGAAAGAAAAAGAATAACATTCAGTTTATATCGATATCGGTGATATCAAAGAACCGAGAAATAGTTGAGTCACAGCAACTTTGGTGCGCTAAGTGTGAGGATCATCACAATCCGGAGGAATGCGATAAGCTAAGATGAACACCTGTGCTTTATTCCTTCAAGGACCCCATCAAGTGTTAGGGAAGCCGAACTTATACTAACCCTAAATAGACAATCTACTACGAGGATTAATCAGGAACGTAAATACGCCTGTGAAGTTGACATATCACTTGGTGGAAACTCATAAACTTTTAAGAGCTTTGGCTTCGTTTCGAATAGTTCTAGAGTTCCTGATAGTTTAAACAAATAAATCAATTTTAAACATTTTCACCCCTCCGGAATTGTAATATTTCCTCAGAATTCTCGGCAAAAATTTTTGTTGGAAATCAATTCTTTACTTGAGAGTTCCGTTGGCATATTTCAGAGTTCTATAAATTATCCTTATTAACTTAAGCTCTAATGTTGGTAGCAAGGAAGTTATAAGCCTCCAAAGTGAGATGCAGCGTGAAGTTGGCATATCACTTTTTCGGAATCGTTTTTTTTTATCTTTTATGAGCGGAACTATTTGTTTAAACTATCAGGAACTCTAGAACTATTCGAAAGGAAGCCAGAACTTTCAAAAGTTTGTGAGTTTCCACCAAATGATATGCCAACTTCACAGACACAAATACGGTAATGTTCCACCGCCAATCGCGAGTTGCCATAGACCATTCTATTACAGCAACTCAAACTCAAATATTCACTTTTCTTTGTTTTATTCTAGATATGAGAGATTATCATATCATATAGGCTTAAGGGCCTCAAAATACCTTTCCCTAGGTTTGGCCATTAATGAATCAATGGACCCTTCAGCTTCAAGTGTATTTTCCTGACAGTAGATGGCGTCTAGAAGATAGTTGGAGGTTACGTATCATTAAAAAAAAAGATTTCTCACGAGTCAGAAGTAAATCCAAGTGTTTTCTGCATTTGAGTGAATCTTAGGTAAGAAAATGCATTGCTTGCATTTTTTTGTAATAACCATCCTTCCTTTCATATTCATTGCTTTTTCAATTAAAAAAATTGAATTAATTTCATCTTATATATAAATGAAGCGAAACAACTTTATTGGCAATATTTGTACGCAAACGTAACCTCGATTCTTGCGAGACAAAAATAAGGTAATGCGGCATGATAAAAAACAAAGGAATAAGGAAGTGGAGGTTAATGACGAAAGTTGTAATGTCTTCTTTCTGCTCTAATTAAATGGATTCTTAATGAAAATTTGTTACAATTTCAAAACTAAAAAATCTAAAGTAAGATCAAAATTTTAAGCACTTGATATCTGGTATGAATTTATTACAAACAATTTTTTTTTTGTTGCCACCACAAAATTTAAAAGCACCTGAGAATCATTCATATACCGAATACTTAACTACCCATCGAAAACCGAACTTCCCGTATCCTTCGATTACTGCAGGTCTCGTAGAGCTATTAATATCCTTCTCTGAGTTGCACGCCCTGTTCAGTCCTCTCATTTAGCTCTGTTAGCGACACTGACAATTTACATTAACCACTACTTACTTCCGAAACCCAATTCAGTCCCTTTCTTAATTAACTTTGAACATCATCTTCTGGATGCAGAATTGAATTGAGATCTCTGCTGTAATTCTGCTGGCGGCACAAGTGGTTGGCAATTAAACCAAACCCTAATCCTTATCTTGAACCCTTCATTCAAAATGGTTTAGGTTCTGGTCCCTAAACTATTCCGTTACACGCCTTGATGGATTTTCCTCTGATCGTAGCTTATTAAACGCTACCGTTTCTCTAACACCAATTCCCAAACCTCTTCATTTGTCAAAGCTGACGCTATTGACCTCAGAGGATCCCGGTGAACCTCAGACAACCTAGATGGTCCTGCTGACTAGCTCGTTTAGGTTTGCTACTTGGATCGTATCCTCCCTCTCACTTCTTAAACGCCCAAGAAATATCCTATACTATAACATTTTTTATATTACTAAAATTTAGCGACATTTAGGGTATTTCGATGGGTGAATTCGATTTAAAATATGTACATATTTTTTTAATTCAAGACTATACTTCTTCAATTACTCCTCGCTAATGAAATTAATTACTGTTACTTTTTTTTCTTTAACATGCTTTTTATCCTTCACCTATGAACGATATTAAATTCGATATATATTATTTATAAAATTTTCTTTTCCCTTTCTTTTATTCTCGAAGACTACTTCATTCCTACTTGAAAGTTGGAGGGTTGTTGTGTTAGGCTGTACCCTGAGTTCTGTGGAGGTATACCTCATATACGAAACACTGAGTCTATTCCGGGAGATAACCTGAACGCCTATTTTCTTTATAGTGCCGCTTTTTAGAATGCCTTTCATCCCTTCAAGATATTGAGTTGGTACTCCTTTCTCTGGGCAAATGAAGTTATCTGTGATTGAATCTCGGCAGAATCCTATGCAAGTTAGATAAATTGAAAATCTGCTATGGATGGGATTTCATATTATATTTTTGTTTGAACTAGTTTGCATCATAAATATTCGAAAATTATGCCTTATGTATATATATTTATATGCCAAAGACACGATTGAAAATGTTACATGTGTCTTGCCAACTCTGTTCTGATGACAAGCTATTACATGGCCGTTCTTTTGTGGTTTTAAATATAAGAAATAAAACAACAAATGGTTTGTAATTTTTGTGACAATTTATTTAAATTTTTAATAAAATAGAAATAGTTTCTAATAGTCATTATATTTATGTTTGAATGATATGCTTTGACTAATTCCGTTTTTATCCTCCGTAGAACTTTTCCCTCCTGTGATGATAAACTAGGGGAAGTTCGACTCTATACTATTTCCCCAAGTTTTCTTCTTAACCTCCCTATTTTGGACTTCTTTATTTACTTCTGCTGCATTGCGTTAGCGTCTTAATTCAGTCAATAATTTTCGGAAGAATAAAAAAAAAAAAAAAAAACATTATCCACGTGCTAGAATTGAAGTTGATGATTGCGTCATACAAACTTTGCTTTTTTTTTCCGTTAGGGCCATCTATGGACCACGATGCTTGTGTTTTACATAGCTGTATGTTTCTGGTTGTTGTCTCGTTGTTTACTGCGATTGGTGTTCTGAGTGCTGGGTTTGGCAGCTGCTTTCTTACTTATATGTGCCTTGAGCTTTTCTGATGGCCCAGTATTCCTTCATTTTCTTGCTAAATTCGATCTTGCGCTCCTCAGACCATTTCCTGGTCTTTGGTCTGTGGGTAGTTTCTGTGAGGGCCGTTACGAAAGATGCAGTTTTGACAGCCATATGATATTCACTCCGGTCATCTATGTCCTTTTGATCAATATGGAGTTCCGCAAGATAAAGCTTTGCTTTATTTTATTTATAAAATTTATTTATTAAATATATATCCGGGAAAAATTAAAAATAACAATGGAGCTTCAAATAAATTTCCATTTCTTAAAAGTTGAGTAATTTAGCTGTGTTGAATATTTGGAATTGTTTCGAAGAACTTGAGGCGCTGTTGCTGGTACAATCTTTGTTCATCCTAAAAAAGAAGTTTTAATTTCATTGAGATTACTGTAAAGTAGAATGGTGTTTTTTTTTTGTTTTTTTCAAGTTTCCTCCCACAATCGATTGCGAACCTAAGGAATAAGCTTTTTATTCTTTTTAATGTTACGAAATATAAATTACTCCCTTTTTCGCCAATTTTAACATATTTTTCTTTTTTTTTTAATTTACCATTGCACGTAGTTCACCAGTTTCTTCTATTTTAGTGTAATAGTTATAATGGAATTATTTGATCTTAAGTTCAAATTATTGAAGTTCACTTCAGTTCGAATTTTAAAGTAACTACGTAAAAAGACCTTTTATTTGATATATTTTTACATGCGGTATGCTCTATTACAGTTATAATATATCGCACATCCTTAATAAAATAGATTTCTACAAGAGACAAAGTAGGTGATCTACAAGCAGCATGTTTAAGAGAAAACACTCTGGGGGCTTCCGTTCAGAATTTAACCTGTGTCTAACAAATTTTTTGAATTGTGCCAGTTTCTATCTGAATATGCGATTTCTGTGATCTGTTTTATTATATTATGCTATAAATTACTAGAGATAATAATATTATAAATAAATCATAGAATTAAAAAGTACTAAATTATATAATTTTTGCAGCTTAAAATCACGGTTAAAGGACAACATAATCAGAGTTGACGAAGCATATATCTGGCTGGTCTTTTACTAGCAGAATTATCCGGTTGTACTGCAACTTGATTATTCCGCTGTAGCCCAACTATTGGAAAAGCGATTACGGACCAAATGGAAAAGGCTCACCGTACATTGTTAAGTGACGTCAAGTTAAAGTCCATCTCTTAGTCTCCAGAATTAGCTTTCATTTAGGCATCCTAAATTTAATTTACCCCGAAATTCTTGAAACATTCAATGAATCTACCTAATTTTGTATCATTATATTTACTCATTTTGATTAAAAAAAAAAATACATCCAAATTTTTTATTTCTTTTTGTTATTTTTATTTTCTTTACACCTCAGATTCAGCTTAATTCGATCCAGTAAGTGTGGAAAAACAATGTTTTTTTTTGTTTTTTTTAATATTCGGCAAAAACGGGAGAACTAACTGTGTTAATAATTATTTTTTTATGAGAGAAAGAAACACTTCATTATAAAAGGGGTGCTGTCCAACTGTATTGGGTTGCTATACATCCAACATACTTTAGAGAAATTTTCAGCATTTATAATAATTATATAGTTTAATACATATCAGATATATATGTTTTTATTTTTTTAAAACGTTTTTCTTGTATTTTTATTAAATTTTCCTGTATTAATTGTTTTCTACTAAATATATCCTCTGTATTTAACCTGAATACATTATTTAATCATTACATTAAGATAGTTTTAATCAATATAAATTAATACTTGTCTAAATATTAAAATTTAAGCTTAAATATTAATAAATAAATAAAAATCTGGAGTTGTATATCACATATTAAAATACACAAGCATATAAAATTAGATTAAAATATTAAAAACAGAAATATATATCTATAAAAAACATAAATAAATGGCGCTGTTCATACTCTCCCATTCGGCCACCTTACATTTTATTGGATACCATGCAATATTTAAAGTTAATAGAAATTTACAAAATAATTTTTGATGATTATCATACTTCTGCACCTTATATATTTCAGGAAACATTTTTAGTAGAAATTTATTTAATTAATTACACTCAATGAACTTAAACTAATCTTTTTGAGCAACTAAGATTTTGAATTTAGTTGAAAATAAATTACTGCATATATTTTTTTTAATGAGTTTTCTTTACTTCTGGCATTTTTAAATCTAAAGTGACTTGAAAACTACGTTGTACGAAAATAAAACATTTAATTATAGGAAGCTGTACTCGAGATAGTTAAGCATAGATGATTCGCTATCAGTTATCAGAAGCTATCAGGGTGGGGCTGGAGGATGGAAAAGTTCTGAAATGGGATTTCATCCGAAAGGAAATCGTTTTCTAATTCTGATCGGAACTAGAAATGCTAATAACGGAAGGCCCTCTGCCAGTTCTGCCCCTTCCCTCCTCTCCTGAATACGAGCCAGTCTTTATTATCATCAATAAAATGTTCGTTTTATTATTTACTGATTACATAATTAATAAATCCGAGTTTTGACATCCCAGAGATGTACAGGGTTTATCCTTAGTCATCCTTTGCTGCGGGCGATCCTTCCTTATATCTTCACAACCTTAATATGGGTTGTAGGAACAGGAAAGCTACTTCTTATTTCGAGTTGATACTCTTTTATGCTGACGAGGCTGAGTCGACCACATAATCGTTCGGAAATATATAGCCGGTCTCTTGGCTTTTAGTTAGATATACTAATGTATCGGGCTTTAGGCTGAGAAAATGACCTTCATTGATATTATATTATATTTTCATTCATAAGGACTAGCATAACTTGAATGGCAGTGTTGGGCACATGTGTGTTATCTTCGAAGGGCGCCAAAAAAATGGAAATATCAAAGGGAAGATTAAAAATTTCGTTTTTATCAGATTTACTAAAAGAAAATCTATAATTTAATAAAGGATTTAATTACTCAAAGGAGTAATTAAAAAGAAATAATGCGGTAAAGGAAATCTTAGGACCTAATGGTTTATCATACCGTGCTAGCTCCTTTTATTTGTTTTAGGAAATTCTAAAACCGAGCAAACTAAATAAAACGCCACGGGCGCAGCACCGTCGCTTTCCTCGACAAAAGTACTACTTTCCCCCTTGGCTCCTCCTAAAAAGTTAAGCATTGAATTTTTATATTAGAATTCTACTTCATGGCGATAGAAATGAGTATGTGGGTCTTTTTATGAAATCTCATTCAGAGAGTGACTCTCCTCTTGTTTTAAAGTCCAATTTTGCAATATTGTATCAAGCTCAGACTAAAACTGTGGTAAAAAAAAAAAAAAAAAAAAAAAAAATGAAAGCTGTACGATGAAGGGCCAACTCAGTATCTGGTAAGGAAGTACTGCTTCGTGACCGATTATACAAAGAGGTTATGTGATCAGCATTCACACTTTATCCTCAACTCAACATAGGCACAACACACTTTATAGAGGCTGGATGTACCCTAAGAGAGAATCCCTACCTAAAACTCGACCCAGGGCTGATACAGATTTGTATAATAAAATTTATAAAAAAAAAAAAAAAAAAAAAAAAAAATTAATACAACTAATAAAAATACTATCTTTGTATTAATCTTTGTATAAACAGGAGTAAGTTTTTTTGAAAATCATTTAGAATGAATTAAAAATATAGCCTTTTGTCTCTGATATGGTTGTCGGATAGCTATTGGGTTTTTCCACTCATATTCTGATAACTGCAGTGATTTCCATTACTATAACTATGTCATATTTAGTGTTCTGGAGTTGATAAAATTCGTTATATTTTGTTTCGTACGTTTTATTGCTATTTTACGTTTTGTTTTGATCGTGATTTCATAATTGGCTTTCTTGTTTTGTTTTATCCTGTTCATTTTATTTCCCCATTTTTTACTGTTTTAGTTTAAAAATAACCATTTAATTGGTTCTTAAATAGAACGTGAATGATCAGTAACATGGCCATCCTTGACCTTTTTTTTATGGAGAAATCGTGTTTGGTTTATTTTTAAACCATTAATGACCTTGAACATCGTTTAGCTAAGGATAAATGTCGAAGTTGTGATTCTACATGACGTAATTAATACTTATATTAGCTGGGTTGATTAAGCATGCACTTGTTTTGCATTCGGGATCGCTTGAGTGCTATCTTTGTATTATTCTTTTATGTTGTTGAAATCTGATGACTTTTTACAGAAATTTAAAAATGAGTCAGCACTCATTATAAATATCCAATGAGTTTTTGGAAAGTGGAATACTCAAAATTTTCTTATAATACTGTTGTTACGTTTTATGTAAGGCGTGCTTCATGATCTATTTTTTTACTCATTTTTTACCCTACTTGAATTTACACTTTATTGAATTAAAAATTTACCTTTTTAAAAAAGGACAATTTTATTCAGCATTATTTACAGATTATTTAGAGTTTACAATATTCATCATCATATAATAATCATTAATTAATTTCTTACCTAAAAAAGAAAATAGTTTTTGTAAGTTATTAATGCAATTAAGAATTAAAATATTAATCTCAACAAATCAACTCTGTACTATATAGATAGCATTAAAAAGAAAAACAACTGTTCTTAAGACTATATACAATTTGTTATATACTATACATGGTTTTATACAATTTAACAGTAAAAGAGAAAATGCACTTTTACATCTCCCCTCCTTCCTCTCGAAATAGTAAGTGCTTACAACTGTTAATGAAATTGCACAGTGAATCAAGCCAACGTATTCTTCTGGACATCGGTCAAAAAATCAAAACACAAGTTTGTAAGCGAGCGGAGTAGCTTAAGTAAGGCACTGTGTTGCTATGCTTCCGGTCCTGGGTTCGAGGCCGGCTGTGGCAGGTAATTATTTATTCTGTTATCAGCCGTGGATCCACCCTGTGTGATCGGGAGACCCTTCTGGGGATCACCCAGCCTCTATAAAGTGGGTACCCTTAATTGGGGGGAAAAACCTGGCGGCTGAGCGTGATCTCGGCCAAATCACCTCCTTGCACATCCGTTGGCTTAGAAACAGTACGGTCATTACCAAGTACTGAACCCAAGACCCTACGTGGGTTGTAGTGGTACAGGTTTTTTTTTTTTTTACTGTAGCACCCTACACTTGAACATCCGTGGCGGTTAAATCAACTAAGTAACCCACATGGTGCATTTCGCTCCAAAATTGTGTAACATTTTATTGCCTAATATTTGCGTTCTGAAAATTTTAAAATGAAATTATTATTTGTAGACAAATAATACTCATTTATTCAATTAAAATTTAATTGGTTGGTTGAGAAGTTTTATGAGATAATAATTTTCGTTTTACCACCCAACAAAAATTAATGTTAATGTTGTTCATTTAAAGATGGTAGTGGGATTTCTGCTCCATTTTACAACTTCGGGTTTTGAATGGATCGGTCCGTACCAGCTTACTCAACTAATTCCAGTCCCAAATAATTGAAATTTTATTATATTTAGGTTAAACTGTTTAAAAATATTCTTTGTTTCAGAATAAAAAGCTTTACTAATAAAAGTTAAAATCTGTTGTGTCAAACCCAAGTTACCGCAAGTTGAATTTTTAAAGTTAGGCGCTAATTTCTCTGCAATGCGTCTTAATTTCTCAGATCCATTGACGGTATTTACTTCTTTCACCTAAAGCCTAACAACCTTTAAAGTTTTACTAAGATCCATTCGATTCATTAGCAGAAAATGATGGGCAACCGAATAGGAAATTACAACAACGAAGATGACGACAGATTAACAATTTTTTTTTGTTGTCTTTTATTTTAATTTAATAAATCTATTTCTGTTTATGCAATTTTATGTTTATTTAATAACCTCGAATTCAGCGTTATTTGAAATAAACGAACAGTCACTTAATCACTTAAAATTAAAATAAACAGCATCGTGAAATTTGAATTTTAATCTTAGAAATAACCGATTCGTTTGCTATTGCTCTGTTTACATAATTCCTATTTCTTTCTGCTACTCGGTTTTTCATTTAGTCTTTCATGTTTTGAAATACAAACAAAAAAAATTATGTGGTTATCGGGTTTTTATTTTATTTTTTGTTTTGTTTTAATAATTAGGCTGGTTCAGAATAGGAATTAAAAAAAACAAAAAAACTTTCGCATAACTCCTAGCACTAAGCGGACTTTACCGTTTGATTTAGTTTAACAAAATACATGATGTAAGACCCCCATTGAAATTAATATCTGGGTTAAAAATAAAAAGGCCAGAAAATCATGCGTTTCGTCCTTACTGTGCGTCGTCGTCCGTGATTGATTTCACATGTTTATATACGATTTGAAAATAAAAGGGAATATTCACTTTTTACATACTTATTATATTTATCAATTATATATATTTATTATATTATATCAATTATTTTTTTGATATGAACGATATCGCCAGCATTGGTAACCTTTGAGTTTTCTTGATTATTTATTTATTTCGTTACTTAAATGGAATATCTTTCAGAGCAGAACGCACAACGTACAGCTTTCTTCAGAATATTAAATTTTCGTATTGTAATATTGTCAGTGACGTCTACTCGAACAGATCCAAACATGATACATGAACATATATATTATATTTGATGCTTTGTAAGTAGATAGGATATATATAATATGATGTTTTGGAGGTAGGTAAGATCAACATTGTAGCGATTCAGTGCCTCAATGATGTTTGTCTGAGAGCTGTACCATTGGAAGGTTGGATGAAATGAGAAACTGATTCCTAATCCTTTGTGAGTGAGCGAAGGAGGTATTTTGGTATATTATGTAGAATCTGCTCTTCTAATACAAGAGTATTCTTCGGATCATAGTTTACTCTTGGCACAGGTGTATGTATATATATATATATATATATATATATATATATATATATATATATATATATATATATATATATATATGTTTGTATTTAATTTATAAGCATTTAGTTGTGAAATAAGATATTTTGACATAAAAACTTGCATTTCTATTTTTCAAGCACTTTTTTTTTAATGCCTGTTTATTTGTAGTTATATTTATATACACATATATCTTTAAAAAACTGGGGAAGTCAAGTTATATAAAGTTGATACAAATAGATAACCCTACAAACAATAAAAAAATATTTCGGAATTATAATTTTTTTTTTTCGTTTTCCTTATATAATATTATATAAGGAAAACGAAATTATATATTAATTAAAATTAATTAATTGAAAATTATATTATATATTAAAATATTATATTTTTCTCCTGCCTTCGTAAATGGCCTAGCATGTACGTCGAAACCTTTAATCGAAATGATGATTTCGAGTTCCGAGGATCATCCTGGGTTGACCTGTCACTTTAGTGCCAAATTTCAGATTTTTACAGCTTACAGTAGTTTCGGTGAAAAGCCGCTTGCGGACGGATTTTTTTTTATCCTGTTTTTGGATTCTACTTGTCTTGAAACGTAAATCTTCAAATTTTGAGAGAGGGCTAACCATTTTTTTTTTTAATTATCCCGGTCAATTACTAAAATTCTTTATCGAATACAATAGACCAAAATTAGTTAAAATTTGACATAAATGCTCGAATCGAAAAACATGTAATTGTTGCTGTTTACAATAAAAATACTGCTAATAAATATATAAAGTAATAAATAAAAAAAAATAAAAACTCAAACTAAATTAAAGGATTCTGCAGATGACGGAGCTTTGAATACTGTCTTAAAAAATAAAATAATGATTTTGATTTAGTTTTTCTCTACGGTTATATTCTGCTGACACTAATTGACCTATACACTAAATACTGCATTATAGAAATATTTGGTGTGTCCTATTTATAAGTCTTTCCGAACATCTTTGGGTTAAAGTCTAATACAAAAATTGTTTGCTATATCTTTGCTAGTATTAGCCCGATTAATATTTTCTTTTTATGTTTATCTTTGTAGACAATTTAAATTATCTTTCAAATGAGCATGTAAAATGTGGGGAAATGTATAGTTTTCGAGTTATCGAGAAACTAAACAAAGGTTTCCACTGGAAGTGGAATGTATTCAACACGATATATCTTTGCTAATACTGGTCTGATTGAGACTTTTTTTTTGTGAGGAAGTTTTGGATTTAGGTCTTGAATCTTGAATCATAAAACTTAAATATATATATATTTTTTTTAATAGATTTGTAGACCATTTAATTATCTTTGAAGTGAGCATGTGGAATGTTCCAAATTTGTATCCAGCCATCTGCAGAAAAAGCCGAATAAAAAAAAAAAATTAACAAAATCTGTCTACTCGTTCAAGAAATAATCGTTGCACAGACACTCATACCAACTTAAGCGTTTTCGGACTCAAGACTTTCTAAAACGCATAGATTCGTTGAAAACTGCACATTGGAAATTTGACCCGATTACAATACTTTCGTTATCTGGATGCTACGGAAAATAAATACCCCAAGCTTACTCATCGATGATAAATGATTTACTAATGTAAATTCTCCTTGCTTTTATACCGTCATGAGGAATGAAACTGCACATCAAACAGACAAGGAAGTAGAATTTTCGTCTGTAGAGGTAAACACTTATTCCTTACCAGATATCTGCAACCGGTTAAATAACAATTGGCAATCACCAGGAGATATAATAAATTAAAAAGTATTAAAAAAGAAATCAAAGTTCAAACGAAAGATACTACTGCAAAATTTGTAATCTGCAATGTGCAGCTGGACTGTCATAGTCTAATAAAACGGTAGCGAAAAAGCCCCCGAAAACATTCAAATAGTTGGTTTCTCCGAGGTTCTTAGTGTGTTTTTTGAGTTTGCTGAATCCGAATTTGAAGTTTGCAAAAAAAAAATGTCTGGAGCGTTCCGAGATATTTCGCGTTTTGTATGCTTTTCCGCTTATAATTTCATATTTGGTAATTAAAAAAATATTCTATCTTCTTTAAAATATACAGTATTTCCCACAATTTGAGCTCCGCCATAGATTTGCAGGTTTAATATTCCCGAGATACTGCATTCAAACAATTGGTAATTTTTTCCAACTTATGATATTTTTAATTTTGCGTCGATTTGTGAGCTAAATATTAGGGAAATTACTGATCCTACGTGGATAATTGTTAGGAGTGAAGGTGTAGAAAATCTATTTAGCTTTAATTCAAACAGAGAACGACGACTGTAGACCCATAGTTTAAAATAATAACTAAAATATCTGATGTGGACACCACATGACTTCCTTATATGCCTATGAAACTAGTATCGTTGGCTCAAAAAGTGATCCTGAATTTGGTTACTAGTTTCCGAAGATTGCAGTAAAACGATACTCGGCGTCGCGACATCCATCTATTGACACACACAGAGACATACTCTTGTTTCTGGAGGTCTCAAGATGAAATTTACAAGAGATTTCTTCCTGTTCCGTGACAACATTCAAACTATCAACATCACTAGATAAAGCATTGGAAATTGACAGTTTCGACATTTTAAGCGGAAAAAACCCACTTAATTTATATCTTATTCTCCTAGACTTGTTCATCTCAGGAATGGGGAGGAAAACCAGTATTTTACAATAAATTTTAACACTTAATACAAGTAATAAAAATGTTTAATTGGATCGGAAATCAAATTGCGTTTGTAACCTTTATTACCGAAACATATCATTTCATTATTTAATTTTAATATAATTTTATATGTGTTTATTATGACCTTCAAGTAAAGAACCCTTTTCGGGTCACCAATTTTAACCAAAACTAGTAAATACATACATATCAATATAAAAGTCCCATTCACCAAATTTGAGATATTTTACATTATATTTTAATATAATTTTTGATGAAAGTCTAATATGACCTTCAAGTAAAGTACCAGTTCCGGTGTGCCAATGTTAACCAAAATTTATTATATTAATATATAAGTCTTATATACCTAATTTGAAAAGTTCTGCATTACATTTTAATATAATTTTTGATGAAAATCAATGACCTTCAAGTAAAGTACCACTTCCGGTAATTATATAGTGATCAAAAAGGGAGGTTTACAACTAGATTTTTCAACGATCCTAAATACAAAATTTTAACTTTCTACGGCTGACCGTTTTTGAGTTCTGCGAGATTCGAACGTACGTACAGACGTCACGAAGAAACTAGTCAAAATGGATTCAGGGATGGTCAAAATGGATAATTCCGTTCAAATCTGAAAATCGAAAATTTTCGCTATTACAATACTTCCTTTACTTCGTACAAGGAAGTAAAAATGAGAAAATTAGATTTTGGTAGGATTCGATCTAAACCCTTTGCTTGACTCGAAAACCTGTTTAAAAATATTGACTTTCATCTGCACAGTTTCTCAGGTCTATTATAATATATAATTTTATTATAGTTATACTATATTTTCTTATATATTACTATAAGGAATTGAGGTATTAAAGAATGGTTTAACAATTTGCTTGTTAATTTTAGACATCCTTTAAATTTGATTTGAATTTCTATTCATTTTAGGAAACAATTTTTAGTCTTTTTAAGTATATCTCGGAACTCTCCTGAAAATTTTGTTTGTAAACTCCAAATTTGGATTCAGTACACCAAACAACATATAATAAAGAAGCGCAGACAAACCGGAATTTTTTCTACGTGCAACTACCATTTGGCTCGAATATAAACAGATATTTTCATTTTAATTCTCCGATATGGAAAAAAAAATCTAAACATAAGAAAAATAATTAAATTCGTTATAAATAATAACCTGTTCAAGAAAATACAATTATAAATAAGAAATATAACCAAACCTAGTTTTTCACGATTTTCACAGCTAGTGTTCAGTTTACTTTCGTATTTTTATGTAGATTTTTTTTCTAGATATTTATCTAACATCATAACTTCGGTTATTAATGGCTCGCTTTGTCTATTGAACGTTTGATTAGTTTAAAAAGAGTAAAAAAAAAGAAAAAGGGGATAAGTGTTGTTCTATTGTGTGGCGTACCTTTGTTGTCTTCTTTTGTTTATTTTTCATTTATTTCGATTATTGTTTATTTTTATCTTTTGTAGAATTCTGTTGGTATTTGTATTGTCTCTTTAATCTTCGATAACCGTTTTGAAAACTAAATAGTTTTTTTATGATATTCAAATTTATAATAAATTATTTTTTGTTCTGATCATCTCGGCTTCTATAGAATAACAGATATCGAATTTATCACTCTTCTTGGTTATTCGTGAAAAACTTTCAGTAAATTTATTCGTTATTCTTGAAATTGAAAACAATGTATGTGATGTTTATTTTGTCAATTTATTATTCCCGAATAACGAATTAACTATTCGTTCTCGAAAATTCATTAGCAAATAAAGTATTTGCAAATACAAATTTCTGAATAATAAATGAACAAAATAAAACCTTATATATTTTATCCGGTTTTAATCAAAATTTATATTATGCATTAAATTAAATATTTAGACATTAACTGATGGAAATAAATTTTCTAACAATGTCAATCGAAATTGACGAAAAAGCAATGAGCAATAATTAAAGCGGAAAAAAAGTTATTTAATAATTTACAAAATTTTTGTCCAAGTATTTTGGGATATAAGTGACTTATAAAGTGAATGATTTAATGATTTTTGTTTTATCCAATAATAAATAATTTCAGTTTATCTTCCGTATGATATTATGTTTGAATACTAGTGTTATAATTACTATACATAATTATTAGACGCTTGTATTTACATGCTAATAATATAATCATTACATGCATATCTGACATTCACTTTAAAAAAACAATTATAATATTTACTATTGGAAATAACATTCCGTTGTGGAATATTTCATTTTTTTTTTTTAAATATTAGTATTTTTTGTATATAGCTTGAAGGGTTATATGTTGGTATTCGATGAACCTATTAGCTTTAAATGAGTTAATTTAATTTTTTTTTGTTTTAAGGAGCGCTATCGCTTTAGTGCTATCGTAGGGTTCATAAGTCAAGGATCCTTGAGTAGTAAACTAAAACATGTAAAAACGTGCGTGCCAGAATTTTTTTTTTTATCATTTTCCTGTTAACTCACCTTGAAGCTTTTATATTTGGGAAGAAGATTCGCTGATATATTTTAAGTAGAGTTGTACATTTTATAGAACCATTGCAATTTAGAGAATTAGAGATCGGGTGATTAACCTTTTTGTTCAAGTTAATTTAAGTTTAATTTTTTTTTGTTAATTTTATCCTCTTTTTAAATTTATGAAAAAAAAATACGAAAAATATGTTTTTAATTAATCATATATCCTATTCAAAAAACAATAAGTGAATAAAAATTTAATCAGACAAATTATTAAAGAGTTATCCGTTGCTTGCTCTAACCTTAAGACTTTTATTTTAAGTAGGCGAGCAAAAGAAAAAAAAAAGAAAAAGGCTTCTATGTATTCTTTTACAATATGCTGACATTTTGTTGTTGTGTACTTAATCTCAAACCATACCTCTTACATATTTTAATAGTCAATAGATCTTAAAATATCTAGTATTATTATTGAAAGCTATGCCAAAAACTACTAGTTCAACTTATTTCAAATTTGTTACAGGAATGTCCTGTTTGGAAAAAGAAAAAAATAATAAGAAAAGGAAGACAATAAAGAATATATGGAAGATATTTTTTGCTCAACTACTTAGTACCATATCAGACTTCAAACTAAATTTAGAAATAAGACTAACGATTTTTTTTTTTTTTTTAATCGTTACTTTAAGATTAAGATAGATTTTTTTTGCTGTAACAGAGCACTAAATGTTATGGCCTGAAGTATTTCCTTCTTTTAATGTCTAAAATTTTCTGCACTAAAAACAAAATTAATAAAACATTAAAAACAATTATACTTGACGTTTAATAGCTTTAATATGTTTTAAATTCCTTAAAATATCTATTATAATTTCTCTACCACACCACATCAGTAGCTTATTTATATTATATTTTAAACACTTTTTACTTTCCGAATTCATTCACATTTAAAGTTTACGCCTGTCATTGGCAAGTTACAGAATGGATTCTTCATTTATGCTTTATGTTAATGGGTTACATGTTCTAAATATTCGGTTTCATCTATAGCAGAATTGTGAACCATATGAATGTGAATTTTACGCTAACTGGAAATTTACTTTTTGTTTCAGGTAAGTTGCTCTTTGCTAAAGCTGCATCGAAAAAAATCTGTAAGTCATTAAGTAAATATCATTGAAAATAGTTTATTATCCTTGAATTATTTTCCTGAGTTCATTTATTTATTATTGCTTATTTATTATTTCCATAATGCAGTACCTTCCTTCCCCTCTCCAAAATGGTGCGTACGAATAAACCATGAAATAAAACTTTGCTTTTATTATTAATGCTACTATTTAATGCTATCTATTCCAAACCGATGACCAATTTGTTTTCGTTGTGTTATTCTTTCATGTGGATTCCTTGCGACTTGTTTGTGAAATGGAATCTTGTCAAAATAAAATAAGAAAAATTAATCAAAAAATTCAATTTTGAATTAGATGAAAATCCTTCCTCTTCTCTCCTCTCCCCTTCTCCCTCCCCCTCCCTCTCAGTAAATTATGATGTTGAATATTCTTTCATAGTTGTTTGTTCAATTAGTAGATTTTTGGCTCCCTTACAACTTCTCACAATTCTCCGAGTCGCTTGAAATGAAGGCCACGTTTCTTATATAATATTACAGTCATTTGTATGGATCGACCGATACCTATTTTTGTATCGGCCTCACTGGTCGATTATCGGTATAAGCCGATATCAAAAGCTGATAGATTCTTTTTTTTTATAATGGGAAAACAATTTAAATTATAAAAGAAAAAACGCACGCCAAAAATACTTTTTTTTTTCCTTTAAAATGTAGGTAACGTAATAACTAATTCCTCGTTTACTATAAATTTAAAATGAAACTTAATGCGGACTGCGACTATGAGGTGATACTATTCAAATACAAAAATATTTCAATAATGATAATTTGGTTTTAGTGCAAAAACTATAATGTCGTTCAATAATGTCAACAAATCATTTTGATTTAGGATTATTTTATTATTGCATACAACAATTAATTGTGATTTTTTTTCTACTCAATCGTATATTAATTGCTTATACTTACTATTTAATATATATATATATATATATATATATATATATATATATATATATATATATATATATATATATATATATCTCAAATATATAAGAATATAAAAAGAAAAAATATATATGATGAAGACTGGAAAGTTGGGATTTGAGAGTTGCGTGGTTTCACATAAGCTTTCTGCTCTATCAGGAATTATAGCCTGCTACGTTTTGCACCATAAATATTACCACCTTCTGTAAGAAATTGTTCGCAGTGGGCACTTCCTACTGATGCAGACAGGTACATGCGAAAATACAGCCTGCGGAAATAGTTTAGGAAATCTTAATTTATTGTAGTTTCATCACTGGACAGGATATTTATTTCTATAACTTACTTTGATTGCTTACTATAGCTTACTAATTTCATCATTCTTTAACTCAAAAAAAAAAAATTATTAGTGGTTGTTATTGACGAAGTTGAATACTGATATTAGACTGATTCAATGTAGGTGGCACACTATCTCCAGTTTCTGTTTCTAGGCTCGCAGATTTATCTAAAAAAATAGAGAAGAGACGAAGATAGCGCAATACGTACAATTAGCAATATGAAGAGTTTTTCAAGCGAGACAGAGGAACCACGACGCAAAGAGAAACCCATCGGCCGGTCAATATATCGGTATGTCGGTCTTGGCTAAAATTTCTTTATTGATCGATCCCTAGTCATTTGGCACGCTACTGAATCTTCCAATCAAAAGTATAAATTTATTTTTTCAGGTAATAAAAAAAAAATATTCATAGCGATCTAAATAAGAGGCCGAGCCCTCTCCTATGTGAGATATATGTGTGTATGTGCAAATATGATCATAAATAAACCATAAAGGTAGATATTTTATACGATATACCTTATGATATTTTATGTTTTTTTCTGATATTTATAGTCCAATAAAAACCAAATTGAATTTGCTGGGCCTCTTTAACCACGCAAGCCCAGTATCATGAGTCTAGCAACCCTCTATGCCATTCACATTAATAACTGTAATAAATAAGTAAAACGGAAAATACAAATAATAAACAGACAAAATTTAGTACCTTGAAGATCAAAGTGTGGTGAAGGAGTAAGCTAAGATAAAATGTAAATTTATAAAAATATAAAAGGTATTTTGCTATTTTGCTTAATCGCTTCTTCACCGCACTTTGAGCTTCAAGGTACTAAATTTTGTCTGTTATTTAATTTTATTTCCCGTTTAACTTATTTATTACAGTTATTAATTTTTTTAGTTATTGTTATTGCTCCACCAATATATCTATTATTGTTAATAGTCAGTTTTATGAATAATCAGTTTAATCTATTAATATTAACTAATTTATTTTTAATTTTATTATTCTGTCAGTTTAATCGTATAACATTTTACAAATTCATAATTTTTTTTCCATTTTTTCTCATATTGTGTTGTTAATTGTTTACTTTGTCAATTGCAATATCATTCGCTTTATATATCATTGCTTAAATTTTATATTTTTGTATCTTGTTTGTTCAACCCTGATGAAGACCTGCAAAGCGGGTCGAAACGTCGGTTTCTAATAAATGTTTTTTACTATTTGTGATCCATTCTTTTTTACCGCCTCTTGGAACATCAATCCTTAATATAATTTTTCGGTCAACTATTAATTATTCAATAAATTACTTTATTTCGTAATGTTACTTCCTTAAAAATCCTCGATGATTCTTTTAGTATTTCGAAAATAAATTGTTATATTGACCATCTTATTAATTAATTTTATATTTAGTTATAATAATAAGTCGACGGAATCCTATCTCTAAACCAAAATTTAGTTAGTTTCTTACTTTTATGATTGTTTATAGATGTCTATTAATTTCCTGAGGCCAACTTATAGATATTAATAAGTGATTAAGTTTTTATTATATATTTTTTAATGTCTATTTTTCGTTTAAAAGCAACGGTATACAAAATGTAAATAATTATCAACTCATAGACCATTATTGCAAAAGTCATATAATTTTATGGAATAATATGTGTTTGTATTGTGACGTGTTTCCTTGTACATGAATTGGAAAAAAACTTGTTTTCCTGTTAGGGAAGGAATTTTCCACATTACCATTTTTCGATCAGAATAAAACATTTCATGGTCTAATTCGTTAGGTATATTTTATTCAAGTATGAAGGACGACTTCTTTTCATTAGTTCTTGAGAAATACGATTTTTTTTGTTAACGTATGTTCAGCTTTCTATGTATAGGAATTCATTTTATTAAATTAATATTAAAATTTATTTAGGTACAGGGGAATGTCGTGTACAAAATTGGCAGGCTGAATAATCCTGTCAATTATTAATAATTTAGTTACGTGTTGTTAAATATAATTACTAATTGTTACATATGAAAATTATGCGTTTTACGTTTTATATATGTTTTCTCTGATATCGGAAATCATGACGCTCTTGATGCGATTCGATATAAAAGTTATTGTCGGAATACGTCCTCAAAAAGTACTAAGCGATAATATTGGAAATACTGTGAGACCCACTTGAAATACGTTTATTCCGATGCATTAAAGCAGTTTTTAAAAAAAAAATATGAGAAATCCTGATATTAAGAGGTTTTAAAATTTATTTTACATATATATTTTGAAACATATATGTGTAGTTAGTTTTGGACGTGCATTTTTTTTTGTTTTGTAGTTGTTTTCACTTTTTTTTTTCTATGCTCATAACTGTAGTAGCAGATGACAAATTTTAAAGGGAACGAAAATTATCAATTTTTACATAAGAAATGGGTAAATTAAATAATACTAGTACATGAACTTTTGGTAATCATCAAATTTGTAATCATGTCTACCTAAGGTATTACTTGTACTGCTAGCGGGGACTTGTCCGGAAAGTTGGTTATAGGTATTTTTTGCCAACTCCTGGCCCTCCTACAGGTTACCGCTCAAGCCTGGGGTTCATTTCATTGAATCGCCACGAAAAAAATCTTTATTGGTGGGAATCGAATCTATACCGCTCTTATTTATACACTCTGGGACCCTCGCCCTAATCTTGCCTCGCATCTTGGCCTATACCTATCTATGGCAATTGGGAAAGTTATTATGGGGAAGCCTATACCTAAGTTTAAAATATCATAACATGTATTTTTTTATTTTATGTTTCTTTATTTATTATCATTTTTTTAGAATTGTTGATTCTTGTTGAATACTCCATTGTTATCGACTTATGGAGTATTATTCATTGTATCGAGATGTGAATGTTAAAATTTTTAAATGTTAGTTCGGTAACACGAGGATTAAGCGTGTAAAATGAAGGTTGCTTAATTGCCAAAAACTTTTTCTTTTTTTTTTCTGTCTAACAGTTTCTAAAAAGCTTTTGGCACCTCTGAATCTTTTTTAGTGCTCTGTCTTGTCCTCATCAAATTTGTCTGTTGGACAACTCCTTTGGGAACTTTGGCAAGCCCCCAATACCGGTAATGTTCTCTATCTCAGGGCGCCAGGTTTGATTGCAGTCTTTAGGTGCTTGTACTCGTAAGCCGATATTTTTCAAGGTCTCTCGCCAGGAGATAGGCTTTTATCTGTTCTTATCGCAAAATATGTAATGGAACTAACTATCTTTTGTTTTATATTAGCTTATGAATATGTTAAAGCTTTCATATTGTATTTTAATCAGGGAATATTTTAAGAAATGCACACCTTCTAAAAAAAAAGAAAAAAATCAATAAAATATAGCCATTGAATTTTGAGGGGTTATCATACCTATAATACATAGCGCGGATATTTTTGTTGCAACATCAAACACCCTGTTTTAAATTGAGAGTGGCCACTGAACTGTGTTATCGAAGTAATGAAATAAAAATCAAAAACAAAAACATTTAATGACAAAAAAACAAAAACAGGAAGAGAGTTTGACAAGAAAAAAAGCTAAATTTTCATTCTCTAAATTTCTCTTCAAATTGTAGGTAAGGATTGTATTTTACATAAGTGACTGTTTATGCGAAGACGTCATGTTCCTTATCCGTTCCTTTCAAACCTATTTGTGTGTATATATATATATATATATATATATATATATATATATATATATATATGCATATATATGCGCCTGCTGACCCCGAACAGCCATAATCCGTGGATCTAAACTGATTTGTCACTATCCTTGAACTGAAATTAGTCAATTCAATAAATAATAATTAATTATAATTCAAGAAATTTATCACCCCTCCCCTCAGGTATGTGAGGCCCGTCAGCCTACTGCAGGCTACTCACACAGACCGGGCGTAGGAGTGATGACCCTACCCCGTGCACCTTAATTGTGAATCGCGTTGTGGTTTTCTAGGACATAACATATATATAACCTAAATAGACTGCGAGACACATCTTCCAATTTTGAGTTTGATTTGCTCTATTTTTAGTGCCTTTGGATGAAGGCTCTTTGATTGGACAAAGAAACATTTCGACTTAAAAGGCAATGTCATCGGCCAAGATCTGTAGATAACACCACTCTAGAATAGTCAATAGTAATATACATATTATATTTTGTAGGCATTTTTTTAAAGTTCATTTTTCTGTTAATACATATTTAATAATTCGTAATCCCATTCATCTAATGTATAATAAAATTGTAAAATCAATTCATTTAAAATTTTAAAAAGAAAATATCATTTGTTTTAGCTCACCTTGGGTAATTTACAGGAAGCTTGAGTGGGGCGGTACAAATATTCTTTAATGCTTTCCCCCTGTTTCCTGTCCATTAAGTTACTGACACTAAGTGAAGTCTTGAACTGTCTTCCTGTCAATTAAACAAAAAAAAAAAAAAAAAAGAAAATAGCTTTTCATAAGTTTTTTTTAATGGTTTCAGTTAGCCTACTATGAATTTATTTTGTTGTGAGTAATAAACTCTGGATCAAATACTTAAATTTATTTTATTCTGTTAAAGCCATTTTATAAAAATAATAATTTGAATTAAAAGAAGGGTCTGATCGAGACGGAATTTAATTTTTAGTGGAATATTTAATTTGGCAGTTTAGAAAATTGGAATGCTCAAATGTTTATTTTAGTAAAACGTTGAAATTCGATGTTTTCTAAGCGAATGGGTTGCAACGAAAAGTGGATTGCTCAATTTTGGGTAGTAAAATAAAAATTATTTGTATTTTTTTCTGGTTAATTCTCGTACTATGGAAGATAAAAAAAAAAAGGCCTTTTTTTTCTCCTTTTGTTAATTAAAACATATTTTATCCTTTTTAATTACTTTCTTTTCATTGTCGTTTAACGTCCTTTTATACTCCAACTAGCGAGGGAAGGGCGGGTTACCTCACAATTTAGCAACCTATTTTAGTCAGAGTGAGAAGGTCGAAATTTATTCAGCTGCTCGCCAAAAAATAAATTTCAATCCGCACAAACCGGATTCGAACCGGCGCCGCTTCTTAGTCGAGAATGCTGATCTAACACGCGCGGCCACCACGGCCTCAAAATTTTCTAATTAAATTCAACATATAATATGATTCCGTAGTAATAAAAAAAAATAATAATTGATTAAATGAGAGATACCTGAGGTTAGCCGTTACAATAAGTGATTATTTAGGCATATAATTGTTTATTCTTGTTCGATAATACTTTTTTCTTTAATATTGGACTAGTTTTATCTAAATGCATACTTAATAGATTATTGTATCTGTGGCGAAACTTGTATTTTATGTATGATAATTTTTGATCAAATATCAATTACAAATAGAGGGTAAATGCAAATAAGGGACTATAGGCCACATTTTTATTAAAGAAATTATGGATGAACGATGAAAATAATGTTTACTCAATATTAAATTACCCAGTTTATGTTTATATTTTTATTATTATCTTTTTATAAATTTATATAATATTTTCTGAGTAATAACTCATTGCAAACGATAAATGTAGGGTACCTACACTTAAATTATGAAATTGGCGTCTTTTTTTGTTATATGCAGTGTGCACCTTCTCATTTAGACTCTTCTTTCAGCTGACACCTCCAAGGTGAACTTAAAACAGAAGCTGTCCGGTATCCTATGTTGGGGTGATCACTCTATTTATAGAAGTCTTCGTAATAATCTATCTTCATCCTTGGACTTATTTGCACTCTCTTTGGCGCAGTTAAACGTTTCGAAAAAGTATTCTCGTACACTACAATCAAAAATGCAAAAAGCTTCTGAATTTTTCAAATCGCAAACTACAAACCATTTCTGATATGGTAATCGGACAGATGTTAACATTCGACTAAGGTGTGTACTCCTTTGAGTCCACGCCTGCTTCCCGACCAATGTACACCATGTTTGCTCGAATCATCAAAGGCACATCAATACGGTTCACTGTGGCCTCGTCCAACTATTGATCTGGAATCCTGAACAGCTGTGCTACACCCATGCCGATACTGACAACGACCATTATTGGGTGGTTGCGGTAGGAGAGTGTTAATGGTCGGGCTGAGGTTGACACCACGAGGTTCACCCTTCAGTGCCTCGTCAATGTAAAACCCTTAAAATGTTCATCTTGCGTGCTTACAGCCTAAAACATTTTCGTGAACCGTTACCTCAATGCATGTAGACCATTCCTTCAACTGCTAAATTGAAATTTTCGATTTTCACTGACTAGTATTATAAAGTATTCAATTCGACATTATTTTTTAACTTTGGTGAGAATTGGTGCATAAGATACATCTTATCATCCTAAATCCGATAATGATAGGGTAATTGCTGTAACTCGAAAAAAAGTTTTGTTACAGGAGGTGGGTGGTAGTGAAAAAAAAATATACATATTTTTACAGTATAATATTTATTTAATATAAATATATAAAATGTGTTAAATCAATGCAAATACATTACTGAGAATTATGTGAATGAAAAATACATTACGTGAGATATCGAACAGAGACTTACTATAGAAGGCATATTTCTCAAATAAGGAAGCTTCTAGAAAATTCCGTTTCCAAGAAAAATCAAATGAAAAGGAATTGGCAGCTTGGAAATGTTATGGAAGACATTACTATGAACGAGAATCGTGTAAAACAGTGACAAAAACTTCTGTAAAAAACTTTTTCCTTTAGTCTTCTATGAGATTTTTATAGTTTCCATTTTTTTTTTTAACACAGAAATCTTTATTTGAGGTCCAACCTGCCTGCTTTTAGTTTTGTTACAAATATTAGATGGTAAAATATGTCGTGTTCTTTTTTTTTTTCCACCATCCACCTAAGTAACAAAAAAACTGTAGGTGTATAGGTCATTCTATATCCAATCAACGAGAATGGTTTGGAACTTGATGTCTCTGAATTCAATGATTTTTTTTTTTTTACATACGTATTAGATAGAATACAAATTTTTTTGATTATATTAGCATTAAACATATAATATTTAATTAAACAAGTATTTTAAATTGGACAAACCGCACAAACACATTAAATATATAAAAAAAAATTATTAATTTCAATTTTGAGTTAAAAAAAGCCTCTTTGCTTTTAAAAAAAATATACATATTTAATTTTAATGTAAGAATGCACATACCAAATTTTATGATGGTATCTCAATGGGATTATGCAAAAAAATAAAAAAGTTTTGTGGTAAAAAAGCTCATTCACTAATTAATGACTCGTGAATAATATCACTTATGGCAAACAACTTAATAACCGAGTTTGTATAATGACTTTTAGCTAATTATTTCTTTTTTTATATATGGCATACACAGTGTATCTCTATTTCAGTTTGAAAAAAAAAAAACTTGACATAAGAATATAAGGTTTTATTTTTTTATAACAGAATCCTCGAGAACAAATTAAAGTTCATTTAATAATTAAATACTTTGATTATTCTAGGACAAAGCCTTTTATTGATTCAATAGGTGCTAAAGAACAGTCTATTTTTTATTTATAGCTAAAAAAATAAAATTTGGATAAATCTGAAATTTTGAATATTCGGCTATGGAATATTCAAATATTGCCATGAAACTATGGATCAACTATGGACTATAAATATATAAGCATGCAACATAAATACTGAGTTTCACTAATTTTTTAAAAAACCTCGAGTCGAAAATTATTTTTTTATTAGTTGATTTGGTATGGAATGACCCGTCTGTCTGACTTTGTTGAATGTCCATGGTACCATAAATGTAATTAGGAAATGAATTGGATAAAAATAGCTTTCTTAAAACAAAGAGAGCTTTTAACGGAAATAGCTTAAGGAAAACGTTTAGCGAGATACTTTAGACTGCATTTAATCATAATATTTGTGTTCTGCTACAATTTTGATTTGATGTTCTGTGCTAAAGATCCTGTGTGTAGGAAATCCTCACTGAACTAAACACTGAAAGGCAAATATAGCTATAAATAATTTTATATAGTTTTGGTTCCGTCCGCTGAAATATTTCTATCGGGGATGAGTCACCAGGACCTAGTACTTTCCGGCGAAGAAAGCGAGCAGATATCGATTTTCTTCAGCATGTGAAAATTCCGCAGGCGATTCACGCAACGGCACATTGATCATGAATTTTTAATATGACTTCGTGGCACAGTCAATATGTCCTATTTTTAAATCATTTATTATTGAAGGGTTAGTTTTAGCTATGTATTTTAGCTATATATTAATTTTATTTTTAATTATAAGTTTACATACCCGATACAATAATAAGCGAACAGAAAATTAACAAAAAATTATATTACTATTTATTCTGTAATGTAATGATATAAACATGTATATACATTTTTATTATGATTTTATATATATGTAGTTGTAAATAAAGTGTAAATAATCTCGAAGGGAGAGAAAAAAAAAAATATTCTGACCCCAACAGGACGGGCTGAGATGTGACAAACACAGGTGAAAGCTAACTAGACTGAAACTAGACAACTAGTGAGTCCCATCACAAGAAAAATATCCCTACCCGCTAAATTTCCAACTATTTCTCGCTTCTCATGTCTTTTAAATTGCATTTACCACACTATCCCGTCCCACTCATATTCTTGACAATCAGCAACTCTACATCCCGTTGGATTCTAGAATTTTTTTATTTTTTTTTATAGTTTTATCAAATTAGTTTGTAATATTTTCTGGGGGAAGGTACCTTTAAATTGTGGAGTACCGCAAGGTACGGTTCTTACGCCAAATTTATTTAATATACTCGGCTGAAATAATCGGTAAAAAATATTCAAATGGATCTGTACTTGCATATGCCGATGCAACTGCTAAATATGAGTACGGTAGCAGCGGTACGAGCCCTACAAAAGTATTGAAGCAAGCTGAGCCGACTTGCAATAGTATGCTAGTACTGTAAATATTAAGTATACAACTAAGCCCATCTAAAACTGATTGTTTCATCTTTTATCTTAAAAAAAAAAGTAAGAAAAACTGTTCAAAAAATTTTGAGTTGATGAAATTATATTGTATAACAAAATATCAAGAAATGTGGTCCATCTTGGTATAAAACTTGTTAGACTTATTAAATTATGTTTGACAAAAATCTTTCAAGTTTAGCCACTTCTTAACAACTCCGCATCTCAATCTCAGATTAAAACTGCTTTCTATAAAAACATTCTTAGTCCTTCTCTCCTATAATGTCTCCATTACTATTTCATCAATAAAAGACCATTAATTTCAGAATTGTATTTTAAATAAACTTGCCTAAATCAGTCTCTTGAAAAAGAAAGGGCAGAAAAACTTTATGATGTATTGAATTTATCTAAGGTAGGTGAATTAATTAACAGAAGAATGATAAAATTTTATGATTCATTAAAATATTTAACAAATCCACTATTTAATAGCTTGAGATTTCCGCCGGCTCAAAAATGTAGTATGCAAAAATATAGTATAACAAAAGATACATTTAAGATTAGATCAAGAAAACGTTGATGATTGAGGTGAGCTCCAATACCATCGTTGGTAGATATAAGAAAAAATGTATGATTAAAGTTAAAGAACTAAAAAGACTAAAACTTAAAATGCATCTGTGATACAATAAAAGGATCATGGCATTTTGTAGTCAAATTTACTTTAAAATTGGGCTATGATATAGTAAGAAATAAAGAATATTAACACGTTCGTTCCCCAGTGTGAACCGGTCGAGATTCAAAAAGCATTTACCAATGTGTATAAAATACTTTTAAGATCTCTGAAATTTTGTTATTAATTCAGTATTTTAAAAAAAGCTATGATTAAAAAAAATGAACTGTTTTTAATTGAACACAGAGATATAGAATCCAAGCAGTGAAAGTGTGTTGAAAAAAACAATAAGCCATATAAAAGATTAAAATTTTGAATTTAAAAATTTTAGAATGATTTATATTTGTTTTTAGTAGATTTTATTTGCGTTTTTCTTCTTCTTCTTCTTCTTAGGCTATCCTCTTCTACCACAAAGCCAGTTGTCTTCTCCTCATTCCTCTCCCGTCAAAGGCTTCCTTTATTCCACCTTCCCGTGTCATCCTGGACCGCCCTCTGGGTCTTTTACCTCCCACCTGTGTCTCATAAGTGATCCTTACAGTCCGTCTTCTGGCATTCGAGAAACATGCCCAAAACATTTTAGCTGGTTTTTCTCTATTATATCCTTTGCATCCTGCAGGTTGGATCGAATTGTGTTGTTCCTCTTTCTCTCGATCCTACGAAGGTAGCGCATCTCCATCGCTTGGAGTTCGCTTCTATGTTTGCTTGTTAGGGTCCAAGACCCACTTGAGTATGCCAAGATTGGCAGGAAAGTATTTTTAAAAATCGTTATTTTTGTAGATTTTGGAACATCTTTCCTTCTCAAAAATCCTTTCTTAATGGCATTATAACACTTCCCGGCTGCCTTGATCCTCTCTCTTATTCCCCCCTCTGGGTAGAGACTGGGTAGCCATTTTCTTTCAAATGTGACCCCAGGTACTTAAAATCGCTTACTTGTTCAATCCTGGTTCCATCTAGTCTTTTATCACCCGGTCCCCTTGGTTGGTATTCCTTTCGACATGCATAATTTTTGTTACGTTTATCTCCATTTTAATTTATTTTATTCGATTCCTCAGGATCCGCATGTTAAACTGGAGATTCTTTCCATTATTACCGAAGATTACCAGGTCATCCGCATAGTAAGGTGAACTGTTTAGGAAGTAATCTTCTATGGCCAAAATAAAAGGGTCTCATTTCAGTTTGGGCTTCTCTCAGGGCCCTTTCCAGTACCACTATAAAAAGGAGCAGACTTAAACTACATCCTTGTCTGATTCCTTCCGTGGTTTGGAAATCTTTGGATCCAAAGAGTTATTTCTGTTTTTGAAAATTTAAATACATTTGTTTAATTAGAAAGTTGATTTAAAAATATTACATTAAAATTAATCATCACTGCAGTTAACTAGCATTACGTCATAGTAGAATCTAATGTTATTTTTTTATTGATAAAAATGACTAGTCTTGTAATTGTATGTATTTTATTTTATTTTGTTATTAATTCATAGATCTATTTATCCGCTATTGTTTGCTAAATTTGTAACTGATTAAATTTTTTTGTTTTTAATTGATTGAACTTTTTTCACGAATAATTATTTTTTTAAAGATGCTTTTAGTTTCGTTTTAAGATGGTAATGTTTTGCCTATCTTTTTCGGGCAAAAAATCTCTCCAGAATAGCCCCAATTATAGATAGAAAATAGAAAAAGGTTTTCATTTGCATAATATTATTTTTTTATATTTTTCTTGTATTATCTCGAATCCTCAAAGTGATTGATAATTTTTTTTTTTTCAAGATGATTAATATATAGTTCTTTACTTTCTAGTATTTTCTATGCATTTTCCATTTAGTACGAGAAAAGATTAAATGTCTATTTCGCCAGAATTCACCGGAGGAACAAAAAACTGAGCTACAGTAGCCTATATTTTATATCAGAGTCATATATAGTAATATCATTAACTAATAAGGAAGGTTATAGACGTACGAGTTATTTCCACGGCTGCTAGAGGGAAAACTAGAAGACCACATGACGTAATATTTTAAACAGAAATGCACTGGAGTCCGCTGTCCCGATTGTTGTTATCGGACTTACGATGTTTTCTCGTTCCACTGTCGATGTACTATTTTATATGAGTGCCACAGCGTTGTAGCAAAAACCTAAATACGTATCGATATTTTTATAAATAATCTTTTAAAAAAAAATACTTCATAACATAAAAATTACCGAAGAAAACTATTTAAAACATATAAAACTATCCAAAATTATGATTCGATTTATGATTTTGTTCAGTGTATAAAAAATATAATAATAACGATGTGAAAGATTGTCTGAAAGTGTTTCTGTTAAATGTTACTGTAGTATTTTAAATATAATATTTTAAATTTAAAAATTAATGCATGCCTCGTATGTACATGCATACCTTTTGAAGAACTAATATCCTCTGTATAATTATTATTAATTTTAGAACGTTACAATATAGGTATAAATTCTTTCAAAAACATCAAATTTTTCATTTAAAAACTCTTAGGACTGCCACTAAAGATCCTTGATCCTATTGCCCATCAGCAACATTACATTAATATGCCAACAGTTTACCGAATCGTGCGGACCAACTACAAACGATTTCACGATAACCTTATACCGACATATTAACACACTCATACAAGACATGACTGCAACCAACATGCCTGACAACACTCGCAGAAGGCTGAAGAGGAGCTGGATGAGGGATCTCCAAATTAGATAAATATAAATTAATTTATAGCATTTCTTGAAACAAAGCATGCAAAAAAGCATTATTATATTGTTTTAAAATTATTATTACCCTACTAAATTAAAATATTTCCTCTACTAATATTAGAGGAATAATATTTTTGCTAGTAATCCGAACTGAGACAAAAAAAATAATCTCATTTTAACATTGGCATATTTCTAGCATAAGAAAGAAGCGCTTTAAGAAAATTTGACAGAAGAAAATTTGACATCAATAAATAATCTCTGTTCCAGCTTAATGGCTGTAAATTTGAAGTTATTATACATAAAATTTAGCATTTAAAGATAATGATAATAATTAGTCTATTTCTAGCAGTCTTAATGAAAGAGATTCTTGGACTAGAATTAAATTGAATTTAGAATTAATTAATCGATGCCAATGCTAAAAGTGGGTCACTACAACTAATATTAATAATTTCAAAACTAGATAAATAATTTATAAAATAAGTTTAGATGACTTAAATTTTACGGACCTCCAGAATCAAATCCTTCCAGCACTATACTAACCTTTAATCTCCAGTGGCTATGACTCCGCGACCAGCCTACAGCGAAAAGGTCATTCCTTTCAGTCAGCATAATTATGGAAACTGAACATAATGACATTTCCTTATTCTAGGCAAAGTATTTCTCCTTACTCATAGTTGAACAAGTGAAGGTTACTCTGAGCTTTCAATAATGAAATACTATGATTTTAAAGGCCGACGCGACGAAATAAGTCGACATACATAGGAAATGGATTGCAGGTGTAGGAACATAATTATTGCCACAGTGTCTATGCTTTAAAAAAAAAAAAAAGAAAGAAAGAATTGCGGCCAAAATCATATATTTTTATGTTTCTTAATTATAATTGATGATAATTCTGTGAAGCCTCAGTAATTGCAAATTATTAGTCATGGTCTATATAAAAAAAATTAGTGGTTACTTCTATCACTATTCGTTAGCTCCAATTAAAAATTATTTTAAGTGACATTATTTGTGATTGAGTTAGGTTACTTTATTTCAAACCACATTGAATTTGAAACGAAATAGTTCTCTTTTGATAATGGAAAGAAAAGAAAAACGTCATAACGAAATATTTAATTATACATCGTTCATTTTAAAGAAGAGTGCCATTATACGATTACGTTGAATTTTACAAGAGAAACGGTTTTGCCTATTCAGGTTTATTGCTGTCCCTCAACTTATTGTCAATACCATTTAGCTTTTTTGTTAAAAAAAAATGTTAATCTTCATTTTTTAATCCTTCAATCAATGAATAAAATCGTGAATGTGTTTCATAAAAAAAAAAGCAATGCAAGCTCTATTAGGGTTTATGGATAATAAATAAATAGTTTTGAAAAAAAATAAACAAAATTTTTTTATTAAACAATAAAATGAATTTGAAAATGAAAATCATGTAAAAATATTTGATTGAATGTTTAAAAGTACAAAATAATATTTTTAACCATCATAATGATGTTTTTGATTATTCATCCATAAGCGAATTATTGATACATTTTGGTCACCTAACTAGCATAATAATAAGCATAATTTAAACATTACTAATAATTTGTTATTATTTTTATCAAAACAGTCTTTATAAAGTTACTGTCAATTCACATTTTAATGGAAGTCATTGTGTTTGACCAATAAATTTACAATAGTTAAGTAAGAAGGGAGTCATTACGTTTGACTAGTAAGTCAAACGTAATGACTCCCTTCAAACTATAATTAGAGAATAACTTTATAAAGACTGTCTTTATAATGATAATAATGAATTACTTTTAATGTTTTAAAATTTTAAATCATTTTAATGTTTCCTCATTTAATATTATCAAGTCTAGTGTTTTAATTTAGTAAGGTAATCATAATTTTAAAACAATATAATCATGCTTTTTTTCTAATTATGATACTTTTGAATTAAATTATAATTTTAGAATATAAGTTTCTATTTTTATCGTCTCTTCCTTGCCACCACTCTTAAATCATATAATGAGTCATATATGGCTTAATACTAATTAATGAAATTTCTGGAGACTTTCCGCTGAATTCAATATATAAATAAACTAATTTTAATTATGAATTTTTATTCATAGACCTTTCGAATTTATGTAGATACGTATCTCCTAAGAATAATTTTAATATGTTATTTTATCGCAATATTTTATGCATAATGTATTTTTTCATTTTATGGATTTCAGATTTTTAATTATTTTTTGTAATATTATTATTAATATGCACTGTGCTCCTATCTCCCTTGTCCGGGTTCGAGTCCTGCATAATTTGCTTTTTATTTATGTATTATTTATTTATTTTTTTAGTTTTCTCATATTTATATTCGAAAAATGCTTTCGCGTCTGTCGAAATCACTGTAGTCTAGTAAATTCAGGTTTATGAAGAGTAGGCGATAAATTTTACGATAAGGAAGTTACAAGCGTGTGCCGTTGCTTCAACGTTCCTTTATTTCCTCATGAATCATGCTACTTTGAAATATTTTATGAGCCAGTTACTTAAAACCTCTTTATGAATTCAAACGTAAAAACCTCTGCCCCTTATATTTATGTCAGCAATGCTTTTATATTGTATATTTATTTTTAGACATGAAACTTTTTCTGTTTACAATTTGTTGATAGGAATGTTAAACATCCACAATACAGTTTCCTCGTCAGTTCTTGTCGCTCTACTTTATCCGCCATAAGATTGCTTTTTTTTATTTTTTTATTATTATTATTATTTTTTTTTTTTTTATTATTATTAATTCAAAGAAAACATTGAATAATTCAAAACTGAGATATTTCTTGAAGTATTAATTTTGATAAAAATTAATGGATACTCTACAGCGTTTTGCAGTCAATTTACCACATTAGCAGTGCTGTAAGGATATTACTGGTAAATACACTAAATACCAGAACACACTCCTTTATTGCTAGGTACTCAGGGTGGAGAAAGTATTATGCAAGAGGATGTTTAGACATTACTTAATGTGTGGTGAGAAGTGATGTTGCATTACCAGCAAGATTAGAATTATCTTGTAAATTGTTTATGTGCTTTTGATTCATTAAAGTTCCACAGATTTTGCTATTATTTCGATGATGTAATTGTTATTATTCTTTTATTGCCAACCGTAATTATATTTTATTTTTATTATTAGTTAAATTGGTTTATTGAAAGGCATGCTCACCGTTCCTGTGAAATTAGAAGTACAAATTTATAATTTTTATTTAGAATAATTAATAAATCAATTGAAAATAAGATAAAATCAAAGCAGGCCAACAAGTTAGTATAGTTATTGAAAAATGCTTCTAAAAAATTGATTGAAATGGATAGAAAAAAAAACTATTTCTAAACATCACTACTAAATATGACTTAACGTTACATAAAATTTAAAATAACATATCATTCGTTATTCACAATAAATAAAAAAAATGCGATTCAAGGAATGAAACTTAGATAGATAACGAATAATAAATATTTTGAATAAATAATAAAAGTAAATAATAACTAATAAATTCCCTGTTATTTATTTACAGATTTAAATTTTTAAAATATTTATAAAAATTCGATACCCCATAGAATATAAAATTTTTATATTCCCATGATTTAATCCCAGGAAACTCAAGAAAAATGGAGGTGACAAGTCGAGCGAGTAGCGTGGTGATGAATCCAAATTGAGAGGATGAATAAGAGAGAAAATGTGCTTCACGTAATGTATGTCTATTGGGGAAGGGACAGATTGCCAAGAAATTTCTTCTTTCTTCAAAAATCATATAAGGAATAATGCACTTTCAGAAACTACTTTACTTCAAGATCTCGGGAGTAAATGAGAAAAAAAATCGACTTATTTTATGCAGATGGATTTTATTTTTTATTAAATTTTATTTTATTTTAACATTTTAAGTTTTTCAAGTGTTGGCTATTTATAATTTATTACATAAGATCATGGACTTACTAATGGTATTATAAGAAACATTGCCTGCCTCTTTTCTTGAGCCTCCTAATTTTCCTACTACACTACTAAACTACTCATCCATTTTAGACAATACTTTAGGTCAGTACGTAGCAGTGAGTTCAGAGTCACGAACAACCTGAAGAGAAAAAAAAAATATGTGGGGGGCAAATATAGGCATTCGGCTCACCAACTCATTGCATATTAATGACTTCCGTGAATCTAAGCCGATCCAAAGCGACTTTTTCTCATTTTTCTCTAAGCTTTGGCATGCAAATGATCGTAAAATTTTGGGAGGCTTTGGTTGACTTCTCGCCAGGATTTAAATTAGTTTGTCGTATAAACTTAAAAAAAAAATTTAAATTGTAGATAACGTGTATTTGTCTACAATTTTAAGGTTTGTTTGCAAAAATCGGCTTGAAACATCTTCATTTATTCCTCCCCCTCCTAAAAAAAAATAATATTAATCTGAATCCGATCAAAATTCGTATGCATAAAATTTTTATAATATTCAAATATCAAACTCATGTAACTTTAAAAATAAATTAAACAAGTACTGGCTGATTGTATGGTCCATTTTTTATGGTTATCAGGCCATGTCGGTATCAGAGGTAACGAGATTGCAGATAGTATAGCTAAGAGAACTACGAAAGAGTACCAGTTGATCATCACTACCCATCCGAAAGAAGTTATCTCTCTGATCAAAGAAAATACATGGGAAGCGTGGCAAGCGATTTGGACTACTACAAGAGATAATAAGTTAAGGGTCACCGAAACAACCCAGATCTGTTGTCCAGAAAAGAAGAAGTGGTGCTGACCCGGCTGAGGATTGGACATAGTAGGCTCACCAACGAGTACGTGATGAGACAAGGCCCACAACCTGATTGCGTCACCTGTGGATTTACATAACGCTGATATATATGTATACATATATATATATATATATATATATATATATATATATATATATGTATATATATATATATATATATATATATATATATATATATATATATATATATATATATATATATATGTATATATATATATATATATATATATATATATATATTCTTATATATATAAATATATAAATATATAATATATATAAATATATATTTATGAGCATTCAGCTTAATAAAAAAAAATAAGGGATATTAAACAGTTAGCAAAGGACTGAATGGAATAACATTCATATGGCGTATCCTTTCACCTGTTGGAAAGCTTGTTTACATTCCTGCAGCGTCCTTGTATTGGAATCCAGGGGAGGGGTGTGTGCGGAGCGCGCTGAGGCACCAAGTTGACCTTTAGGAGGAGCTCAACAGAATTGTCCAACCTTATCTGGAGGAGAGCAACAGTTCCAGCTCCGTAATTATATAATTGGTTCAGAACTGGGCCAAGCCTAAGGGCCGGGGCTCAGCTCCCTCCAAGACAATAGACCGCAATTTAGGAGGCAGGTATAGGCCGTAATGGCGATGCTTTAAGTTGTAAACCTGGCCGGGTCCAGCAATCAGCTTGTAATTAGTCACAACTTTTATTTTGTCTTGTAGTCCTTCCAATGATTTAATTAATCCTTATTCAAGCATTGTATACTACAATGCACTCCCATGTTAATACCGAACTACAAGAAGAACTCTTAACGTTCAGTAATAACGTTATTTTTTGGAAAGCACTACCTGTAAACATCTTTTTTTACTCCCTTGTACGAAGTAAAGGAAGTATTGTAATCGCGAAAATTTTCGGTTTTCAGATTTCAACGGAAATATCCATTATGACCATCCCTGAATACATTTTGACTAGTTTCGTCGCGACGTCTGTACGTAAGTTCGCACGTTCGTACGTATCTCGCATAGCTCAAAAACGGTTAGCCGTAGAAAGTTAAAATTTCGTATTTAGAATTATAATATAATCTAGTAGTGAACCTCCGTTTTTGGTCACTGCATGATTACTGGAAGTGGTGCTTTACTTAAAAATTATATCAAAATATAATGCAAAACTTCTCAAATTTAGTATTGATTTAACTAGCATAATAGATTTTGGTCTAAATTGGGATACCAGAAGCGGTGCTTTACTTGAAGGTCTTAATAAACTTTCATAAAAAAATATATTAAAATATAATGTAATACATCTCAAATTTGGTAAATAAGACTCTTATATCAATATAAATAATATACTAGATTCTAGTTAAAATAGATGAGACGAAAGGGGTACTTTACTTGAAGGTCATAATAAACTTACAAAAAAAATTATATTTAAATTAAATACAGATACCATATCTTATGGTTTAGTAATAAAGGTTACAAATGCGATTTTTTTTCACTCTAATTAAACATTTTTATTACTTGTTAAGTGTTAAAATTTAGTGTACAATACTTGTTTTCCTCTCCATTTGTGAGCTGAAGGAGAATAAGAAAGTCTGCAGCAGGAGAATAAGATATAAGCTAAGTGGGTTCTTTCGCTTATAATGTCGAAATCGTCGGTTTTCAATGCTTTATTTAGTGTACATGACTGACATTTCTTGGGAAATTGCTACCTAGTGAAAGAAAACGACATACAATGACGGAATAAGACATCCAGAACCAAGAGCGTGTGTGGTGTGTCAATAGATAGAGGTAACAGGTAACACGCGACGCCGTGTCATTTTTACTGCAATCTTCGGAAACTAGAGGCCAAATTCAGGATCACTTTTTGAGTCATTGATTCATAGTTTAATTGGCGTAGAAGGAAGTCATTTGTTGTCCACATCAGGTAATTTAAGAAGTAACTTACAATTTAAAAGTTTTTTAAAAAATGAGGTAATGACGTTCTTGTTTTATCTGAAATGAAAAAATAATCTTATCTCGTTAAATTAGTTAGTTATTCACTGATATTTTAGAGACTGAAGGCTTTGCGTTTGGAATGTTTCTAGTATATCCTATTTAAAAGATAACTCTTTGTTACTTTGGCATTACTTATTACTTCATCATCTTAATCTTGTGTTAGATTGTCTTTTTAGTATATTCCAGTTTTGGAGAACGACCTACTGATATTGTTTAACCCAGGGGTGGCTTTATTAATGCCTTAATATTTGTTAATGGCTTTGAAGGAAGTTGTTATTTTGTTTATGGAGATAAAATCCAAGGTTGCTTTTCGATAAACGGGATTCTGCGAAGTCGTCCTTGGACAGTTACGGGGTTTCACCCCCTTCTAATAATTTTAAAAGGAATTTGAGATATGAGAACCTTATTCAAACTGTTAAAATTTGGGTAAAACATTTTATTCAAAGAATTGCTATAATTTAAAACCATTACCAATACATTTTATGTTTCGAAATTGGGATTTTATCGGCACATTGTTGTGTTTGAATAGAAAAAAAAATTATTATTGTCAACTGTCAACATTCGCGACAGTGCAAAATTCAAATCCAAAAGAGTTTGGAAAATTAAATTATTTCGTAACTTGCTGTGCCCCTCGGTTTCACCCGTGTTATTTTGGATTTACCCTTAAAATACAAAGTATTTTTTTTAAAATAATAACTTATATGTTATTCAGTATCATTTTTTGCAGACATTTTCTTGGACCAGGGCCAAAATGACAATAAATATTTATAAACGGCAATAAAGTTCACGTGTTCACTCTTTTTTTCCCTCTTATCCTCCCATATTATTTACAAAATAACGTTTCCACACAATAATTTCACACTTGCCTATAAAGCTTAATTTAAGAAGTCGTTCGGGAGATGCGATGAATGAATAAAACACTAATAACTGGAACTTATTTTTTTATTGTGTGCCAGCGTTTCGGTCGCAGGCTACTCGGGGCTAAGTAAAAAAACAAGACGATAACATCCATTAAACTATGAAAATTTATTAGTATAAAACATAAAAATATGTAAGAGAAATAGGTAGACAGATATATTATACCAACTCCCCCATAAATTACATCTATGATCAACTACATCCTCACCAAAATTAAAAAATTTGTGTAGCCATTTTCTTCCACGGGTATCAAGTTGTCATGACGACGAAATGTATGCAAGGTGGACAATTTTTCTCTCAGCAATTTATTTACGGTTACTGCTGTAATGTTTAAAGCCTAAAGCCTTCCTCGATAAACGGTCTATCTTACGCAAAACGTTTTTTTCAAATCTGACTGTTTGTTCCTGAAATAAGCTCGTTCAAACAAACACACTTTATATAATAGAACTGTTACTGATAATGGTGGGGGGAACTAGTCCGGCAAGTGGGCCTTATGGTCCTTTTTGCCATTCCCCGACGGCTACCTTTACGTCACCGCCGCCAGGTGGGAATCGAACCCACAACGTTCTGAACCACTCTGGAACCCTCGCCCCAACGTACTCGGCCGTCACGTCCTCTATGTAGTAGTACATATGGATATAGTTGAGAAATTTTAAATAATTAATATAATTGGTAAAATCGATCAAAATTTTGGGGAAATTTTAGATTTTTATCCTCCTCCTCCCAATAAATTGTTCCATCAACATCCCTGATGGAACTTCTGGAATAAATGGAGTTTTCCCCTCAGTTTAGTAATATTTATCTTTCCGGGTAATACATTTTTTATTTTGTTAATCCCTTACTGTTATAAATTAAACTATAAATCTGGCTGAGATAAATGCGGGCAAACTATAGATGAGGATAATAAATAAGCATAAACCTTTCCAGGGCAGATCGAGATAAATCAAACCAATAATTTATGAAGTGCAAGAGGAAGGGTAAGCACCTGGTTCCCGCTCCGCCGCGGAATTGAATTTAGCAGAAGCGGCATTCTCCTTGCCCTAACGCCTTTTTATATAAAACAGGGATTCCCTTTTCGAAAATAAATATTCCCTCCCCACCCCTGACCCATTTCTCCTCTGTCTTTTTTTCTCGAGATTATCGATTCAACAAATGATTAATGCTCACGGTCTGTACACAAACGGTTCCATCTATCAGTGGGGATCGGAGGCTTGACTACTGAATCAAATCTAGGGCCTGAGAGTTTTATTTAAAAAAAAAAAAATATATTCATTTTTTTCAGAATCATTTATTGAATATTATTTGGGATGCATAATTAAAACTCCTTAATAAAATATATTAATCTCACTATCGAGGACACTTGATTCCGAATCGATTCCCAATTTATCCACCGAAAAAAAAGTAGTCCCATCACCCTTTTATATTTAATTATATTTTAAATCATCCCAATAATTTCATAATTAATATAATCGAATATTTTTATTTTTAAAACCTCTAAAAAGAAAATTTCAAGAATAAAATAAAGTGCATATCATGCATATTTATAGCACTATGTGCTTAAGCCTTTTGTGTTTATACGTCTTGTAAGAAAGATCAACTTTTGTATTGTCGGCATTATCCCTTATACGTTGGTGCGGACTGGAATTACATTCTTTCGAAAGTTGTTAAGTTTTATACAGTCTAAGTAAAACGGAAGACTCTAAACTAACGACAGAAATGACTGTAGTTTCTTTATTCCAAATCGCCAAATTTGGACAGAAACTGATACATTCCCATGTCTACTTAAACCCATATGAACATACGCCTCTCAGATTTAAGGTTCTACAAAAAAGTAGCACTTACAAAAACTAAAATCGTTTCAATCCAATCTTACATAAGCTGCTTGCTACGAAATGAACAAAACTGTACATACCGAATTACACTAACTGTATATATATATGGTATAAATGTTGAATTTAGTTGGCAATGTCTGAGTCCCTAACAGCTTTTCCCAGAGAAGTAGGGAAAAGCCTAAGCAATCTTCTACCTCAAACCTTTTTCTGATAATAATTAAATTTAGTCATCCCTTAGTCAAATAAGGGTTCAACTTCGGAGCTGAAATTTTGCCTGAACCTTTATTATGACTTTCTGCATTTTGGCTAAAAAGTCTCATTAAATATTGTGTTGGCGTATCAAATTATTGAAGGTCAAAGATACATTTTTTGACCTTTGATCTTTGATAGACGCCGACACGAGATTTTATGAGACTTTTAGCCAACATTTAGAAAGCCATAATAAAGGTTCATGTGATCATCTCATTTTATATTTCATTCCGAGGTTCAGTCTTTTTTCACCTTATTTGACTGGGACATGAGAGCTTTATCTCTAACTTTTTGTCCATTTATCTTGACCATGCGCCATACATTTTTTATAATCATTTTCACCCATTCTGTCAACCTTAAACGGAAGCACAGTTTTTCTAAATCTTTGTTCAACGTTTCATGATATATGAAATCGGAGCAGTGGTGGTAGTTCTTTTTTGGGCATTCTCGTATAGTGACTTAAAGCTGAATTAATTGGGCTAAAGTATTATTAATTTTGTTTGATTACATTTATAGCATAAATTGGAAGCAATCGATTGTTCTTCCATGAATTTCTAAAAACTACGATTGAGTAGCATCTATGATGTTTAAGATAATTGGATTTTTTCATCGAAATGAGGTATCATATAGTATAAATGACCTTTATTGATATTATAACTTAGTCTTTTAAATAATTTCAGGTTTCTTATTCCTCATTGAGATTTGAACATCTATAAGACCATGCAAGGTTTTCGGTCTATTAATATTACGTCATGTTGGGATAGTGCTTTCCGGTGATTGGAGACTGAGATCGTTTCTCAGGAGGTTCGTCATCTTTTGTTTTGTAAATTGATGCAATAACCAGAATGCACTCTGTTATTGGGTCAATGATAAGTGTTCGTGGCATGTAGCTCTCAGACTTGAGGACGCCGTCCACAGTCTCATTATCTCAAGCCCTGCTTTTTCTACATTTTGGCTAGAATGTAAAACATTTTTTTATTATTAATATCGTGCTTAGAAAAGGTTCAAATCTACCATTTATGTTATTGCATCTAAGAAAATATGAAGATATATTCTCATAGAACATATAATTCTAAAAAACTGGATATCTTCGAACCTGGTAGAATTCTGACTTTTCCGTCCAATCGTTAATAGTCTCAATGGCACACCCTGTCTATAAAGTCGAGATCTCACGCTTCAATTGAAAGGGGCGGGACTTGGCTGGCGGCTGATCACACCAACTGCTCGTATACCATGATCTAGATATTAAATTTATTAAAATACATCTATGAAAAAATATATTTGTATTTATAATTTTAGTTTTATCACAAATTGTTAAATTAATAACATATTCAATGGTTATTTTAATGAGTGTTATATAAAAAAAAAAGACAATGAAAATAACATCCTAATATTCTATTTTAATTTTTAATAATTTTCGATACCTAACAGTACTGGTTATTCGCAGAGAATGGCTAATTCACTATATCTCGGATGGTGGAGCACATTCTCAGTTTTATTCATTTGAAATGTTAAGCAGGCACTCCGAATCAATAATCCACCAATATTTGGAGCACGTGCTCCATACACTTAACATATTCCATTGTGTAACTTCTCTTCATTCATATCTAACCGGAACCTCTGTTCAGTTTTTTGAGGAATGAGTTTTATTCAGTTCGCCCAATGCGTTTAACGGAAGTTGCCCATCCCCCTAGACCAAATTCGAAATTCGGTATATTTTCTAATTTTATATATTAAACTAAAGTTTAAAGTTCCCCAAACAATTATGTATACTGCTCTGTTCTATAACAACAAATGTTATTGTGTTGAAATAAATATTTTCTCTGTGTAACCAAATACAATACCTACCGAAATGTTAAGATTTTGAAAGACTGGTCCTAATTTCGTCACCCAATTAAATTCACTATTTTCTTTTTGTTTAGAGGCTAAAAACTCCCTGAAAGAAAATTTATTTACATTAAACTACCTACTTTAAACGTTTTGATTATTGATTACTTTATTAAATAGGTGACTAATTATCAACCCAAACAAAAATCACAAACATATTTCTCTACATTTGTTAAGGACCATTTTAAACTTATCGTTTATTTAAGCCATTTTCTTCCTCGTTTGCCTTCGCAACAGTTGATTTATTTTTCTTCAGACAAGTTAAAAAACCTTGAGCGGGACGAATTAACAATTCGATCTATGAAAACAATGGCAGCTTTTCTACCTTAACGAGTAAACGTACGGGTCTAGGACAATTTGAACATGATGACAATACACTAGTCTACAAATAGTAATAACAAGATAAAAAATATCTTCCGTCGATGCACCAGAATAGCGTTCTGAAATTGATCAGAAACTATTATCACCCCCATTTATAGTTGAAAAATACTGAGCCATAACACTAACAGTCACAGCTATTATACTATCAATAGTCTTCTGGGTGGTACTGAAATATTTCAAGAGTTTTTCAGTAGGTAGCAGCAATATAGACGCTAGATGACGGAGGAGGGGACGAATTTAGGTGACGGGACGGATTTCGGGCCCTTCCCTAATATTGTGAGATTGTTTTAAATAGTTGCGCTGTTTATTAATCAAGACTGGATATTTCGTATTAATGGTATGCTATAATTGTTATTGAACTTGTATTTTAGTACATTATGCTTGTTGTATTATTATAACCAAGATTTACAACATATAGTCCGAGGTTCAATCATAGTTGGGTGTGTTCTGGAAACGATAAATGGAAAATAGAAAAGTAGTTTCTGCTGTTACTCAATGGCCTGAACATAATACGCAAATTTTCATCGGCGATACCGCTCAGATTGGTGGATATAATGAACGCCCTTCAACCTCCTGATGGGTAATTTTACTGTCGTAACTTATAATGACAGCCTCCGCCTGACATGCTTTGTAACATCCTCTCCAGCGGTTGTGGTTCGGACCGTGTCTAAATCAAACCCATCAACTCAGACCTAATCAAATAACACGTCCTTTACTTCGGTAAGCCGCTGAAGGCTCTAATTGCATTTTAATGACTGGCCGCAGTACGAAAGGTCATTCATTGGTATTTGAACAACTGATAGTGAAAAAAAAATGCACGATTAATTGGATCCCGCATAATCAGTTTGTCGTTGCTACCTCAAAATCTTTGGTCAGTACAATAATCTTGGATTAGATTAGGTTTAACAAGCTATTTTTTATATTCTTTAGAGTTTATTCCATTATTACCTTAGAGCTATAGTAATCGATTATCGAATAAATGTCGAGGATTTCTGTGAATCTAAAGAAAGTTATTTCTTTTTCTAGTGTAATTGTATGCTTTTCCAGCAGTAAAAGAGTTAGAATATCTGAAATAATCTTGCCTGGAGCTTTTTGTATCAATCAGAGAAAGATTTGTTGGCTTTGGCGTACGTCGAAAGAATGGACTAAAGTTCTCGGAGTTTACTAGTGATATTACTGGGGATGGGTGGTGTATGTTTAAATTTGTTTATTATATAGACATTAGATATATAAACATTAGATATACAGACATTTTGTTTTATTATATTATTTAAAATAATTCTTTCAGCTCTAATTTTCTTTTGCTACTAATTACGCCTATCCTTAATTTCTTATACGCTGTTCATATTGCGAACCTCTCCTCTATGGGTACTGGAAGACTAAAGCTTTGCATCGAGAATTTAGAATCGTAATGTTCGAAGTTGGCGTAGGAGTGCCCAAGAGAGAAGCGAATGGCAAAAGATAGGAAGACTCATTATAAACCCGTAGTGCTCCAAAAGTTGTTTGTAAATTAGTAATTAAGTCTTTAGTGAAAGTTCTCAACTTTATTAAGTAGGATAGCTTTAAGTCCCTATCTTGTATTCATTTGTAGATGTTACCGAAAAATAAGAGGAAATTAGGGGATGAACAGTAGAAATAATCAAAATCTAAATTGCATAAAGACACTAACTTGATTGATCTTTTGTAAACGTTTTTGTCTGAATTATCCACCTATCAAAAACCAAAAAATTTGAATTATCGTTTGTTGAAACTATGCCACGTTTGAACAAACGCAATATATTTAAAGTGAGTATCCCAAGTCAGTATTTTCCCTCAATAAATTTGTCTCGTTTGGGAGGGTTTGTATATATATATATATATATATATATATATATATATATATATATATATATATATATATATATATATTTTTTTTAATTGTGGTTAAAACTGTATTTATGGATAAATTTTATTTTTTCTGCTGAGCCCAACACTCGACCTCATCTTAGAATTCATGTAAATCCAATTTAATTATAGTTTGATGATAATGTTTCTGAATCGTCTTCACGTGAATGTTTAATATAGGATGTAGGATTAAGGATACTTCCCTGCGGAACTCCAACTCTGATGAATTTCAATTCAAATTTCTTGCTATTATCAAGCAATCTCTAGGGTATGATTAAATAACAAAGTGACAATATATGTTCTTACTTTTTTGTGTTTATACGATAGCAAAAATATAATAAAGAAGTGTTTTTAAAAAAATGAATTGCATAAATAATTAGGGTCTGGTTGGAACAAGTGTAAAGACCTTCACTAGTTTTCCTTCAGAACTTTTAAATAGTATTATCCTACTTAAATATGGTCGATCACAAACAATATTTCGACGCCGTTTTTCGAAAAAGGCTTAAGCGCCAAAAATTCGAAATTTAATTTTCGATTTATTATTCGACGTAAAAACCATCTCTAATGATTCCCTCTCACGATATATCGAGAAAAAAAAATTGTAATCCGCCTAAAAACCGACTATTGATGACGTAAGCTCCCAATACTGACGTCTTTCAATCGTCACTCTTGCCTTGGTCAGTGCTACAAGTCCTAGAAATATATTGTAATTATAAAAGTTTTGCCATCTGTTCACGATAAAGAATAAACTTTTTAAGAAATATTTTATAATTTGGGGATACGAGTTCCACGCGTTTCCTATAAAATTTGCTAAATGGCGTTTATGCCTTTTTCAATAAACGACGTCGATATGGAATCTCATTTATTCTATATCAACGAACGCAATAAAGAAGAAAAATGCATTAAATACGCTTATTACTGCTACTTAATACTTAATACGCTAAAACTGCTGAAATATTACTCTGAATCAATCATCCGTGTATTTCAACGTTGTTTCACTAATACTTCTTGTTTTTCCCTATTATTTTTTCACGAAGTGCGTCTGTGAAGTTTCTCTAACATACTTTGATTGTTTCGAAAGTATTTCGTAGCACCGTGTAAGGCTCTCCACATTGGTATTAAATATTTCAGCGATTGGGACGGTGAGCGTCGGAGTTACGTAGCCGAGAACATTAGTAATTTAGTTTTATAAATGGAGCTCCTCTGGCGACCCTGTGATAAATTATAAAATTGCTTTTATCCGGGCTTAGTGGTTCGTTAGAGTCCTTGTGTTAGAGTTAATAAACATCCGTTTGGGATTTCACCTCGGTCAAGGGCCTACTACGGAATTAGTTATCGTGCTTCGTTCTTGCTCGCTTGAGGTGTTTATTGATTGATTATAGTTGTTAGCTATATCGTGGAAATTTCCTTTAAGGGCTAGGTAGATTGCAGGGATGTCATATATTATTGCTTCTTCAACTACTATAACGTAGTTGTTTAACTATTTCAAATAATATAATGTAGAAAACGTACCTATGTAATCGGTGATTCTGTTTTAAAAAAAAAATATTCTTAGGTTGTTCGTCCAACATTTTTCAAGCCCTACGGAACCGTTTTTGGCGAAACTTAAGCGGCACCATGCTGTTGAAATATTTTGGTTTATTTTGAGCATTACATTTTTCAAAAAGAGATTGTCAAATTTCAACGCGCAATACACTGTAATATTTGATAGAATTTTCGCTTTAAGTGGTGACAAACTTTTTCACCAGAATTCATTTCCATTTTAGAAAATGTATCGATTTTATTCACTTGAATTATTTATTTTTCGTCTCTGCTCCTTAGATATTCTGTCTTATAGAATTTCGAATCTCTTAGAATAATCTTTGTTTTTAGATGGTTGAACGGCAACTAGTAAATATAATTGTGGTGATAAGATCGCCGTAAGTGAAAAGTGGTTGGGATGGACAACGAACAAATCACTAAAAGGATAATCAGAGCTAATCTGCAAACATCCTAAAAGCGTCTTAAGAGTCGTCCAAAACTTAGATGGTACTTCGACGGTAAAAGAATTTGATGGAGTTCACTGGAATGAGATTCTTAGACAAGGACTGTTAGTGTTATCATTATCGAACCTCCGGGTTCACTAAGCCTTTTATTTAGATTCAAATAATATCAAGAAATTTGTTAGTTATATAAGTACTTCTTTAAAAAAAATGGAAAAAGTTAAAAAAAAAAATGAGTGATGTGCAACAATTGGGTTTGTTGCTTTTGTGAGCCGTGGTTGACCATCTAGAGGTTAGCATCCTTTTCTAACCAGAGTTCGCAGGTGTCAAGTTCGTACGCAATATTGAACAAGGTTTTTATTTTATTTTTTCCATTCATTGCACGACTGGCAACGAATCACTAATGTAAGAGCTTCTTAATGATCTGACGATATATCAAGAGTGTAAGAAATATTGCTCGCCCGAGTTGGACTTAAGTCTTTATATAACTATTTTTAAAATATTAATTTAATATTTTCGTTTAGGTACCTAGTAAACTTAACGAGCTCATCTATTTTAGCAGGAGGCTATGAAATTTCCAGCACTTCGGTTGTTGTTCACTTTTACAATTTTTCATTGTTTATAATAATGTTAGTTGGTGAGAATGTTATATTTTATTCAATATTAAGCTGCTGCTAAGAAATTACAAAAAAAATGAAAGAATTTTAATGAAATTTTGTTGTATTTTTAATATTATGTATACAAATTTATGTAGCGCTTAATCATGTGTTTGTATTTGTTTCAGGTGAGTACTTGCTATAACCACACTTGATTCGAATCATTATTATTGAAGAAGCGGTGGTAAGATAATTTGTATTTATTTTTTTATAAAAATTTGAACAAATAAAAATACTTAAATAAATATGAGCTAATTTTTAAGTCTATAGTGTATTTTATATTATCCTTAGCTAGGCATGTATGCTTTAAGCTCCATATACCATAGCCTGTTGAATGTGCAAAGTCGGTAGCTCAATTAATCTATTACTATTGCTTCCTACTACGTGATTCTTTAAAATGTTAATTGGTTTTGTTTAAATCTCGAATTAAAAATATTCTGACCTTTTTTGAATATTACATTTAAGAAAAAAAATATATTGTCAAAATTCAACGTTAAATACAATGAAATTTTATTGAACTTCCTCTTTACAGACCTGTTTATTCATTCCGTTATAGTTTACAGCCTTATGATTACGCAGTAAAATCTAATGTACTTCAAATTCTCTTTATAACATTTAATAGTTCATGTTATGCATTCATAATAATTATATGCACCACGTAATATTAATAATATATATTATTATTAAATCCCTGTCTAGTTGTTCTGCTTTCAATGCATGGGCATATCAATCGGGGTGGAGCTGCTATCCCGTTCCAACGTGGAAAACATTTATTTCAGTGCTAATCGTCGTAAACTATTTTAGAGGGATATTTTTAAAATATTAACGTTTTAAACGTTAGTGTAAATTATTGCCCGTTCTCTCTCTACAAAAAAGAAATTAAATTTGGAAAATTGTCTCCCCTCTTCTATTTTGAGGTGGATATGCCCTTGTTTGAATGAGTTTAGAAAATTATATTTTTCTTTTTTAGTATATTTATTTTGTACAGATAAGAACTCATAACCCTTATTATACGTGCTTTTCTTGTTTTGGTTGACACTACGAAATATTTCCTTTTATTATGAACTGCAACTTTTAAAATGGATTTCTACATTTCTGTGTATGATAAAAAAAAAATTAAAACAGTTTTTTGCTGTTTTATTTAAAGATTTTTCATTCAACCTAGTTACTGAAAGATGTTCGAATAGCGAAATGTGTTATATAATATTATATTGGACAGCGTACTATTCATATCGAACATAACTTGGAAATGCGTTGTCTAATTCTATTTACGGGATGAATTGGAGTTTGCTGAGGGACTTAGCCCCGAACTTAGTGGATCAAGTTCTACATAAAGCCTGTCGACTCCGTTATGTAAACCCAATAACGCTGGTGCATAAATCTCTGCCTTAGCCTGCCTCGGGAATGGTGCCAGTACCGGGGAAGGAGAGGGAGGGGGGAATGAGGTCTACAAGGTTTCTGTCGCTCCTTGTTCCATGGAAGGCGTAGATATTCGCGCGCTAGCGGCGGAAACAGTCAATCGCATTTTCCATTTTTGGATGCAATTAATTGAACTAATATTAGGGAATACCATATATAGATATTGTATAATCAATGGTTTATGGTTAATGGCCGTGAATGACTATTACATAAATTGGAAGCATTTATTCATTTTCCAATAATTGGCAGACATTTTACTCGTTGATTGCGGTATTAGTGGTTTATGTGACGGTGCGTTATCGGTCCCCGGGGACCGGAGCCGCACCTGAGATCGTTTGATATCGGGGATAACCTGAGATTGGGGATATCCTATCTTAATAAAGATATCCCCTCCCCTCCCTCCCCCGTAAATGAGTGAAATTCTTGAATATAATCTCGCCTCACGTAATATAAAATAAATGCTTCAGTCCAAGGGGACCGATGCAGCGTTCAACGTGTTCATATTTTAGTAAGTGTTTTGGTACTAGAAACTGTTTATACTGCGATCTTAAGTATTTCAACAATAATATGTAATTATAATAAGAAATGGTGATTGATGAAAAATTTATTTTTCTGTACGCCTAAATTTCTTCCGATTTAAATTCCAAATCTCAAATAAGAATATGTTTGACTATCTCTATGACGATATTAATTTGATAATATAATTATATCTATTAATGCAATAAATATAATATGTATTACAAATATTACAAATCATTAGAATTTATTACAAAGGCTATAAAATCAAGTGTCCGACGGTTGCAGTCCCACATCACAGCAGTGTGTTGCGGGTAAAAGTCTGCCCCTTCTTGCGTCCGATTTAGACAAGATTTAAAAAAAAGAAGCTTTTATTGACCGCTTTTGCTCGAAAAGAATTTGAAATAAATGAATTTTAGTGACTGTAGTAATTATGCCGTATTGTTTTAAGTTAAAGTTTCACGTATTGCAGGACCGTTATGCTTTTACAAATATTCTGTTATATAATTTTAAACTATTTTAAGTCTATAGTAAATATCAACCGAGTATCAAATATAGCTTAAAATACTCTTTATTAATATATGTAATTATATCGTCAAAAATATACACACATATCGGTATATATATATATACTGTGTAAATAGCTCCTGGGGTATTCAATCGTTACCGAATTAAATTTCAAATCATTAATTGATATTGATATTCTAGCTAGCTACTTTTTTTTTTCATAATGTTTATTTTCTGATCTTATCTAAAAATCATGATTGGAATTTGGCTTCACAGCTCAAAATTTCATCAAAATCACATTGCTTGTACACAAAAAGCAATATTTTATTTGCTTTATTATATTATTTATAATATTTTATAGTAGTTGATATGAGATATTGACGACAAATAATGCTGAATGCTGTTCAACAAAAATCGTTGCCCAAGCTACACAATTGCCCTTTAAACTTGCCAGTTATTATTGTTTGAATTTTTTTTTAATCTACTTTATTTTTTTAAAGATTTAAAAAAAAAAAAGCTTTATACCCTTTTAAAAAAAATAGAATACGACTGTGATTTTGAGGTACTGAGTTGAAACTTAGTATCAACTGATAATATTCTTTATATTTCCGCAGGATGAGATCTTCGTTATAATGACATTTAACGTTTTTTTCGAATGAGGGAAAAGGAAAAGGGAGGTCAGACGTGGCTATTACTCCACGATATCTGTCAAAAGTTTCAGAACATTCAGCTGATACGTGCCGTGGATGATCGAGGTTTCGGAAATGGACTGAGCCATTTTGTGCTAAGGAGCGGGAGACTGAGCTCGTGTAACTGGGTCGTGGTCAGAGCGGAAAGGTTGAGGCTTGGCCCGCTCGATACGGCGCTCGCCTGTCTGCATACTCCAAGCCCTTGGTTCTGTCCTCTCAGCCGATATATGGCCAATATACACCCTCTTGTAAGGGTTCACTCAGTTTATGCGCAAGAAAGGAAAAATTGTAGTTTATGCACAAAAGAAAGGAAACATTTAAAAGTTTACCATGTAATTATTTATTTGTAATTGAGGATAACCTCTTTGAGCGATGCCTGAAATCAACAATCACAAACCTTGGTCCATTTCGCCATCCTACTATTAACCCCAATAATGGTTGAATTTAATTTTTTATTTAATTTTGTTATTAATCATTTATATAAATTTCAATACATATCAATGAATTCCGATGATGAGGCTCTAATGTGCTATTGCAATGTTTTAAGTTCAAACTTATACATTTACATTAAACGAAGGGAAATATATAACTTCCATTATAATGTTCCCTTTTATTTATAATGTTTACGTTTCGGGGAAAAGGTTCCTTTTCAGAACTATCATCAAATATTGCATCTATAATCACAATATCAATAATTTAACACTAACCCAGCATATATTTCTCCCCCATTGTCAATTTTATAAAAATTTCCAACATCTTTCCAACTCTTCTTCTGCATCTACATTGAAGTAACACAATAAAAAATGTTTTAACTTTACTGAAGTAAATAAACCAATACCTAACCGCTTGTACAAATACAAATATCTAATCTCGTAAACAAATGCCATACTTTTGAAACCTTGTGAGATGCCATACAATATGGCAGCCATTTAGTAGATTGACGCTGTCCCAATAGCATACAGTCTAGTCTGCTATACTGAGCCTGCTATTTTACTTGTTTTCTACTACATTTTATGAAACTCGACGAATTGCACAAATAGCATATAGAGGATGTAGCCTTTTAGGCTATATATATATTATATATATATATATATATATATATATATATATATATATATAAATATATTTATTAAATGTTTGTTGGCCGATTATCATACTGCTTATACCTTAGCGACGTTTGTTGGCGGTGTCGGCATCAAATCTTTTGGTGCTCCCAGCCTTATGATTGTTGTTATTGATGTTCTATGTTTTTTTAATTTAATCATGTTTAGTTTAATGGAAACTAAAAATTTAATAAAAGGATATGCCTGTTTCCTGTTGCATAACCGTAAAAAATTAAAAATTAATACCTTAACTACCCATTCGGAAGGTTCGACTGCACGCGTGACCCAGACTCCAAACGCCGCTGGTCCTCTGTAGATAAGTTAGTTACTGCCTCTTCGATATCATCTGAGCTGGAAAATAGTTGTGGTCGATCGGGGGGAGGCTTGAGGTTGACTGTACCTCCAAGATGCGATGCAATTAGGTTTACCGTCCCCTCGAGGATATTTCTCACTTCTTCCTTCTTTTGATGTCTTCGTCAAGAGTACCTGACCAATCCGGCTTCCCACATCTTAATTGAAATCTCGGAAAGGACCATCTGTCCCTTCCTCCCTTCCACTTTCTGTCCAAATGGCTCTTTATAATTTGGTCATTATCGCTCTCTCGCTTCGTTAGAGCCGCACAAAGTTCCCGTAAAGGTTTTCTGATTATTCTCTACGGAAGATCGGAATTTTTTATTTAACTTTTGGTACATTTATTTTGACAATTACCCATTCATTTTTAATTTTTTATTTTAGCCAATAAATAATTAGGCTAATTTATTTAAGCATGTTTTCTAAATTTGTTCCGGAGACTGACTCGTTTCGTTAAAAACTTTGAAATTTGAAACCATTTGATTTTGTAAGGCGTTAGAAATACGTCGTTATCGCTATGTGGTCGACAAAATCAGATGAAGCTCTGCAAGACATGAGGTATTGGAAGATGTACACGATTTGAGTTGGGAAATCAATTAGGTTTGTGTTAGCCTAATTTGGTTTTATTATTTTCAACTTTCCTAATTGACAAAAAAAAAAAAAAAAATTAAATTCTCTCGTTTTACATTTAAAGATATGTAGAGTTAAAAAAAAAACGAATAAAAACAAATCCCTAATTTTCGAGATTTAATATCAAATTCACAAGTTATCTCAGGATAATTTTCAAACTTTTTTGCAAATCCTCCATTCTTTAAGAAAAATGGCACTAGTTCCTTTTCCCTGTGTCTGTACAACCAGTTATATTTTCCTGATTCCGGAAGATTCTTTCTTTTTAATCGGAAGCCAAGTAGTTCTGCAGATTCCTTCCGCAAATTCAATCACTTGTTGATTTAATAAGTTCATTTTGATTGAGACGTCGTGAAGTAAAGCTTACTTTAGACTATTAGATATCATCGCTATTATCTTCTGTGATTATATGTTCACTTTCAACATCATCTTCGTCTAGGTTCGGTAAAACAACAAGAGGAACAGGAACAGGTCGGTCTTCCCCGCGTAAAATTGGCCTGATGGCTGAAGGAAGACTTGGATACGCAATCGCATTTTTATTTTTCGAATTGCAACACTGAACATTAATTAAAAGGAAGTAACAATCATTAAGTTGGTCTTTTGGCTCCCTCCACACCATAGGAATGGAAAATGGCATTCTTCCTCTTTTTCCCACAATCTTAACCTCTCAACAAGTAGCAGCAAAGTTTCTTTTGCTTTATTCTGATCACCTACATTTACCTTAAAATAGGCATATTTCACAGTCTGTTATGCCTGTTTTTTTGCTTAAGCACTGAATACTTCCCACAAATGTAACCAAAACATTAGGATAGTTCACGAACTTACGCGTAGACGTTGTGGTTTCTGAAAACACGAAAGAGAAATAAAATGTTAACAGCGCCGATAACGATGTAAGCTTTATACGATAACACTGACAATACACCAATAACACTAACATGAGGGTTGTAAGCTTGTATTGAGAAATATTCATCGAACGGTAATTAGTCCAATGGCACATTTAATGCACTCATTGCAGAAGTTAAATTGGATATATAGTGAAAAAATTGTACGTGTTAAACAGGGACTTTCGTAGAATTTTTTTGATGATTTAATAAAAAGAAGGCACCTAGTCACATAAATGTCTATACTCGCCACATTTGACGGAAGTTTTAAGGATGGGTATGAAAATTAGATCAAAAACTATATCATCAAGATATAGATATAATGATATCAAAAACTGATATCATGAAGACTAATGTGGTCTGAGGGAACTTATCATAGCCTAGAGTTGACTTTTGTCTCTTGAGGCTGCTTTATTAGAATTATTAACATATTTGTCAAATGAGCTTTCGAAAAGTTTTGGAAAAGTTTTTAGAAGGAAACTATCAAGAAACGCTTTCATACTGGTGAGGCATGATTCTTCAAACTTTGTTGAGAAACGTTCCAGTCTCGGGGGAAATTAATCTTCAAGTTATGAAATATCGGTTGCTCTTTCTCCTCAAAGATTAGTTGTTGCTGAAGGTTGATTGAACCATCCCATATTAAATGGTTTGGTTTTGGAACATTTAAGTCTCTTCTTTAGACTTTCTCCTGAAAACTATGGGTTAAGTTTACTCATTTCCTGTTGAAAAAAAAAATTGGAAATACTTAACAAAAAAAAACTTGGGTACTGTAATTGGAATTTAATCGAGGCTGCTAAAATCCTCACGCTCCTAATGATTCAACAACCAACTACACACAAAGTTTAGTCTAATATTATGTGTCTAATATTATTTATAAATATAATTAATGCACCAAACTCTTATTTTCTTAGAATAATATTATCTTGCCAATTTGTAGTTAGTCGGAGAATTATTTTAATGCAAGATTTTTCATATCAATTGAAACAACAAATAAGACAAATCTTGATTATAAGGAACTCCTTAAAACATAACTATGTTGTTAAAAGACTATGTTGTTAAAGTATGTTGTTATAAAACATAACTATGTTTTTGAGCATACAAAAGCGCGTATGTTATGTTGACTCAAATCTAAAACCAAACTGGACTTATAGGCTCCGCATTTCCACACACAGTCCTAAGTTTATTAAGGAAAGGCCATTGATAAATGAAATAAAATGAATAATTTTTATAAATGTGTTTGTGTGCCGTCGCCTATTTCTATTCTACCGTTCACCGAAATTGCGAAAACCGTTTCCGATGAAACTTCAGCAATGTGAAGGGGTTAATTGAGAGAAGTGAGGAATCTGAATTTTTCGGTAACAACTCTTCCATGGCTGAGTAATCGACTGCCCAATTCCAATTCATTTGATACCTCGAGGAAATCAACATTCATTTATTTCGTTAATAAATGATTATTTCTGTTTTTTTTTTATTATTTTGTTGAGCGGTATATTTTTCGGCTCTCTTTTCATTGATTCCACTCCAAAATGTTTGAAAACAAAAATATTTATTTCCTTTTTTAGTCGTGCCATAAGTTTTTTCTCTGAACACTTAGTTCAGATCATTTCACAAGATCTAATCATGTGCGGATCAACCTTGAAACAATATAATTATTATCTTACTACCTTTAAACTTAATGCGACAAATTATTCGTGGGGTAATGGTCAACAAAATGGAAATACTAGAAATTACAACAAAAAAAAGAACAAATAAAACTTTTTGATTGAAATTCAATGGTACTTGTTAAATAAGCAAACAGATTTTTTAAAAACAAATAATGAAAATAACAGTTAATTAAAGAAAATATTTGGAATATTGTTAGCCTGCAGAGTAACTGTTTTCCTTTATTCATTTTCTTTTAATTATTTTTTTATTTATTGTGGATTGACGGTTTGATTACTTTCCTGAAGATAATTTTCATTTTATTTTGATAATTTTCCTGAAGATCGAAGAAGATCCATTAGCTTCGTCAAGAAAATTGATTACATACATTCTTAAATAAACTAGCAGACGAATAAACTGTTCATAAACAATAATACTATGATTAAGGTGAATAATACATGGCAGGCAACCATGTACAATAGTATATCCTATACCTTTTTTTTTCAGTTTTTCAATTGAATTAAATTATTGTCAATAGTTTTAATTGTTTATTATATATATTAAGTCTTTATACATACAATATTTATCAGCATAAGGAATATGTTATTAATATTTTTGAATAATTAAACAGTTATTAGTGATATCTAGTATTGTTTATTTTAAAATTTCTATAATACAAATAAAATAAGATTGTTTCTTGTATTTTGTTTCCTTTACGGTTATGTCGTTGAATAATCTTTTTTAAAATATTGTAAACATTACTTGTATGACCAGTGTATATATTTTTTTCCGGAATAATTATTTTAAAGGAAGGTTTAAAGTTTTAAAAATTAATCTTAAATACTTTTGCTTTATAGAATAAAGCAAAATAGTAGAATAATAATTAGACATAAACTAAAGTCAATAGTTAAAAAAATGTTTGACATTAATTATTAATAAAATTATTATTGATCTAAATTATAGCATTAGTGGCATCTGCAAATTAAAAAAAAATAAAGTTGGAAGTAATTAAATACGGTTTATCCATATTGAACTGTAAAATCCATGTTAAAAAAAAAACAAACAGTTTGTAATTCATTCACTGTCCCAGGACTGGGAAGACCCTGTACGCTTATCTTATATTGATAACAGAAAACGCTTTTTTTTTAAAAAGTCACCCATAATTTTAAAATATTTGGGTTACACTTATCACGCACATTTCATATATAGTACTTGTTAACCGTCCAAGTCGTAACGGCTAACTGGAATTACGTTCTACGAAAATTTATTGATTTTTTTCCCTAACATTTTTCTTATATTTTCCTCTTTTGTGACTTCTAAGACAGTAAATTGAATTTTTTATATGCGTCATAGCAGGTGACATCAAAAGTAAGGGTAAAAAAGATTAACGCAGAAGAGTGAATAAAGGAGAGAGAAAAGATGATTAGGTAAACTGCTCGGTCCTTTTTTTGCAGTTTATTTAAATTGGATTTACTTAAATCTACGTTTCTTTACAAATGTAAGGCATTTTCCTTTTTTTTCCGTAATTTTATTTTTGTAATTATTTTTTTAAAAATGAATATAACTAATGTTTCAGGAAAGTGCTTAGCGTTAAATGCTTATCTTGAGAAGAATATTTATATATTTTTTAGGTGACAGGTTTTTTTTTTTTTTTTTTTTTTTAATGCTAGTTTTTTTTATTTTTTTCCTATAACGCTTAATATTCTATGAATTAAAATATTTCATTTTTTTCTTTTTTAATTCAGAAATTCAAAATAAATATAAATACAGATTGTCTAAACTCCTATAAAGAGAGCCCACATGAGTATTAAAAGAGAGAGACGGTTTTAAAATTTAAAAAATTTAGACTAGATGTATGATTTTGAAATAAACATTTGTAGAAAAAGACATACGTAAAATAGTTTGTTAGGTATAACTTCCGCATGGTTTTTTTTTTTTTTTTTTTTAATGCTAGTTTTTATTATTTTTTTCCTATAACGCTTGAAATTCTATGAATTATAATATTTCATTTTTTTCTTTTTTAATTCAGAAATTCAAAATAAATATAAATACAGATTGTCTAAACTCCTTGAAGAGAGTCCACATGAGTATTAGAAGAGAGAGACGGTTTTAAAATTTAAAAAATTTAGACTAGATGTATGATTTTGAAATAAACATTTGTAGATAAAGACATACGTAAAATAGTTTGTTAGGTATAACTTCCGCATGTTTTTTTTTTTTTAATTTAATTTTTTTTTTTATTTTTTTTTATTTTTTTTTTTTTTTATGACCCGCAAAGCATATAATCCTCCTAGTGCCATGATTATTTTTGAAATGTTTTCTACAGACACATTTTTATATGCATTTTTCAATTTTGCGTAAAAACATTGATTTGAAATTTTGATGAAAATGTTTTTCTCAACTACTTGAGGTCAACCATCACGCATAACGAACAGTTTAGGAATCAAGATGCATCAAACAGATTAGTTATTCAAAATTTCACAGACAGATAAAAACTAGGAAAAAGAAGTAAAAAAAAAATAAAATAAAAGGAAATCATAAATTAAATCGTTATATTTTAAAAATAAAGTATAAATAATTTATTTTTATATTTTGGAGTGTTCACCTTAATTAACAAACATAAATCATTATATTCTGTTACTTTCAATCCTTATTTTCATCATTGAAGATAATATTGTTTTAGATATTGATAATATTATTTTAGAAAATCTCATTTTTTGAAATTACTCTTCCTTAAATTAAATTAAATTATTATTTGCGATCAATAGATCTTTTGATTCCTATTAACTGTTAATTAAGTTTAATATGAAGTAGTGATTTTCTATGAATGACCTCCTTTCATTCATAAGAAGAGTTGTAAGGAACAAATTAGTTTCAGTTTTTCAGTGGTCTGAATTATTAAAATAAATTAACATTGAGGGTGGAAAATGAATTCATCCTTTTAGTGTCTAGCTTTGAATTATATCTTCAAGTTGTTTTTTTCCCCTCTTAATTGATGCTAACGGTAGTTTTTTTAAATATATTTGATTAAAAACTGTAGAATAATTTAATGTAAATGTAGATTCATTGCTCATTATGTAATGACGTCTCTACTCACAAAAACAAAATTAATATATTTTTAATTATTAAAATTATTATTTAAAAATTGTAAAGGTTGACTGATAACCATACTTAATTTAACTCAAGAAGTTGACAAAACGAAGATATAGTTTAAATAATTATGCTCTTTAAATATAATTTGTCTTACTGATTGTTTAAAATTTTACGCTAATTACTTATGATAATGATAATAACAACATATAAAACCTGGATGACTTACTTCTTTGATAATTACTTATAGTACAAACAGAATCTTATAAACAAACGACTGAAGTCGGACTAGCTAAAGACCGGTACGTGACTGCAGACAATTAGGAAAGCTCACAATCATTAGTTTTAAAACCAACACCGCATAAAGCTTGGTTTTATTTATGTTTAACTGTTGCGGGTCAAAAACAATTAAAAAATTATTTTATGAATTACTGCTTTAAACTTGACGAGCCTCTCGGACTGCCATTAAATATAATTTACGACTTTCTCATGTCAGCTTTTGAAATTGCTTACTTAAGTTCTCTTTCTGACATATGGGTCTGTGACGGAGTTCCCCTTAGCATTTAATTATATTCACTAAGTCTGTTCGTTAATATACAAAACCTGATATAGTTTAATGAAGGTTTTAATTTTTTTTTTCGAGATTGGTGGCCTAGATAAGAGAAAAAATATAAGAATTTCTAAATATAAGGAAAATAAAAACGCTACTAGTTATGACACTATGATTTGTCATTTCCAAATAATTTAATTTAAAAAAAATTGAAAAATTATTTAAATTTGTTTTATTTATTTTTTTGTTTTAGCCTTTAGTATAATAGCTAAGATATGGATGATGAAATCTCTAATTGGCCGCAATTTTGGAACATAACGGCTGATGGTAATGTCGAGTTCCCTGGATCATTCTGTGACCTGTCTTTGGTGCCAATATATATATAAAAAAAAAAAAAAAAAAAAGCCAATATTTTCGGATAAAAGCCGCGAACGGTAGACGGACGGATTTTTTTTAAAATTAGATTTTTGAAAATGTAAAACAAATTTTGTGGGAGGCTAAATTTTTTCTTTTTCTTTGTCGATTACAAAGGTTCATTATTGAAAATAATAAACCAAAATTCATAGAAACAGGCTTTCAAATAATGTTATGAAATATCCAGTAGAGTACTTTGGTGTTAATAATTGTTGATTGTATAGTGCTAATTATTGCACTAATTATTTTTTAATTTGTTTACTACTATGGTAATAGAGAAAATAAAAAATGATATTATCAAAGGAGATCAACTCGGAATATTTTGATGTTACAGTGTTAATTATTGTTGATTGCAAGTGTTAATAATTAACACTAATATAATAACTAAATAATATTTAATGTAAAAAATAAATAAAATAATAATAATTATTGTTTATTTTTTACAATCTCTGGTAGAGAATTGAAGTATGTTATTTTTTTTATTTTTATATTTACATAAATTTCTTCGTTTTAATCGTCTGAGATATCAAAAGTTATTTCTGGAAAATATCGTTCATTCGTCGTTATCCCCTATTTATGTGTACCGGTCGTTTCCCTAAATTGCCGAATTGTTTTTATCAAAATCTCAAGTATTTGATTTTTTATTTAATAATGATCTAATTATTGCGTAATTAGAAGATTCTAATGGCAAAGACTCAAGTCATTCAAAGTTCAGTAAATAAATAACTTTTCAACCTTTCAGCAATTCAGTCGTTATCAGATCATTAAAAGGCGAGATGCAGGCCAGAAGTAGCACACCTCACATCAGCAGTCTAACCTAATGGAGATAGTACATCCCTCCGAGACAATTCATTACATACCGAAGAAAAAGGGAGTTTACATTTACAAAGTTGAAAAAGCTTGCATTCAAACAGCTGATCAGTAAAAAAGAAATACAAGCATGAAAACTAAAAGGCCAAATATCCCGATTGATCTAGTCTTTAAAATCGATAAAACGAAATTATATAGATTATACCTAAAATTAATGCCAGTAAATTTTTGCGGAGTATTTGTATTAGCTTCAAATGAAGAACCAGTAACTTCTTGGTGAAAAAACAATACGGTATATTTTGTAATATACACAAAATATACCAAAAATTAATTTTTTCTTAGTTATCCATTTAGAGGAATTGATATAAATATAAATGCAAGCGTTCATTTATTGTTCATTAAATAATGTCGTTATTAAAAAAAAAATCTGATGCGGACACCACATGACTTCCTTGTACGGCTATTAAATTATAAATCGGTTGCTCAAAAATTGATTCTGATTCCTATTTGGTTACTAGATTCCGAAGATAGCAGTATCTCGAAAACGATACTCGGCGTCGCGACGTCAGATTGGCGTCGGTTACGGGACTTAATTCTGGATGTGCTAGACTCAGAATTTTATTATCTAAAACTTTTTTTTCTAAAATTAATCATTGAAGAGAATCATTTAAAAAATCAATTATGAAAATTGAAAAAAATCTACAGTGAACTTCAAATAAAGTTCCACTTTTCCACTTTATCCAACAAAAAAATCTAGTATGTGATTTATATTGGCATATATGTATTATATTCCACATTTGAGAATTTTTGCATTTAATATAATTTTTAATGAGCCTGTTATGACCTTCAAGTAAAATACCTCTTCCGGTTCGACAAATTTTGCCAAAATCTAATATGTTATTTATATAGAAAAATAAGTCTCATAACCACATTTGGAAAGCTTTGCATCATATTTGAATATAATTTTGGATGAAATGTATCACGATCATGTAGTGGCCAAAAAGGAAGGTGTATAGCTAGATGTTACAGCGATCCCAGAAACAAAATTTCAACTTTCTTCGGCTCACCGTTTTTGAGTTATGCGAATTAACGAACACACAACAGTGAATACTTTAAGATATACTTTTATTGTCTAAACAAAATGTTACAATGACATTTATAGTGCTTCTTACAAGTTACAATTTCTTAGCTATCTTACATCATAGCTTACTCTGATACGGAATACGGAATATGGAATGTCTATTTAGCAATTTTAGAGAAGGCTTCATAGGGATGAGAATGGAGAGGGGAGGAAGTTGCAAGGAGAAGAAGGAGGGAGATAATTTCCTCTACACCTAAATTCTGTGTGGAAATAATTCTTGGAAGCTCATGTGAACTTCTTGTGAGGGATGTCCTGAGGGTTCAGTTAAAGTATACAATTAAAGAATATGGTTGTAGTAAACTGCTCATTATAAGAGGGAGCTTGACAGCGTTTCCGGTGGAAAGAAAGCAGATCTCTTGTCAATGGTCAGCCGACCTGACATTGACAAGGTGTTGCCTTAGGATTTACATGCTAGGACACCCGGATGTACAAAATGTGTGGTCTAAGAAATTGGACTGACTAGTGTTTAAAATTATCGTTATAAAAATTGTTAGATATAAAAGTCGCCTGATAACTTGCGAGATAAGGACGCACTGACGTCACAACGAAACTAGTCAAAATGGATTCATGGATGGTCAAAATGAATATTTCCGTTGAAAACTAAAAACCAACAAATTTCGCGATTAAAATTCTTCCTTTACAAGGAAGTAAAAACAACAGTACACTTGCAATCGCTCTTCAGTATTTTTTATAGAAGTTATAAAAAATACTGAAGAACCATTGTCGTTTTTTAGGCCGATATTTTTTTTTAAACCCAAGTTTTACGTCATTTTGTTTATTATTTAAAAATGGCATGTGACCATACTTACTGTTACAAGTCGAGGATGTAAAAAAAGGAGATATATTAATAATATATATTAGTATAATTCAATATTACTATTAGCGTTAGTCCGTAATAGAAGGACCAGTAATTTCTTGGTGGAAAAAAAAGAAAATACAAAATATACCAACAGCCCGGTTTCGCTAACTTATTCATGTAGCAAACGAAATTAGTGAACGCAGACGAGTATAGAAATTCTATAGGGGCTTGGAGTACACTGGGTCATCGGACCAGGTCACACGCTCGCTTCATACAAAATATTATCTTGTTCAATGAACCCTCTTGTTCTATATAGAGTAAAATGTGACAGAAACGAGCTAAGGTTGAAAAGCTATTTAAAATAAATAATGACATGGTTATCAATACAATGTTTTTTTTTAACAATATTTTTTATTTAATCAAATTTGAATGGAAAAAAAATAAATAAGGAAGGAAATAAATAAACAAAAAGGTTAGCAAAAATAAAGATTCGTTCTGCGCATATGCATCCTCAAATAATTCTTAACTCCAGTAATGATGCGGTTTTATTTTATTTAAAAAAATTAATAAAGAAATTGAAAACCACTGAGCTCTTCCATAAATTTTCAATATCTTTTTTTTTTCAACCTTTTAATAAAATTTAAATAGACTCCATCAGAGTTTGCTTTCTCTATTATTTTATAGCATTTACCTTTTTTGTTTGCACCAAACCATATTTTTAGTGGTCCGAGCCTTTTATATTCGAGTGTGTCCTGTCCTGTGTTAAGTACCACTTCTCTCTGCAACAATTTTTCTTTGGCTATATCTACTAACTATTAACAGTAATTAACCAACTATTAACATTTGTTTATATAATTTTTTATTCGGTTTATATAATTTAATTTCGTTTTAAATGAATTGATTTTTTTAATTCATTATTACTATTTTATTTTTATATATATATATGTATATATATATATATATATATATATATATATATAAAACTATATAACTAGATATAAATAGGACATCCCGCTGTTGAGTGACACACATCTTAATTGGTCTAGTTGAAGACAGCACTAGTTAAAAAGTTCGCAATTTTCTTCCAAGGCTGATAGCTCTATTTTTGAATATCACTCTTTTTACATGACTATATCATTTTTCGATTTTATGATATATAAAAATTTGTACATTTTCATAGCCATATTTTTAATACTTCTGGAACAATTTTTTTCCTAATCAAAACCGAAAATGATATTCATTAAGTCAGTCTGTTATTTTAGAATCCAATACGCCCATAGATAGCTATAATTAGACAGCCGTATGTTGCATTCTTATATTATATCCGACTAGCTGTGCCTCGCGTCAAATTGAGATTAATCCCTAATGTAAAAAATTACCTTTAAAATAATAACCTATAACATGTTTTTCAGTACCATTTGTTGTGCCACGAGCCTTTTATATTCGAGTGTGTCCTGTCCTGTGTTAAGTACCACTTCTCTCTGCAACAGTTTTTCTTTGGCTGTACCTACTAACTATTAACAGTAATTAACCAACTATTAACATTTGTTTATATAATTTTTTATTCGGTTTATATAATTTAATTTCTTTTTAAATGAATTGATTTTTTTAATTCATTATTACTATTTTATATACATATATATATAAATATATATATATATATATATATATATATATATATATATATATATATATATATATATATTTATATATATGTATATATATAAAACTATTAATAGTGAATCTCCGTTATGAAATTTAACTTTTTCTTGAACTGTTTTTACATTGTTTTTCAACACATCTTTGTTTTTTAATAAACTTTTTATAAAAAATTATCAGAACTTCAAACAGCATAATTCTAAAAAAAAAATAAATTAAGCGAAAAATAACTTTTGAAAATTATGTTTATTATTAAAAAAAGCAACTAATGCATTAAGCAAATTTCTCTTTGCATCGGCATTGATAAAGAATGGATCCCCACGAAGCAAGAAAACAACATAGCCCAAGCCATTTATTTTGCAGATCTGAAATCTTCGCCTTCTATCATCCATCTAGTCAACGGGTTTAAATAAAAAGCCTGAATTACATTTCAGTTTCCATTAGGGAGAATGAGGTCAAAAACCCCATACAAGATATTTAAAAAAAATCAGTTATTTAAAAAATATATTCATTGAAATCAAAACTGTCAAAGTGAATGAATACTTCAAATAATGTTTGTACTTTGAAGTCGCGCCTTAATTTGATTTCTTCAAAGATTTTACCACCTACACTTTTTTTCTAACTGCAGTAATTTATCCTTTAAAATATTAAAGAATCCAGGTTTCTCTTTGGTTATAGTACTGTGGTTTCCCAAGTTTTTTTTTATTAGGTAATCTTAGTAGTTTATAAGTTTTATGGCATTTATAACGTTTCAAATCTTAAAATGAATATTTTTGTATTGTTTAATTGTATTTTTTTTTAACTGATATCTACTTGAATTACGTTATATTTCTGACTTCGCACGCATCATCCTAAATAATCGAGCATTTATATTCTTTATTTATTTTATTTTTGTTTACTTACCAATTTCCAAGCGTTTTTCGAAGGCAATAATAAAGATCTCCATACTTTTAAAATATATTTTTATTTTGAATATATGGCTGGGTGACTTTTTTATTCACAAACGAAATAATTAATACTAGTCATGTTTACTGAAACATCGTAGATGTGGCAAAGCTGTCAAGTTGTGTTTTTTACGTTAAATTATTTTATTTTTTTACAAATTATATTCGGCTTAGACATCTGCGTTACAAAAAAATTATAAAACAAATTTTGATTTATATTAATTTAAATCGTATTCATTATTTCAAAAGTGCCTTTTATATACTCGGTATGATCTTGGCAAGTTTTGCCTATCTTCAATGTCCTTATACAAGCATTTTTTATCTAAAACAGCTTTGCGAATACTTGTATAAATAGGACATCCCGCTGTTGAGTGGCAAACATCTTAATTGGTCTAGTTGAAGACAACACTAGTTAAAAAGTTCGAAATTTTCTTCCAAGGCTGATAGCTCTATTTTTTAATACCACTCTTTTTACATTACTATATCATTTTTCGATTTTATGATATATAAAAATTTGTACGTTTTCATAGCCCTACTTTTAATACTTCTGGAACAATTTTTTTCCTAATTCAAAACCGAAAATGATATTACTTAATTCAGTCTGTTAGTTTATAATCCAATACGCCCATAGATAGCTATTATTAGACAGCCGTTTGAGAAATTGAGATTAATTCCTAACGTAAAAAATTACCTTTAAAATAATAACCTTATAACATGTTGTTCAGTGTTATTTGTTGCAGACATTTTCAAGGAACAGATACAAAAAGATTATTTATTTTTCCCGATCTCTTTTAGGAATATTCTATGATTATCATTTTTTTTCTAAATTTTATAATCGATTAATCATTGAGATCTGCCATTATTTGAGACTATGTATATTTGTTTATTTTGTTATTAAAGTTATATTATTTTACAATTAATAACGTTTCGTACTCCAATTTACATCACACAATATACAATAGATATCTTTAAAAAAAACAATACCCTTTCTGTTAATTTATGGGCGATTGACCGATGTAAAACTTTTTTAAGCGATTTGTGATGATTTATTTTTTGGAAAAATATTATCTCTCCACACTTTGTTTCATTTACGTAAAAATGAATTTAATTTTTTTCTGACATTTTCAGCGATTTGATATAGAAGTAGCATTAATTTTATTTTTATTTTTTGTATGCTTGACTTTTCAGCTACTTGTTTCTAATGTATCTTACTACATTAAGGTTTATGCAAGAAAAAACTCCATGTATATTGATTCGAAGAAGAGATAAATAAAAAAATATGAGTAAAAATAACTAGAAAGCATTTTACCTCTTCCAATGAACTGATGATATCGTAGTAAAAAAAAAAAAAAAACCTTTCTCTCAAAATTTGAGGTTTTATATTTCAAGATAGTAGAATCTAAAAATCAAATTGAAAAAAATCCTTCCGTCCACCATCTGCCGTCCTCGACTTTTCCCCGATTATTTTTGAGATATGGTAGCAAAGTCACAGATTTAGGAAAAAAAAATTGGAATTAATAAATCACAGTGTAATAATTTGCAGCGTTTTTTGGTGCTAAACTGTTAGTTTTACATTAATAGTGCTTTTCTTTTTCTGAAAACTTCATTATAAACATAAAAATTAAAATATTTAACAGAATCATTTTCAAAATCAAGTAATTACTAATAAAAACGTTGTGCCTAGTTCTACTTACTAATGGCACTTCGATTATGACTAGCATGAGATTAAAACTTTTATTTAAACTTTTTTATTTTTAGGAATAAAAAAGATCGTATACAAAAGTCTGAAATGAAAAACCAAGACATTACTTGAATTGGTCTCATAAACTTCCTTTGAGGAACTTTCTATCATAAGTGGACATCTCCACTTCCGATAAAGACAAATTTTGATGAGTTCTGATTGGCATCCCAAAACTGTTCTTAATGCTGTACTTCTGTGAAATGTGTTTTTCTCCATAGAAGAGTAAAAGGAAAGTTTGTTTTGTCTAGTAAACATGGTGGGATAAAAGCTCATAATGGTGGAAAAGTTAATTTTTACAAAAGTGGTAATGGATATGTCCACTTTTGATAGAAAGCTCCTCATTTACATGAACCTCTGGGTAAGAATTTTCTTGAAAGCTTCAATCTTGTTTAAGCTTCAATCTTGTTTAAGCTTCATCCTCCATGTACTTCTTGAACACTGGAGATTTCGATAATTTTTTCTTTTCAAATAATCGCTTTCACTCAACAGGCTCAAATTATACGCACTTAAAGCTGTCTAGCAGCAATTACTAGAACAGGATTTGGAAGTTTTTATTATTACATTTTACCATTATCTGTTAAGAATGATTGAGGTGACTCCACTAAGACCTACCCGAAATATTAACTTTATGATTTGTGCTCCTTTGTTCGGGAATATGCGATTTAAAACGATATAATAAAGTATTTCATATGAGTCTTTTATTACCAAACTGAACCCTAAACGATTTTTGTGGAAATCGCGGCCTATTTAAAATTGAAATGTTTAATTAATATTAATATAATCAACGATTTTTGAAAATCTGTGCTAGAATGAAGATTTTTCTAATATATTAATAAAAAAAAAAAATCTCTTATTAACTATTCCAATACAAACTGATGTTTGATAATTTTTTGTTTTTAAAAAAATGTTAATCTTCGCTATAAACAAAATATATCGGAACGCAAGTTTTAGCGTCGGGTTTTAGAGACACATAGAGGCTCTGGATTATCGACCAACTGAGGACATGTACAATAGGCACCTTTACGGATCACTGATGCTGTACAATTTTTTTTTATAGTTGTATTGGGGCAGCAACCCTTGGTCCGAACGACTAAATATTTCTCTGGATTTAGGAGTGTCGTAATTGCAGTTAGGTACGTATTACATTAGGTTAGGAATATATAATTTGGAGATATGTTTTTGAAAGGATACAAAATTAAATAAGCAATATAGATACCTTAATCCGTTTACATAACGATTTGAAAAAAATAAAATAAAATGCTCCTTTTCTACTAGACTGATCTACTTTAAAATATACTGGTACACCGAAAATATTTTGTACTAACATCACATAACATGCTAACTAGTATACCACTATGAAACAAAATCTAATAACTTAAAATTCTATTCAGATCCAAATTTCTCACGCTAGTCTATTCCATATAATCTATTCTTAGAGAAATAAAATTTATATTATCTTTTCTTTATGCCAGTAAGACTTTGTAAACTGCCTTTGTAAACTTCACTAGCTATTCTTACTTTCTGTCGGATATTCTTCGGAGAAATCAAACATTTATTTAAACAACCTAAATTAATAAAAAAAAAAAAAAAAAAAAGATAAATCTCCTCGCTTAAATTTTTTTAATTTGACTGACGGAAATTCGAAGTTCAATAAAATTATATAATCTTTATTTATTTATTAGCCAACGCACAGTCTTTGCATTTAAGGAATTTAGTAACCCACTGAATAATATGGATAATTAAAATTAATTATTAATGCAATAAATCAACGAATTTCTTAAGAAATATTTAAATTAATTAATAAATTATGTGAATTTCAAGTAAAGCTATGGTTCACCGCCGGGATTGGGTGCACATTAGCGGAAAAGATAAATCATATTCTGAGGTGCATTTTGAATATATGTATATATATATATATATATATATATATATATATATATATATATATATATATATATATATATAGCGATTATAGTATCCAAAAAATTAATATAGAGTGTACCTATCAAAGTATAGTGGTGCTTTAGCACTAATGTGTCCATCTAAAGATACTTAAAGTAATTGTGTGTACATATATTCTAGACCTGCATTTTAGCAAATTGTTTTTGTATTACGTTGCATATAAACACAACTATCAAATATTGGTTTTTAAAATATTATTTTGCATATTTTATCTTTACGTTTCTTCTAACTGTGTCAGAAAAAAATTTAAAACCACTAGAACAACATTTATTGCACGGCTATGGTAATTGTTTCAAGTCGTCTCGCTTGAAAATGGAATCTCTATTAATTAAATTCAATTCTATTGCTCTTAATTAAAGATAATAAAACATTTCACTAAGTTTAGAAAAACAAGTAAAGTTTAAAATGGACCCGCACATCAAAAGATTCCATATCTACGCTTTTGAGTACTAATTAAAAACACAATTACTGTTATTGCTTTAGAGGGGTTTTTATTTGATAGGGAGTGATGTGTTCTCGCCTCTTCGTAGTGCCCCCTAGATAGGCTATTAATCTAACAAAAACGAGACACAACTTCGCCATTGCAGGCCATTATTTAAACAAACATCTTAAAAATATTTTAATTTCCAAATTGCTGACATCAACGCCGAAGAATGGCGTAGAATATCTCTGCTTTATTGGACTGTCAGATGAGAAATGGAAAAATATTCAACCTAATCCGGTAAGAGAAAAAAGAGTTATTGTTTTATTAATTTTAGTTCCTCTCCTTTTATTTTATATTTTTGTGAATTATATATTTTTTAAGATAAAATAAATCATGATTTCTTTATTTGTTTATTCTTTTATTTCAATGTGTCTCATTATGTCGTTGTAAAGTGGGGATCTGACCCTTCAATGGGTAGGAAAAATGGTTATGTGCGATACTAACCTCATGATCTACTTCTACAACCGTTGGTCACTTTATCAAGCGCTGAAAACAAGACTCATCATAATTTTTAGTGGTTAAGATTTTTTTTAAATCTTGTTGTGATCTCCCTTAGTGTTTCTCCTATTTTATCAAGATTGCTATGTTATAAACGATATCTTGGATTTTTCCAAGAGATAAAAACATTTCAAAAGTGAGGACAGGTGTAATGATAGCGTTTTCCTTCTTGCGGAGATGGTTGAATTCCTGACACCTCAATTGTCATGGTTTCCTTTTTATTTAGGCTAGAAATGTTTCAGGGAAAACCACTCCTATGGCGTTTAAAACATGACAGCCAGATGATACAGACCTTGTAGTGTGGACTTTTAATAAGTCACGGCCTTTTTCGTTCTTTCTGCCGAATATATATATATATATATATATATATATATATATATATATATATATATATATATATATATATATATATATATATATAGTAAAAAAAAAAAGAAGAACAATAATAATTAGTGTTTAAAATTAATTAATCATACACCTGTTCTAAACGTGCTACAAACCACTACAATGGGGGGAACAGGTGCCCAATAATTCAGCACCACGTTTTGGCCCACGTGGATCTCAGGGCTTATGTTGTCACGCTAGGCTAGAGAGAACGGACAGCTCTCAAATCTTTAATGACGGGATGAATTCAAAATGATGAGGGTTCATGGTTCCCCTGTAGAGCTGCCTAACGAACTTGCACTTCATTACAACAGGGTTGAATATCTGAACAGTAAATGTCCGAAGGGGAAAGATAACGTTTCTGAATATTGTAGTCAATGGCTGATGTCATGATCTTAGCCTGAGGTACTATTCCCTTTTGCCTCATGCTTTGCTTTAATATTGTTTTAACACGGGTCGTTCATATCTAAAACAGCCATCAATTAATTAATTAATCGATTAAGGTAAATAAAATGTAATTTATTCTTTTGACATTTGACAAACAATCTCATCCATACTAGTCAAATTAAAATTTATATAAATCTGTCGTAACCATATAAGCAATGTTTTTGTCCCTCAATCGATGCTATAATTCATTAGAAAATTAATTATTTTGTGTATAATAATTCGGAATTTATAATAGAGCAAGTAACTTTTTAAGCCCAAATCCAAATTAGCCAGAACGAATTGGGTCATTTTCGAGTAATAATCGCCTTTGAGCTATCAATAAATTTTTATTTGATATTTGATTTGTTCCCTAGTGAACCATTTTGTCATAAAAATATATTCCTGCTAATGAACCTGCATTATGAATGGCGTTTCTATTATAATATGTAAATGTCCTTAATTGAGACAGAATGAAATAATACAAAATAAAAAAAAATTTTTTTGAAAAAATATACATATAAAAATATACAAGACTTACGTTTTGTGTATTTTTTGTTGAACTATTTTGGATTTATCGTTACACAAAAACTTTAATTCTAGAAAGAATAGCTGAAAATAACCATTCAACCATAAGTTTATATTACATAAAAATCTCGACTTTCTGAAACCTGAATAACTAATAAAATAAAAGATTATGCCAATCGAAACAAACAAGTTTATTTTCGATTCCTCAATAATTTTTCTTTTAAATAATTTTCCTTGTGTGAAGAGAGGAGGGGTTATTATTTCTTGAAGGGGGAAAGCGAACCCTTTCAACCAGAAAATTAAACCTAAGATTCGCTTCAGAGGAAATGCGAGGGGGGGCTGCCAAAATTGAAATTCAATCTCTGACAAATTAGTGAAAGTCATCTTTGCCCTTTTCATTTCGAAAGTCTTTTTTTTTTTCTTTCATTTTTTCCGCCAACAAGCCCTTAAATACCGTCCTCCTTATTAGCAACTCAATTTAAGACTCAAATACATATAGTCACAATTTGCTTGTGAAATTTAGTAACTTTGTTTATTATTAAGTCACGGTATTATATTATTTCAGATTTTTTGAAGAAGGATTATTGGGAATTTCCAGAGATGTTACGAGTCAACACATTAGAATCGTATTTTAGACAAGTTTTGCTGCAAGTATACGGTTAGCAGAAAAAAATAGTGATGATTCGGTGACATTGTATATGTCAATTGTATAAGCAAAACATGTAATGTATACATGTTACATATTTGAATACGTAGAGAAATTTAGGTATCTGGGGTCTACAATAAATTGTAGTGACGAAATTCAAGTGGAAACAAAGATGAATGTAATAATGGTTAAAGGCTAAGTAAGAATATTCAAAGCTATAATCCTTCTTATTATTCCATAACTTGGTCGCTTATTTTATAAGTAGAACAACTTAAGGTCTTCGGATATAAAATATTAAGAATATTTGGTCCGACGAAAAATGAATCCATTGGAGTATGTAAGCGAAATTGTGGAGCACAACAGTGTACCTAATTAATATAATTGCATAGCGACGATTGAAATGGGCGTTTGAGTCATTGGGCTTAGTAACTGACGAATCCCTAGAAAGTTAATACGAAATGAGACGAGTGGTACTCGTCCTCGGGTTAGACCGAGACATAGGTCGGAGGATCGTATCGGCATCCATTCTCTGGATTTATTATTTTTGTTATTTTTCTCAAGTACTGGTACTTGTACTGTAATTTTTGGAGAAATTAGTGGACCTGTCGCGCCCTTTTGTCAACTTTTCACGGTTAACTTGATGTCAGGATATCGGCGTTATCCTATCCTGAGTGGAAGGTCCTATATTTATTTTGAGCCATCTGCGAATTAATGATTAACTGGTCCAGACGGGAATCGAACCTACACCGCTCCGAAGCTGAGGATACCTCGTCCGTCACTACCTCTTTCCTAAAAGTTGATCTGTCGGAAAAGCATTGCGTTTCATCATGCAGGACAGGCCATTTCTTATTTTTAAAATGTTACAGAATTAATTAATTTCGTAACAACAATTTCGTAACAATAGTTGCAAGACCTAATCTTGCAATAGTTTTCATTATTTATAAAACCTTCACGCGTTGCAGCTTCTTTTTTGATATACTTCAATGTTTTTAAAAATTGTCTTTACATTTCTTTAACTTCTAATTCTGTATGATATATAGCTGAAATAATAATAATTATTATATCATTTATGTTTAATATTTAATTTTTTTTTTTCGTATGCTTTAATATTTATAAGTGGAGCTTATAGTGGGCGTGATAGAGCTGAGACACTTAGTAAAGACCTGACATTCTAGGGCAATAGCTCATTAAGGGACATTTCCATGTTATTTAGTTCACGTTCGAAGAATTGTACCTCGTTAGTTTGATGTTAATTAATTAGCAATCACTTAGCATCAAAGAAATTCCACCTAAATTCGTTCAAACTTGGTCCTTAATTAAGGAAGTATGTGATAACAATGTGACTTTGTTTTATATGTTATTAAATAGATCAGTGTTTTGTGTTAATTTTTTTTTTTTTTTATACTGACTGTTTTATTTAATTTTATATTTATTTCGGCAGCCGTTTAAAAGTTCCGTTTTGTTTTAAAATTGATATTTTTTTTTCGATTTAGGTAATTTCAATTATTGATTCACACTGTACGCTAGACGATCCTTTGCAATATCTGTTCTAGAACTTGTCTATCAATAAGGAATAAATACTGCTTCTTTTCAGCCTCCTTTAGTCGTTTCTGGCTCGTGTTATAGCCTGCAAGGATATCTTGAAATCATTTAGTAATTAATAAAAAAAAAAAAAAAAATTAGTTACTAAATCTACTGATTTATTTAATTTAATCTAACTATAAATCCTTGGATCTATATCTGAAATTGCCTCATTATTTTCTTTATCAATTAATACCTGATATTGTCTCATTTTTAACAGTCTTCAAAAAAGGAGGTTATCAGTTTGACATTATGCTCTATGTATGTCCATAAATAACTTCGCCAGTCTTGAACTGATTTCTGTGATTATTTTTTTAATCAGAAGGATACCCTTCCAGGGTAGTTCCATATAAATTTTATATAAATTTTATCCCATATTTATTTTAGACATAAAACCTTTTTACTTCCTTGTACGAAGTAAAGGAAGTATTGTAATCGCGAAAATTTTCGGTTTTCAGATTTCGACAGAAATATCCATTTTGACTAGTTTCGTCGTGGCGTCTGTACGTGCGTACGTACGTTCGTATCTCGCATAATTCCAAAACGGTTAGCTGTAGAAAGTTGTATTTAGGATTGTTATAAAATCTAGTTGTGAACCTCCCTTTTTGGTCACTGCTTGATCACCGGAAGTGGTACTTTACTTGAAGGTCATAATTGATTTTTATCAAAAATTATATTAAAATACTATGCAAAACTTCTCCAATTTAGTATTTATAACTTATATATTGATTTAAATAACATACTAGATTTTGGTCTAAATTGGAAAACCGGAAGTGATACTTTACTTGAAGGTCATATTAGACTTTCGTCAAAAAATATATTAAAATATAACGTAAAACATCTCAAATTTGGTAAATAGGACTTTTATATCGATATAAATATATTTACTAGATTTTGGTTAAGATTCGTGAGCGGAATAGGGTACTTTACTTGAAGGTCATAATAAGCTTACATCAAAAAGTATATTTAAATTAAATACATAAATCATATTTTTCGGTAATAAAGGTTACAAACGCAATTTGGTTTCCGATCCAATTAAGTGTTAAAATTGAGTGTAAAATACTGGATTTCCTCCCCATTTGTGAGATCAACACGTCTGCAGCATGAGAATAAGATATTAGTTAAGTAGGTTTTTCCGCTTAAAATGTCGAAACTGTCGATTTCTAATGCTTTTTCCAGTGATATTGACAGTTTTATTGTTGTCACGGAACATGGAGAAATATCTTGGAAACTAGTTAACTACTGGAAGAAAACGACATATAATAACGGAATGAGACCTCCAGTAACCAAGAGTGTGTGCTTTTGTGTGTCAATAGATGGATGTCGGGACGCCGAGTGTCGTTTTTACTGTAATCTTCGGAAACTAGTAACCAAATTCAGTATCACTTTTTTTATAATTTAATAGACGTACAAGGAAGTCATGTGTTGTCCACATCAGATATTTTTAACGTAGATTCACTCCATAACTTCGCTATTCATCAAACGATTTCTATGATCCCTTTTGTAATCAAAAGAGTAAATGTTGAGGGTTGGTCTGTATAAAGTTTACCAGGATCCGAGGAAAACTTTTAGAGATAGAGCATTTTTTAGTTTTTCAAGTATTTGCAATTTATATTTTATTACATATGATCATTAACTTTGACATGATATAATATGAAATAGCAACAAAATGTTGAGAATACTTAAAACATTAATAAGTATTTTTTCAATATTGTTGGAGATAGCGAGACGAACTTCTCAATGGACAACAGCTAATCACTCTCGATAATTACTATAGTATAGTTTACAGTTACATTTCTGAATCTATTCGTTTTTGTTTATGTTCTTTTCAAATAAACAAAACAGTAATTTTCCCAACAGTGGGACACACAATGGGAAATTAATAAACATAGGAAGGTACTTAAAAAAAAAAAAAAAGGTGAATCCAACAGTTTTTATTTTATACTAAATAAATAAATTAGCTGATCTGTGACGTCTCATAGACGCAGCGTGTTTAGTTGGCCTTACCCACGCCTTTCATATTTAAGTTTACCCATTGAGCAACGTGAAAGAAATAAATACATCGAAGAAGCATTAAAAATAAATAAATAAAATCTTTTTATTTCAGAAAAAAAAAATGACTTCAACACTGTACACAACATCCACTAAAGTGATAGAAATAATCTTTCTTACAGAAATAAATTATTAAGTAACATTAGTATCTGTTTTCAAATCAACCTGAACAGTACAATAAGTTAATATTTTTTGATGGCGGTGCCAAGCTGCTCCACAACTTGCGAGTTTTGGAGAGAAGAACTTAAAACAACTTAATAGTTGAAACAAAAGAGTTCCGCTCCTCTCTTGATGGCTTGGAACCGGCATAAAAAAATATTAAGTTATTGCACTGTTTAGGTTGTTCTTATGTACAGTTTGAGGTCGGTTTTTTTTTTCTAAAAAATTTTATTTTATTTTTCAAGGCTTTGGTATAATGATTCCAAACTGCATTATATTTTTCCTCTCTCTTCATTAATGACGGAGATATGGGCGCATAAAACTTTTAATGACGAACGCTGATGTCAAGTTTTCACTCCGACTTGTCTCGGAGAAAAGCCGCAGACAATGAACGGCGATCGTACGGATTTTTTTTATCTATTCGATTTTTGTATTCTACGTATTTTTAAATGTAAAACTTCAAATTTTGAGGGGGATTAATTTTCTTTTTTTCTTGGTCAATTAGGTACATAGGACCATTATTGTAAATGATAAACCAAAATCACTTTCTCTAGTATTGGCAATAATAGATATAATAGTTGTATGGCTTCCAAAGCAAAGCATATACATAAATAATTTAACAGTATGTACATATCTATGTGTTCGTCAACTGTCAAGTCGATATGGAGTAAATCGAAACTACCTTCAGAATTAAAAAAAAAACAGAAATTCAGTTTGACAGATAAATAGTTCTATGTTATGAATAATAGAAGAACATGTAGGACAAGTTGGCTAATTAATGTATTATTAAAGACTTGGAGCTGAAGAATATTTTGATAAAAAGATAGCGAATTTTGATTATTGCTATTTTTAATTCTAAACGCTCTTTTTCTCTGTTGAATGTACTCGGTTCAAATTCCAACCTACTGTACTAAAATACTTTACAAGAAATGGGCTTTGTCAGAATGGAAAATATGGTTTGACAGAAATTCCACTCAAAAGTAAAAAAAAAAATAAAGTGATAATGCCCTGATCAGATGCGAGTTATGGATAAATCAGGTGATTGTAGCACTTTTGCTTATCTTCTATATTCCTGAATAAATACTTTAAAGTGGAGAGTCGTGTACTTTTACCTGGGTCTGCCTTCTTGGGTCCTTCATAGGCTGAAGCAGGACTGGTGTATTTATTTATTATAAAATTTACTAACTATTTTTATTTTTAAATAAACACAATGTGTATAGTTTGGTATGGGATTTTCCTGCTTGGTCGGATAGGAAACCTGTTGATTATTGATGGGGAAGTATTCACTTTAATGAGTTGAATACTACTAGAACATACCTAATGATGAAATAGTTCCTTTTTTTTTTATATTCTTATTTTCCTTCTGAAATTTGATTACGATTACTATTAAGGCACTAAATATACATTAAAATGAGCCTAAATTAGACACATTAAACAACAAGCTTCAATATTAGCATTCACTGATATTCGAATGTGTGATTGTAGAAAGATTATTATTTATCTACCAGTTTACAGACCGACATTGAATTGTGTTTTATCACCTCAACAAACCGGTTATTTATGTTTTATACTGTTTCCGTTGATAAAGTGATTTATTGAGGCTGTTCCGAAAACCCCTGGAGATTTATTGGAATTGTTCATTTGAGCTTGAAATGCTGAACGTACAACGTTATTTCTCTGTTTTGGACTGTTTTGTTTCCGAAAACAGGTTTTCACTAAGGTTTTAATTCTTGTTTTTTGTACTTATCTGAAAAAAAATATTAATTTACGTTTATTGAGATTTACTACTGTATTAAGGATGCATAAAATAAATATGCCTTTTGATAAATATGACATAATATTTAGCTTTGTAGAAACTACCTCAAATAACAGCTCTTTATCTGGCGATCCTGAGACCATCTTCTTTTCATTTGACGCGGAAGATTTTGGGAAAATTAGACTGGAAAGCAACGTTATAAACTATTAGGTTTGTTTAGGCGTGTATAAAAAATTCTTAAGGAAGAACCTTTTAGTGCGCATGCGCCTAACAATAACCTTTTGTTATCAAATAAAAATCAACTTACGAATTAGTGCACGCAGTTGAAAGAATGCAAAACTCATCAAAAAGTAAAAAAAAAAAATCAAATTATGCAGAGGAATAAGACGTTTTCTTCCCTGAGAGTAACCTCCCGGCCTAAGCTCCGCCCACAAGGCTCTTCCTTGAGAGCTTATAGTTTTAATGGAGGACATTTTATCTTTTTCGTACCATATCGACAGTTTATGGGATCCATATATATTTGTTTATATATATACTTTCACAGGTAGTGGGTGTTCTATAGGGATACGAGGAATATTTTTAAAGGATATTGTATGACTAGATGTTGTAGGCTTAAAACGGAGGGGGAAATTAACTTTTTTTTTTGTCTCATCATGTGGTAAATTATGGAGGTAGTTGTTACAAAACATTACCAACACTTTTCTTTAAACTAATTTTCGTCAGGAGCATTATTTTTTAAGTTATTCGTAATTATCTGCTTGAAATCAGCTGTTCATGGTCGGTGTAAAACTATTTGTTAAATATTTCCATATTCTTTTAAATACCAAGGGCACGTTTCATTTTCGGAAAAAAATAAAACTTATATAATTACAATAACTATTTTTTTTTGTTTTATGTTCTCCATTTTTAAACAATGTTTTCTGAAAATTTCATTATTTATGAATTTTCTGTTTAGGTGGTATGCAAGTATTCCTTGTAAATTGTTTATTTATTTTTTTAAGTGAAAATATAACCCAAAATTATTGTATTTATTTGTTTTTGGAGTAGAATTTGAACAGTTTGGAGTGAACATTAACTACTAAAGTGGTTGGTTACTCTCCTATCATTACCAAAATCACAACCAATGATTTTTTTTTTTTTTTTTTTTTTTTTTTTTTTTTTTTTTTTTTTTTTTTTAGCACTTTGGCTCCGAAAATTTGTTATATCCAAACACAATTGGGTAGATAATTTGATCTCATGTTCTTTACTAATTTTCGGTATGTTGGTGTCACTTATAGTGGAGATAATGCCTGTGTCTTTTTGCTTCTTTCAAATTTAATTTTAGTCAATTTTTTGGTATATTATTTTTAATCACTCTTAGACTAGCGTTACATGACTTGCTTTTATGACGTTTATTAGCAGTTGTGATCACCTGTTTGCAGAATGCTATGGCCGTGAAGTTGTAAATATCCAGTGTAGGAATTGTAAATTTGCTTTGTGCCTGACAGTTTTACTCCAGTCCATACTACTAGGATTTATTGTTAACCTCAAAACAAAGAAATAATATTTACTACCAGTTCATATTAAATAGTAAGGAATTATTACTCATGATGTCATGCTCAATGACGGTTAATTCTATTTATAGTGCGTAATAGTCAATAACTGAACTTTTAACTAATTATTTTGTTAGATATTAGCTTTAAACAAAATAATAAATACAATTACGTCTTTGCATATGGAATCTATCATAATATAAAATTAATTATTGTTTATTTATTAATTATATAAAATTAAAAATGTTATAACTGTACTATAACGTTTAATTTTTTTTTTTTTTTTTTTTTTTTTTATAAGTACAAAACGTCCTTCATTCACAATTGCTCCCAAGAAAAATATTGAAAATAAAATCTGACAAACTGCTAATTGGATGGTATGAAACTGAATTTGAGAGTATGGGGTGAGAGGCATGAAATTCATTGAAGAGCTTTTCGCTTATTTTCTTGACTGCTTTGGTAGAAGAAAATAATAAGTTTCAAATATTTTCCTTTAAGAAATATTTGGTATGACAAGTACATACCATCCTCCTATTTCAATAAAAAAAAAAAATAATTCCGCAACATGAAAAAAGCAACTTATTTAATCAAATAACGTTATATAGTTTTTTTTTTTTTTTAAGATTACCTACTTTATCGAGTTACGACACAAAACAATCTGCCACACTCAAGGGCAATAAGCATTAGAGTTCTCTAAGTTTCCATTCATGCCATATATACAAATTGAAAAAAAAAAAAAATATATATATATATATATATATATATATATATATATATATATATATATATATATATATTTTTTTTTTTTTTTATTTTTTTTTTTATTTTTTTTTTTTTTTTTATATATATATATATATATATATATACACACATAGGATAGGAGATGGAGGAAAAGAGGGAATAAAAATCAGGTGCTTAGTTTTCGCGGATGATCTAGCGCTTATGGCGGAAAGTGAACTAGAGGCGGTTAATCAGATTAATGAACTAAAGGATATAGCGGAAAAATCGGGTTAAAAATATCTTATGAAAAAACCGAGATTATGACTAATAACAAGAAAATAAAGGAAAAAATCGAGATTAAATAAGGAAAAATCAGGTCGGTGAAACAGTTTAAATACCTAGAGGAACTCGTATACTACAATGGGAGGAAGGGGAGAATACAAGCAACACAGTGTCGGGAAGTAAAATTTGATAAATTAAGGTTCTTAGTCAGGAGTTTGTATAACAAAAAGAATCTTTCCAGTAAAGCTAAAATTATACATTAGGAAACAGCCATATAACCGATGATACTGTATGGGACGGAGACCATGGGATTTACCAACATGGAATCGTTACTAAGATACTGAGAATAACACGCGGGCCGAGAAAGGTGTGGGAAGGATACCGATTAAAAAAGAACAGTGAGCTTTATGAGCATGTTGAATAGTTTGGGAACATCGATGAGGAAAAGGAGACTGAAATTCTTCGGGCATATGAAGAGAATGAATCGGAATATGTTGAACAAGCTAATATTCGATAAAGTTACTGTAGTGGAGAGCACAAAAGGATATCCGGAACAAATAAAAGAAGAATATTTTTGTTATCAAAGAGAAAGGCTACCAAGATAGGGAAAAATTCGGGAACATACTGAAAAACATAAAGCTTTTAATAGTGGAGGAGAAGAAGCAAGAAGGTAAGAAATGGACAGAAGAACGAAAGAGGGAGATGGGAGAAAAAATGAGAAGAAAATGGGCAAAAAAGAAAAACATCTAGAAATAGTATACCTGTGGTCCTTAGTTGGCCTGTATCGCGATAAAGTGAAAGCCAAAATAAGGAAAATTTAAGTTAAGTAAAAATAAGATAAGTCTGCTTGAACACTTTCATACTATATAGGTATAGTAACCGCTATTTTAAATTATAGATAACAGTTTGATTTAATTACTGAAATTAACAATTTTTCTCAACCCAACGACAAATTCAATTAATTATAGCGAAATCTTTGAATGTTTAATATTTTTCTTCTCTAATTTTTGTTTTATTGCAAGGATCCAATCAACACAATACAATTATGATTTGTATCTTACAATTAGCCATCATGTAGTTCAGGTCGCGCACGATGTATTTCGAAGTTTTGTATGCAGATTTAAAAAAAAAAAAAAAAAAAAATTCATATTTTAATGGAGATTAATGTGGCTGAAAACTAAGTAATTAGTCTTTCACAATCTTTAATCACAAGACCCATTAACTAGGAGTTGCGTCATCTTTTTTTCTTTAGGGCTTTTCAAGGACTTTGCTATTCTAGGTCCTTCATAATTGTGCTTCTTTGAAGGCAGGAAAAATCTCAGAGGTTGCCACTATTATTCAACACTCCCAGCACTAGCAAATAGAAAATATGGTATACTTTACAAATTACAGCAAATATGACCAAAATCCATAATAAAAGTTAATTTTTATTGGTCATGAAAGTAATTGGAATTATTGAATTATTTTTATTCTAATAATCCTATTAATATTAAAGTATGGCTCCTTGGAATAGGTTTTATATGTTTTCAATTACCAATGTTGTATGCTCCATCGCATTTTTTAAATATTATATTTAATAATATTTGAAGTAACATATATTTTTTGTTTTTCTCTTTTTGTTATTTATATATATGGCGGAGGGCCCAAATATAGCCCACATAAGCCATTTTTTTAAATTAGAAAACTAATCATGTGTTTTGTTTTCTTAAAATAGTTTTTATCTGTTATCTAGAATGTTTTATAAAATAAATTGATTTGGAATACAAAAACGTTAAAACAATATATATATATATATATATATATATATATATATATATATATATAGTTGCTACTGTCAAATATTTACTATCTGAACAAAACTGTTCCCAATATCGCCCTTCATATGTTCCTAATATCGCCTAGGTCTAAAATGGATTAAATGAAGTAAAACTTTTGTTAAAATAATTAATTAAGAATACTACAGAACTTTTTAACTATTATTCATGCTGGAACTTTTTTACTATTGATTCGTGGGTTGAGGTTTCTTTAGTTATAAGGCAGGGTATCTCCTGAAAAGACGGGTTTCTGTTTTTGAAAAACAAGGCATTTCCTAACTGCACTTTTTGTTTTTTTCTGAAAATGGATGACGAATGTCTAGTGACAAGTTGAAATGTCATTCATTTTATGTCTTTTGACGTCAAGTCCATAATAGGTTTTTCTTTTTCATTTGCAAACAATATTCAAATAATTGTAAATAGATACAACAGGCCTTCGCCCTTGTTAAGCGTCAAGCAATTTTTGAAGTTATCTTCGGTACTTTTTACAAAGACTTAGTAAAAAGAACAGAAGATGAACTATTGTAGATCTTATGATCCTGCTGGAAAATGTTCAGATGTTTTTAAGAACCCCATCTCTTCATTTTTATTCCCGCCTATTTTATTATAGCCTTATCCCATGTCCTATACGGCATCTGAAAAAGAAAAAAAAACTTAGAAATCGTTCGTAATATCGCCCTAGGCGAAATGTAGAACACTCCAGTGGATGATATTGGGTACAAACTAAGTCTCAAAGATGGCGGCCCCTAACTTCGGAACCATATCGCAAATCCAGATACTAAGTATACCTGTATGTCTCTTACTACATTTACTATAAATACCTCAAATAAAAAAAAATAAAAATTATCACTTCAGCTTCCTTCATTTCGCTAAAAATAATGAAACATGGCTACTAAATCAGCGTTCTCAAAAATCAGTAAATATCCGCAAAACAAATGAATCAAAACACAGCTTCATCTGGAGGGAGCATAACTAAAACATAACTATTGGAGGTAAATGCTCCGTTTTTCCAGCGTTGGTTCTAGCAGCGTTAATCAGGGAGCAACTGTGGTGTGCGCTATTACGAAAGTAGGCGATATTTAGATCCCCTATCTTATACTTTATATTATAAGATACTTATACTTAAATTTTTCTTAACAGAGACGCTATGCTTTAATATTTAGTCAATTTGTGATACGCGAAAATACCCTCTGTCAACAGACGATTCTTTTAATTTTGAAAAATAGCAATCCTATTATTACAATCATTCCAATGCTTTTAGTAAAAATTTTAAAATTTGATATTTTTTCATATATGTACTTCTTTCTTGTAAGTTTTAATAATTTTTATTTTTGGTATTTATGTTAAAATCATCTCTATGATTTTTTTCCTGTTCTGCTGTAAATATAAAACAACAGCAGCCAGAATTTTTGCCAGGTCTTGGAAATTACTGGTATATATATATATATATATATATATATATATATATATATATATATATATATATATATATATATATATATATATATATATATATATGTATTGGTATCATATTTCTGCTGATTTAAAGGCAATGATTGAAGTAAATAAAAGTTAAAAATATTTTGTTTGATAATATTTCGCTGAAGAGTAACGAAACAACGTAAATTTATTTTAATAGTGATTTACGGTGGATGTTGATTTGTGAAACTTTCATAATAACTCTGAACTAATAGAATTTCATCAAAAACGGTACAATGAGGCTTTGCTTTTCTATTGATGATGGCGATAACGACAGAACATTATTTTATTTTTTTTATTTTTATATCACCTTTTTATAATCAGATTACACTAAAACGGTTGAATTGAGGGAATTTCGATAAATATTTTTTAGTCGATTGAAATATCTCTTCAAGCTTATATAGTAAAAACTAGTATGTATGAATTTTATGAAATGCAAACAAGACTGAGGCAAAAGTGTATCATTTAAAGACCGCAGTAAGGCAAACTTACCAATGGTTTGTAGATTGCTGATATTTAATACATTTTGATTATTTAAAAAACTAGTTGCTAACCCAGATTGCTCCATAACCCATATATATTTCTGATGATGTAATATAAAATTATATCGATAATCATATGGCATAAGTAGATGAGTTTGCGAATTTCGAAAAATCATTGGTTGTTACATGACGCATGAGTCATAACAAGTGCATTAAGCTTTTTCGTAACGACCAGAGTTTTATCACTGTATAAATTATATATATATATATATATATATATATATATATATATATATATATATATATATATATATATATATATATATATGTATATATATATATATATATATATATATATATAAAGAAAAGCCGTTTCATATCAGGATCATAATGGCAACAGTTTAATCATTATTTCAGATACGATTGGTATCGATTATTTATTCGTTACCCATGCTGATTGAGAATGCGACATCACATTTTCTTCAGTGAATTCGCGTTAATATTTTATCAGAGTCCATTGTTAGCTTTCCAGAGAAGCGTAAAAATAGCGAAAACGTATTCTTTTTTAAGTAGACAAACAGTTGCTATATGCCTAAATTCGTTTTTCAAATTCTTGCTTATTTTACATGTTTCCAGGGTCCTCTGAAACGAAAAAAGAGATTTTTTATGTAAAATTTATTTTTGTTGTTTGTATTTCTATTCTAGCAATTTTTTTTTTATAGGAGAGAAATGTGTTTTTTTTACAATTTATAATTGTTTTATTTTTCTCTTCAAAACTATTGTACTAACTTCGATTTCAATTCATTGGCCATTTTTAATAAAACGTTATAATATTTTGAATAATAATTATTTTATTATCTGTTAATAGGAACGTAACTCACTATTTCCCTGGAATATATACATGCAATTCAGCATTTGCTATCATACTTTGAGTCGCGGCTTAAATACATTTGACGAGTTTTTCCGAATAAATATTCTGTCTAGTTATATTTTAAATTATTTTCTCAATGTTTTTCTGAATGGCTTCGTTTTTAGAAGCGAAGTATATCAGGTTCTGGAACGAATGTTGTTTAAACCTTATTTGTAACCGCGATAGGAAAAAATGAATCATCTATTTGATTATGAAAAGCAAGAATTTCTATGGAATACTATTAATAGAATTTAAAATATAAAAATATATAATCACTTAAAAAAAATAAAATAACAATAATAACTTGTCCATTCGCTTTGATAGAAAATAGTTGTGATTTGAAGTATTACATTTCCTTATTGCATCTCCTTGTAGATTTGATGCGAGATTTTCCTCATTGTAGTCATATACTATTTAGATGAAATTTTTGATTAAAAATCTTCCGCATCATGGATACTTTAGCAATGTTTATTGCAAGTAGTGTAAAGTAATACCAAAGAAATACGGGTTTCAATTGTTTTAAATTTAATCTCCGAATGCCGCCCTTTCGGATAGATAATCTTTTAAGTATACCTATAAGTTCCACTTTTGCTATACTAATCAAATATCGTACATAACCGGGTGATGAAAATGTTTGGGCTGTTTGAATTTTCTTTGAATACTATTTTTATTAATTTAAATCGCTTTGCCTGGGAGATGGAAAAGGACCTAATTTTCTATTTCGGGTATAAAATAATGGAATCTGAAAAATATTTTCTAAAAGTTTTAGAAATAATAAGGTTATTTATTTTTTATTGGTGGTTTTATAGCATATTTGTTGTTCCTATCTATTATAATTATATTAGCCTTGTCATGTAAAGCCGTCCAAGTAAAGTGCCATCTAATTTGCATTTTCTTGATGATTGATTTTCTTTGTTGATTTTTTTCATTCCGTTTTTTCGAGTTTAATTTCCGGCGATTAATTAATGTTTAATTTGTATATTAATTAAATGGATGCATACCACAAAACCTAGTTTTGACTCTCAGGTTTAAGTAAGTATTTATTGTATACACCGTTCATTTGAGAGAAGAGTAGCACAATACCAAGTGGAATGAAAAAGTGGAATTTTAGAAAAAAAGCGTTTGAAGTTTGACTATGTTCATCGCTGTCCCTAACTCATCACTAATTAAATCACTGAATTAATATCACCAATAAAACATTAACACTCGGACATTTTCTTAGTCTATACTCTTTCCTTTTTTGTTTTAAGAAAAGTATATCTTATTTTTTGATAATTTAATAACGGATCAAATTTGGGCAGATTTTCATAAAAGAAAGAGTGCAATTATTGATAATAAAGAAACATTTTTGAAAAAAAAATTTTTTTTACTAAACAGTAAATTGAATTTTATTATAAAAATCACCCCAAAATATTTTATTTAACGTTTCTTAACACAAAAAAATATTTTAAACATAAATAAAGATGTTTAAAATTATTCATACAGAAGAAAAATTGAATACCTTTTTATTATTAAAACATAATTTATTATTATCTTTATCAAGACAATCTTGATAAAATTACGAACTAATCACAGTTCGATGAAAGAAATTATGTTTGACTAGTAAACTTTGAACGAGTTATAAATTGTTATTGCGGTCAATATTTAAACTAAATATCTGAAATTTTTTTGTAGTGATTTCCAAGCAAATCAAAATAAAATAAAAGGAAAATAAAAAAAATCGTATTGTGGTATTGTTCTTCCAAATGAACAGCATTATATACTATTTGTCTGTAATATTTATTATTTGGTGTCTATATTATTATTATTACAATTGTTCAAAAATTTTTATCTATTGCTGGATGATAAATTTTCATTTTTAGTCTTTTTGTCTCTCTTTTTTCTGCTATTATTATGAGATTTCAATATGTTTAATTTTTTCAACAAATTTTCGATGTTTAATTTTTTTTTTTTAATTCGTTTATTCATATAAAATCTTAATGTTTTAGCTTGTTACTGGTTTTAACTAGGCAATTTGATCCACGTTTCCTTACATAATACAGAATAATATTAAATCTATATCTGATTTATATCTTGATTCTGTATTTTTGGAGAATATTCTGATTGACAAATAACTTATTAAAGCATTAAATTCTGTTTTGTATATATTAGGTATTATTTTTTTGATCCCCAAACTCTATCTTTTATGTGATATAACGGTTAATTTTATTTTCATTAATAATTGGGCGATATTCAAGAAATTCACAATGTTTGTACAACTTATAATTAGTAACTAGTACTTAAAATTAGTTTACAACGGGCAATATAGCTGACGGCGTTATGCTAAGCCCAAATGTCAAGACCCATCAATCTCAAAACCACAATGCTATCGCTTGTTTCGGCCGGCCCATCCGCTCTTTATGAACCCCAGACCATGTAAATAATGTCTAGCCCATTCTTCTCAATTATTTAGACTGATTAAAAGATTAGATCTGTTCTTAGTTTAAATATGTGGTTATCTAATAATAGTTATTAACTGGCAACATAGTAGCTGATGATGTGGGGTCTTCACCTTGGACACGCTATCTTCTACTCAGAACTTAAGATTGTCTGATGTTTAATCGCTTTTTATTTTCAGTTTGAGTCAAGTTACGAACTGAAATTTTAAAAGATGCTGAATACTTTGTAGGCTGTTATGTGTTACTTGAGTATCGGATACTTTGCCGTGTGGTATGGTATATTTGACGCGTCTGTCTGACTCGACTTCAAGTTTTGTCAGGGAATTAGTACCGCATTTTCTCAAATATGTTGGTAGTGAAAGTTAAAATCGTTTTCCAATTCGTCTAGCCTAATGGCATTTTTGGTTTATGCAAATTATTGTGAAGGCTGTATAATAAAACAAAATTTTCGTTATTGGTATGGGAGTTATATTGTTCTCATACTGTCATAAGAACTGGCAGCCCTTAAACCGCGTCCAAGGGAAACTTATTTATTTTGGAATTATTAGTTTCTATTCGTGGCTATGCATCATCCAACCACATCTGGGTTGGCTTTTGTAGCTTAAATAATCTTTTAATGGATTACCGTTGGACGATTGAGCGGTTTTGTTATCTGTCCATATGATGATGACCAGTGGGATGTCCTCGAAGAACTTTAGTCCTGATTAATTTCAGTTTAGATTCTGGTTCTTGAATGAAATAAACGCTACCGAAGATGCTATTGAATAAGTACATAATAATATATTTCTATGATTAGTTATAATTTTCATCGCAGGTCCAGCAAATACTCCAGTCCAATATTTCTTTCTATTAGACCTATCCAAAAGGACATTCGTAATTAGACAGGCATTCATGAACTTAGAATCTAATATGTGTCAATCAAAGATTTTAAGAAGTATCACTCGGACGACCAACGTTCGGAACGTAACAGGTTGCTGTTATATCATCTAAGGTATCTAAAGCCTAGATTCGTGGCCACACGTTGGGACGATAGTGTTTTAACTTACGGCCGTTTTTTTTTTTTTTGCCACGGCACAATGGTTTCCTATAATGACTATGACAGATCCGAATATATTAAGAGAGGTAATAAATTCGTGTCGTTACGTTTTTTTTCTGGTTGTCCCCCGATTTGTCACTTTATTCTCTGGCTTTATAAATAATAAATTTCCATCTCTGGTTTTGAATACTCGCTGAGATTTTTTTTTTTTGCTGCGAGAGATGCTATTTTAGATAGGAAGCTGCAACCCATCAACGAAACGTAATCAACCGGGACTTGTGCTGTAATTGAAATAGGGGAAGTTAGGGCCGAAATATTGGAGCAGGGTAGCCGACGTATAGTGGGGGAGTACTTGAGTCCCTGCAGCTCATAGTATCGACCTCTCGCTTCTCGCTGCACAGCGGCTTCACTCGATGCCCTTCTGTAGGTCTCTCAACAGGCATTCCTATCCCAGGTATTTTATACTATTATTTTTTATTCATATTTTTTTAATTTAACTTATCATAATAATAATAAAATTTCACGAGATAGATCTTGTTCAATAGCGAAATAAACGGCGATAAAACAGGTGTTTGCTTAAAAACTATAGTATTTACGCGCTTTAACGGGGAAATGCTTAATATATTATTTAGCTATAAGACATACCGACGCAAAAATAACTTTTAAATAATTTAAGTAGACAAAAAAAAAAAACCCGTTGAAAGTATGCTATTAACCATTAACCCTTAATGTTCTTTTTTATGTCACAAATAAAAATATCCATAAAGATTTAATATTCCATTCAATGCAGATTTTGCTATTAATCGACATACCTCCTTTAATTACATGCTTTCAAAAACCCAATTCGTTAACCGTCATCCCAATATTACTCTGAGGCGTCTCAAAAGGAGATGGCTCCAAGACCTCCTTACACGGAATTGTAATTCTGGTGGAACCAACGTATAGTTCATCCGTACGTTATTGTCAAATTGTAATAACCTGTGTAGAACATTTACTTGTTGTATTGTGAGCAATACAATTGCAAATATTAAATTTAAATAGCAACACTTGTTTCTGATTACGAAATCACTCCATTGAGAGCCATTGTCAAGAATCTTCAAAGTAAGAATCTTCTAAAATATCAGTCCCTTCATTACGTATGTAAAAATAGTAATCCGCTATAACGACGATTTCAAGAATTGAGTGTTCCGCAATTTATGAGGCTCAATGATGGATTAAACGACTGGAGATTTAAGGTTTCCGACACGGAATCGCGCGAGGTCAGCCGACCGGAGGATGGAGGGATCACTGAAAGGTGCTGCAGTATCGATGGGAATGGATGACTCTAGCGTGAGGCATTTGGGTAGATCGTGTCGGTTTGGTGGAAGGACGTGAGCAGTATGACACCTGTAGTCGCTTCGGCATGTGATCTTCGAGGTTGTTGAACAATTATATTTATTTGTTATTTAATATTAGGTTTGGTCCTGTAACATTATTTACCGAGTGCCAGCGAGGTTCTGTTTCAGCTCGACCGTTTGGCATTTCGTTTTTCTGTCTCTGACGCGATTACGACCAAACGCGTCGTTCGTTTTTCTTCATGTTTGGCACAAATATTCCTCGAAGTTAAGAAATAACGCTGTATGTGTAGGGATTATGTATTTTTCAATTCCAATCTATGATGGCGGTCGTTTTAAAGACCATGATATCATTCAGACATGAATATTCCTTGTAGGCATTTGATTATTTCTTTTTATATATTTTTTTTTAACGTCTAGACAAGATGAACAAAATCAGATAATTACAATAATTACGAGAAGATTAAATTATTTTTCGAAAGAAAACAAAATTATTAATTCTATAATGGGTTCTTTGGTTCTTTGTGAAATTTCTCTAACTTGGTTGACATCCACATGATGGTATCGAAGGATCAATCTAATTAGGGATTGATAAATTATTTGCCACTTCTATAAATTTGTGATATAATCCATTTAAACCTTGAACTGAGAATGAATGTATAATATTCGAAACTAGTTTTCAATAAAACAAATTTATAGAAATGGCAAATAATTTATCAATCCCTAATTTCTCTAACTTGATTCTTGTTGAATATTGGTGATTTTAAACATTGAGAATTGTAAATTTCATTACTGATTGTGACAAAATGACAGTGCGAAAGAGGTTTATTTAGTCACTTTCGTTTTTAGGTGATTTGTGTTATGATTGGAATAGATGGATACAAAATAAGATAAAAATGCCTATAATTATTTATTTAAAAAAACAAGAGGGATATTGTGTCAAAATAATTTGATTTAATTTATTTATTATATAATTTATTTAAGTTTGTCGGATTATTTGGATCCATAAACCGGTGTACAGTTACTGTCAATGTTTGGTTTAATTCCTTATAAAAATTGATTAATTAATTATTTGTTTTCATTGGAATTATTTACAGTGCATTTGCGAATTGTATCCCTTTTTTTCTGACTAAATTATATTCATTCACTGTTTTTTGATACTTTTTTTTTTTAAGGTAAAACCCGAATAAAATTATTCATTACCATAAAAAAATATTTATACCGTTACACAATTACTACGTTCGATCCACAATTATAGCCATTTTATTTTTACAAACAGTTTTCGTTAATCCCGGACATTTTCTAAATTTACTTACATGGTATTCCGACCTTTCGAGATTCGAATGATAAGTTCATCATCTGGAACTTATTTGCTATTTGATAATGCTCTAGTAAATTCCAGATGATGAGAGAAAACATCGTAACGTAGAATTACCGTGTAGTTAACATTTTATTAAAAATGTAAAGGAGATTGTAATATAATGTAAAAGTTTTCAGATACTGCCTTGTATAAATAGGTAATAATAATCCTTCACAGAAGTAAAATTATTATTTCAATATACGAATGTGGAACAGTGAACATGATATGGTTAGTTTGAGAAGAAGTTTGATGGAGAAGTTTAAGAATTTATTTAATCGTTATCAAATAGCACATAAGTTCCAAATGATGAGGAAAAACCTCGAAACCTTGAAATACTGTGTAATTTACATTAATAAAATGTTGCAAGGAAGAAAAAACAGAACGAGCAATTGGGTTGTTATCAATGAGGTTTTCTTTAGAAATAATTTCGTTGTATTAATCAGGTCCATTTATTTTACATGTTACAAACATATATTCCAATGAGCAAATATTCTAAACAAAATTAACGCTCATCAACCTGAAGTATACCCATTCTTGCGAAATAGGTCATATCTTGTCTAATCTGCAATAACAGATGAGACTTCATGGTCTGCAATCTTATCGCCGTCATGCATGGGCTTTTACCGTAGTCGGAGGAAGTTAGGTGGAGCAAACGCCGAGACTTAATATTAAAAGCTTCTCCTTGCAGTACTATCCCTTTTTATCTTTTAACGATAATTCACGGTCATGGTTGGGCAACAAAAAATAAATGGACCTCATAAATTTTGCACCATTACATTCCACTGGTGGAAGAATTCTTCCTGGGAATGCTTTATGTGATCTTGGAAAACAGTTGTGTGTATCTTTTCTTGTAAAAATTAAATCTTGAAACAAAATCAAATACTTAAATTATCAACCTTTTTTATTTTTTTATTTTATTGTCCTTGAGCTGATGAGTATTGTGTTCGGGTAAAATTTTCGTGATCCAGTTTTCAGAGTACAAAAATACATTTTCGGCTTTTGGTCTGTCTGTAAAGTTTTGTAAATCATGAGGAATGAGAAAGAATGTCCTATAAAGTTTACGAAGTACGGTCAAATAATAAGTGAACCAAAACTTATATAGGAAAAATGGAGAGAATACTTGGAGAGTTGCTGGATGGAGTGACAGGTGCGAAGAAGTGGAAGATTGTCAAGAGATTAATGAGGATAATATGGAACTGCAACAAGGGGAAGATGATCCGATAGAAAAAGAGGTAATGTGAGATGCACTGGATAGGATGAAGCTGGGAAAAGCAGCAGGCCATGATGGAATAGCACCTGAGATGAATTACTCTTCAGATTATTAGAACTGGCTTGGAAAGGTTAAAAGATTCCGAAGGACTAGGAAATCTCAGTCATTGTCCGACTTTACAAGAAAGGTGGCTTCCGACCAGGCAGGAGTACTCAAGACCACATCTTTGCGCTACGCCAAATATGTGAGAAATTCATCGAGTACGATTAAGAGCTTTTTTTTTTTTTGTGTGTGTTTCCCCTACCTTTCGGTCATATGGGGTCGTGGCGGCAGTGGGGTAATACGCAGGGGTAAGCGTATGCCACTGCCACCAATGAACAACACTTTTATATATAAAGTCTTATTGTACAATTTTTTAAGTGATGATAATTTATTTTAGGGAACAATAAATCCTGCTACTGTGGTGCAGCCCGGTGCGCGGTTGCACACCTTAAGGCGCCTTATCATCTGCTACTGTGGAGCAGTCCGATGGCGTGGCCAGCCCTCCCGGCGCTCTGCATCCCTCCGGTGCCGTCCAGCCCTCCTGGTCAGCCGCATCCGTCCAGATCCCATCTTCGGCTCCATCCGTCCGGATACTGGTCCAGCCCTCCTGGTCCACTGCATCCGTCCGGATCCCCTCTCTAGCTGCATCCGTGAGGGAACTGGTCTTAGCCTTTCTGGTCCACCGCATCCGTCCGGATCCCATCTCCTCCAGGGTTATCATGTCCCATCAAACATCATGAGGCTCGTCGATGTCGGGTGGCCCGGCCCTTCCCAGGGTAAAGTGTTCCGGGCCCACCACCTCCTTCCACCCGTATACGAACTCCTTGAAGAAGGGGTACACCTCTTCCTCCATCAGAAGTCCGACACGGCGAGGGCGAAGATCCCGGTACTTCTCGATCACATGGCTCGGTGTCCTTCTACTGCGGTCTCAGGGACTCCACAGGTGGGGCATCGGGGGTCTATGTCCTTTTCATGTTCCTGTAGTTTCCCCCGGAAACCTCCATGCTCTGTCAGCATCTGCGAGACCCAGTAATCAGGGAGGACACATCTCGCCTTCAGCCTTTCTTGGACGGTGGGGAAGAAATTCCTTAGGGTAGCTTCCTTCTGACTCCCTACCCACCGGCCATTCCACTCCTCGCTAATGTCCTCCCTCAGTATCTTCTTCCATTGATTAGGGGTCTCACGAACTCTGGCCCGGAGTCCCTCCGGTAGCGCGTCAAGCCCCTGCCTCTTCACATCGTACTTTATCCTGTCCTCCTTGAGGACGAGGTCCAGGGACATCGCTCCGGCTAGCATCTGCACCGCCTCATGGGACACCGTTCTATAGATTAAGAGGTTTACCGATGTTATATAGACTTAGAAAAGGCATTTGACAGGTTGCCTTGGAATGGGTTATGGGCTTCACTCCGGAATGAACAAGAGTCCGAGGCTTTTATACGGAGAATTAAATCTATCCATAAGACCTGCAGAAACTATGTCAGAACGTCCCATGAGTCATCCGCCGAGTTTGTCTGGCAGGAAGACAATAGAGGATCACTGTATATTATTGGATTGGATTTAGATATTGGAAGTTACAACCTGTAAACTGTGTATCGTTTGCATTCACTGATGACATTATGTTAATGGCTGACAGTGAAGGAAAGCTACAGCCGATTCTAGAGGTCTGGACATAAGAGATGGAAAAATGAAATATGGTTATTAGCACTTCCAAGACCAAGTGCATGCTGGTATCCAGAATAATGAAGAATCTGCTGATGAGAAGACGATAGAGCAGGCCCTTCAAGTATTTGTGTGTAACTATGAGTGAGAGCGGCAAATTAAGTGCCATCAATAAAAAGTTTTTAAGTATGAGAGCAGTGCCAAAAAACAAAACAAAAAACTAGCAATTTATCGCTCGACGTTGTCCTTGTCCTTACTTTTGGAAGCGAATCCTGGGCCCTCTGATCGCAGCCGCCTGCAAAGCATGGAAATGAGATATCTGAGGAAAATAGAGAGGAAGATCGAGAGAGACCGGATACGTAACACGACGATACGGACTATACTCAAAAGGGAACCCCTCAAAAAGATAATTGAGAAAGGGCAATTTCGATGGTTCGGCCATGTAATGAGGATGGAAGACTGTCGTTTAGTAAAGAAAACTATGGAAGCTAAACCAATAGGAAAACGCCCAAAAGGAAGGCCGAGAATTACTTGGGAGGATAACCTACAAAATATCCTAAAAAGAATAGGGAGCGGATGGCCGGAAGCCTGGAAAGCAGCTCTTGACAGATGGCACTTCTTGTGCAAACATTTCTACACCGTAGAAGAGATTATCGAATAAGAAGAAGGTCTTTCTGTTTTTTGTGCCTGTGCACGATTATCTCTTCGCAGTAGCCGAAAAACGTTTTCCAATAAACTGTAGCATCAAACGGCTCTAAGAATTTTGATTCTTGAAAGCCTTCTCCTAAAGCCCTTAAACTTTTTAAACTTTAAGTGTTTTGGTTTTAATTTATTTTTTTGCAAGACAAATCAAGATAGGACAACGGTTTCAAGCCAATAATTATTTTTATTATATGACCCCTGCTTGATTTCCTATTCTACCCCCTTCCAACACTTCCACCAGTGGTATACGCAGATGTCGATGGATCTGTTTACTCCACATTATCATTTGTTGTAGTTTCTCTGCCAGATTTTTCATTTATGCTGTTTTTGGAGAGTTATTGGAACCCGGTTCCATATTACCAGCATCCAAGGGTTCCATATATCAAACATTGCCATTATGGATTTGATGTGTCCCCAGAAAAAATTGGGAGACTTACGAACATATTCACGGTTGAAAATCAGTGCAATGCATCCTTTTGACCCGATGTAGAGTGCAGAAACCTACCATTTCTTCGGTTACCAAGTAACCATTTGAACTTATCTTCTCTGAGTTTTGAGGAATCGATAAAAATGCAATTGAACTTTTCCACGTAAACACTCCTTGCCAACTGAACCAGCTACCTACCCTGAATATTACCGCTCCTTAGCTACAAAGTGAGGCAGATAGATGCTATCATCTCATTATCACTTACCGCCATAGATATAAATACTTATCCGTAGAAGTAGCATCCGTATTGCTACTTCTGCCGAAACGTGTATTACGACAGCCCGAGGAGGTAGAATAAGAAATAAAATGTATTGAAGTTACTAATGCTTTATATGATTTTTTTTTTTTAATCTTGACCGCATGAAATCCGTTTTCCAGTAAATGGGTAGTGAAAAGAAAGATCTTCCCAATTTAAAATATATTGACAATCACATCTGTTAATTATCAACGTTTCGGGGTTCTACCCCATCATTCACTATCCATTTATTGGTTGAATTAAAATCATTGCCATCAATGCGTTATATGATTTTGCAGTATTCAAATGGCGTTGTAAGAAGTTTATTTAATCAAATATTTTAGTTTAAAGTTACACTTTTTTTTTTTTTTGTGCGTCTTATGTTTTCCTCCTGGTAACCTTGATGGAATGCCTTGTTTCGATTATATCGACGTCTTTTTTGAAAAAGGTGTAAGAGCCATTTAGAAAACTTTGCAGGAGACACATGAAACAGTTTTTCACACAAATAACATTTTTTTTTTTAAATTTTAATCTTTATTGTGCACAGTAGGAGTTTATTAAGGTCGCTAAACTTTTATAATTACTATATATATTTTTAAGGCTTCTAGCACTGGTTACCAGTGACGAATGCGAGTCGTCTTTGGTGCTTACGACATCAATAGTCGATTTTTAGAGCCATTTCCAATTTTTTTATCGGTATATCGTGAGCAGGAATCGTTAGAGATGGTGTTTATGCCCCATAATAAATTAAAACCTAAATTTCGATTTTTTGAAGCTTAAGCGTTTTTCATAAAACGGCATCGTCGTTTCAAAAAGTATAGATCGTAATTGATGAGTTAAATGGAAGGAAGTTTTGCTTCAGTAATTTTAATCTTTTATCTATATCTATATATATTTTAATCTTCAGTAATTTTTATATGAGAAAAATTCAATTTAATGTTAAGAAGCTGAGTAAAAGACAATTTTCATATATGCCTTATCTTATTTTATGTGTATGCCGTCCTGAAGGCATACTCTAAATATCAGATACCATTATGCCTAACACTGCATAACATTATTAATTCAATCAATTTACCAATAGGTAAAACTAATTACCTTACATATTACAATAATATAACTGTTGTCAATAAAATTTATAAACATTATTTAGTCATACGTTTTTAAAATTTTACCAAAAGCTTAACCATTATCTCTAATTTGAAAAGAAGGTTATGAATTTAATGATTTGTTATTCCTACTTTAAACTGGATCATTCAATTTCCAACTTCTGAAAACTAATGGAATTTAAGGTTTTGAAAAATTAAACAAAGTATTTTGTATAAAGAAGTGGGTATTTAAAATATCCTTTCAAGCAAAAATCCCTATTTTTCTTGTAATGTTCTTCCAATTAGCTCTTCAATTCAATATTCGATAGAATTCGACTAGAAATGTCTTTCAATATGAAAGATAATGAATTAAATTGAAACATTTCAATTAATTAAAGAAATTATAAAAATAAAATTGAATGAATAATTTGATCTTGTAAAAGAAAGCTTGATTTTATTTTAAAGACCGGTTTTTATTTATTTATTTCGAAGGTATTAACTAGGTAAGTCCTTTTTATATCGCTTAAAAATTATGTTAGACAACTTTCAGAGAAATAGCCGAATAAAAAACACTACACCCTACTTGTTGATATTGACAGCGGATTTCCCCGCTAGGCTGCTGTGTCATACCATTGAAGACAAAAAATATGAGAAATTCCATGATAGCCTTATCAGTCCCCTGTTCTTTGTCTCAATGACTAATCTCAAAGCGACTTTCACAAGGCCATTACGCTTGGGGTTAATGTCATTTGTTAAATTGATGATTAAAAAAAATAATAAATAAAATCTATTAGGTTAATGAACAAGGAATACATTTTTTATCTGAGTTAGAACCTTTCTGTTGGAGTTCGGTTATATCAAAAGAAAAGGTGGAATCGTTTTGTTGAGAAAGATTAGCAGATTTCAACTGAAAATTATCAACACCAGACTAGACTGTTCGACTGGCGGTCTGGATTTGGATCTGATTGTTTTTTTTTTAACGATAGATTTTGGAGATGAAGCTCCTCAAATGCTTTTTGAAGATTTTGTCTTCTGATGGTGACCATGTGTTTGGATGCAATAGGCTTTACAAGGTCCGAAAAGAACTTGATATTGATATGCAGTTAATTTCAAAATTGGATAGTATAATATTTTATTTTTTATTTTATTATTCGATTATATATTAATTATAATATGGATCGTACTTATTGATTTAAAAGAGAAATGCTTGAGAAAGATACTGTATCTTTACGCCAGAGACAACTGTTGTAACAAGTTTTACATGAGAGCGACAAGAAGTTCCAGATCGCTCAGTATTACTTTTTGTGGATAGTGACCAATCTTTATATTTGGAATGTTGCATATTTTATTACCCTAGCTTATTTACGATACTCAAACTAAAAAAGATATGCCCAGAACAATGCAAATATAGTAATAAAATAAAAATCAGTAAAATTTAACTTATGTACAGCAGTTTACCTCTGACGTATAAATGTATACTTTTAATACCTTTTGGTTGTTTATTGTAATAAATTAATATTTTTCTCTTGTTGAGACACATTTTAATAAATAATTATTATTTATTAATGTAAAGTAGAAAGTAAATAAGAAAAAAAAAATCTTGCAAGATTACTCAAAATGATAAATAATTAGTGTATATTTCATTAGTTCTGTACTTTTCTTATTAATCTTTTGAAGATAGCGCTTGTTTCATGTGTGGGCACTAAGTTGGTCTAAAGATACTCTGTTTAATGGTCTCATAATTATACTAATTATTTTTCTACTCTTGTAGTATTCTTTGTTCTTTTTATATTTCTTATAGTTCTTTTTAGATAAGCTTGTTAGAGAGAATAAGTTTTAAACTTATATATATATATATATATATATATATATATATATATATATATATATATATATATATATATATATATATATAAAGCCGAATTACAAGAACGCATTATCAGATACCAATTTCTTGTAGTTTTAGAGGCTGTTTACAGCAGCGGATTTAGAAATAATGAGTTGGGGAGGAGGGGAAGGCTAATCAATTATGTTGCAATTCCATAATAATTTTTTTGTACATCTTCTGTACAGTTCATTGTGACAAGCATCGACTAGTAGAATAACTGAATAACAACATCAATTTATTGGAAACATAGGAAATGTTAGATGGAATCTTCTCATTCCAATTCGAATTGTTTGAGAAATGATGGAATTTCTCAAGTGGAAATCCATTCTCCAATATCGTGAGCTATTTATTGGTGACTTATTTCACCATTCGTTAACTGAGTACAGTTTTTTACTCATTTTAAACGTCGTTGTGTATATAACTTGAAATGACATAACTCTAAATACATTACAGTAAATATCTGTGGCTCTTAAACCGCTATAAATATACATAATGGAGATTGATATGGTAGTATAAAGTTGGCGGGTTGGAAAACGAAGGAATTGCTAAATTGGTAATAAAGGCCGAACCGCGCGGGAGAGTGAAATGTAGCTGGGTTCATGACGTTAATTAACTTCTACAGTGAATAAGCAACAACCTGATTAGCCTCTATTGTTATTAATTTTATAATATAAGCAAAATAGATTTAAACATTTCCGACTTTTGTTGCTACATTATAAACAAAAATAGGATTTTTGCATGTAATAGAATTTAAAAATATATATATGCTTTTTTATTAGGACAAATTATATAGATTTTAACTTTTTTATTTATTTATGTAAATGCGTTTGGCTTTAAAAGCTTAAAATATCTATTCATTTAATATAATTAATTATATTTATAAAATAGACATACTTATAAAAATAAAATACTTGTTTCATACTCTCAAAAAAATTATATATATATATATATATATATATATATATATATATATATATATATTACTTTTTTTTTTCGGTTGGCACTATAGACCATGGTGATCTTTGGCCGCGCGATGTGGTATTCATATATGGAAGACCACACCGCGATTCTCAATTTAGATACACGGGGTGTCATCACTCCTACGCCCGGCCTAAGTGAGTTGCCTCCAGTAGTAGTAGGCTGACGGGCCTCACATACCCGGGGGAGATGATAAATTTCTCGAATTATTAATTTAATTATATTAAATTAAGTGCCGGCACTGGGATTCGAACTCGAAACCTTAGGGTTTGTGAGTAGGTGCGTTAATCCGCTCGCACCCCAACCCCGATATATATATATATATATATATATATATATATATATATATATATATATATATATATTTATAAACCGGTCTACCTAGATTTCTCTGTTTTAAAACTTATCATGGGGATAGTTAGTGCTCTAAGGTAAACATTTGTTGTTATTACATGAATAGAATAATATACCTTCAATTACACCCAACTGTCCCCTAAAGGATTAGCGATCAGGGCCTGTTAAACTTCAAGTTAATTGAACTGTTATAATTGATGAGAACTAATCTCACCATTTTTTATATGTTTTTGCATTTTTATTGTTATGCTTTTTTTTATTTTTATAGTTTAAGAATTCCAACATTAATTCGGAAACAGTGGCAAATATTTTATCTGAAGTCGAAAATGGTAGAAGCGAGCATTAGGCAGAGCAGTAGTACGAGGGGCCTCGTAATGTACAAAGGGTCATCCAAAGGTAGAAGGAGGCTGAGCTGGCTAGAGCAACAAACCCTGCAGGCCACCGTATAACCGTGGTTATCCAGTCCCTCAAGAACCTCCATCAATGAGCTTTTCAGACACTCAAGCCCTGTGAACTCCTCTCCTAGTGGATTTTTGTGTGGAAACGGCATGCAGAAGATGGGCTACATTCGAGGACCACAGCCACTGGATCGCTGTTAACTAAAGAGAGCACGCTTGAACTGAACCGATGCTGACTGGGCAAATGCAATAACATTTTAAAATTGTTTTTATCAAGTAATGTTTTTACTAGAATTTCCTCATTGTATGCCGCCTCTATTATAGGCGTTATTATTATAAAATATTAATTTAATTAAGTTAATATTATAAAAATATTTTAGTGATTTTCAAGAACGACTTTATCATTACTATGGTTAATCATTGTCTATAGAATAAAAGTCGAGTAAGACATAAGATATCCATTTTATTTTTAATAAAATCTCAAGCACTTGATTACTTTCCGTTTATTTTTATATTTATAAATTATTTAACAGATTTCTCTCTTAAATCATATTTTTTCTTCATAATACAATATTTCGAGGCTAAACACTCCTTTTACGTATTCTACATATTACGAAAAATATATAAATATGTGTAATGCATACTTTTTTGAGTGAGACTTTCTTCCAACTTTAATTTCGTTGAGAGTCTCTAACTAAAGTTTAAAAGGTTGATAAATACAAGAATTGTGTAATTATTTATCATATTGAATGAGTTTGAGATGGAGTGATGTGGAATATTTACTTTCGCCATTTAATTTAACTAAACAATGCTATAATTTATCAATTATTAATTAAATATTTCCTCCTCAAAGCTCCTATTTTGTAACGCTACTTTCCACTCTTGTGAAAACTTGTCCTAATAAATTCATGGGATCTGTTTAATTTGTAATGTTTTAAATTGCAAAATTCTCAATTTATAAGATAACTTACGCTGCTACCTGATCCTTGTTTAAGTTTTGCATTCAATTATAATTCAGAGCCAAGGCTATATCAATATTAATAAATGGAAATTCTATTCCAATTTCTAATTTAAATGTTGTTGATAAACTGAGATATTCGCTTCTGTACAAATATTTTCATCAGGTTGTTTATTTATGTTAGTCTAACGCTATTAATATTTATTATTACTAAGGAAATCTGTTGTTATTAAGTAATATAATTCCGTATTTTTGAATTTTCAGTGAAAACTTAGAACGAAGCTGTTGAGTGTCTATAAGAATTAATTTAATCTACATCAAACACGAGTTTCCCTTTATAATATTTTGCAAATCACGTTTTTAGTTTCTATCATTTCTTTTTTTTTTTTTTTTTTTTTATCAAGACATGAGAAGAAACTGTTTTAAATGTAGGTATGCCCCAAACGGTATATTTGGTCTGTAACGATAACCTTGGTACGGTATTTGTCAACCTTGACGAACTTTGTAGGTCTCACGTTCTTAGTACTAAATTTTTCAACTATGCTACTACTTCATCTGTCTCTTATCATTATTCTGAATATATATATATATATATATATATATATATATATATATATATATATATATATATATATATATATGCATTTATATATAAATTATGCTGATTATTATTAATATATAAAATATACCTTTTTCTTAAACTTAAATAGTAGAATTTCGATAATTCGTATTCATTATCGTATTCCAAGCAATCGTTTAATAATTCGAATTTCCAACTAAAAAATCTGGTTAAATCGTAATATTTTAAAGATAAGACTAAGAGAATGAGTGAGAGGGGAATCGTGTCTATGACTTTCGGTAGGTCCACACTTCTTTTTTTTCCATTCATCTCTTTAAAAAAAAAATAGTAAAAAACGTGTGACTATAGTCGCCAACGTGGATGTATTTAAAAAATTGAGATAGCACCTGACAGGCAAGTCCGCGAAACCCAAGTGTTTTAAAAACATAAAAACGTTTCCGGTGACGTATCGTTCCAACAAAGGAAACTGCGAAAAATTTTACTATTCATTGATGATTGTACTGCCCACAACTGTAACCCATCACTCAGCCATGTTAAGTTAATGCCTGCCAATACAGCCTCTAAGCTGCAGCCTCCAGACAAAATTATAATTAAAATATTTAAGACATTTAACGCTAAGTAGTGATAGTTATGCAACTCCTTGACTGCATCGTGAATGGGAAGAGTCTTAAATTCACCTTATTTTCAGCAATGAAGATTTCTGACAAAGCGTGGTTTACATGGCTTAAATTCTGTCCTCTATGGAATCAATGTTCTCAAAGTGAAAAAACTCCCAGAACTTTCTTAGATTCCGTTCATTGTGACGAAGGTTTAGAGGTAGTCGGAATCCTAACTGACGATGTAATTTTGGCTCCGTTTGATGGAGTTGAAGAAGGCGATGAAGATAGTCTACCGACAATTCGTTCCTAACAATACACCTATAATGCACATCATTTCTTAGCAAAATCGGATGTTGGTGTTAAAGTATTTTCGGTTCTGAACATGCTATGCTATCGACAAAACCCTTCTTCAAGAATTGCACAAAAATAAAATAACCTATTTTTATTTTATTTTATTAAAGATGTTATTGATATGCTGTTGTTATGTTAATTATATCGTTTGTATATGCATACATATTAGTGCAATTTTGTATTAATTTGGTTATTTCGTATTGTTTACTCCCAATTATTGATAATCTCGATAATTTGAATATCTCGATAATTCATAGTTAACTCCTAAGATCCTTGACGGGGATTCTACTGCGTGTGTATATATATATATATATATATATATATATATATATATATATATATATATATATATATGTGTGTGTGTGTGTACATATATCTTTCGATTATGTTTAAAGATCTTTCGATAGATCTTTTCTTGTTCGATCCTCATCCTTATGGAATTCCATCCCTCCTTCCATTCGTCGCTCCAATACTCTTATCACCTTCAAATCCCGCTTATTCTATCACTTATTTTCAATCCAGTTCCAAAAAACATTGTAAATAGTTTTTCTCTTATTTCACTCAATATTTGTAAATATGTTACTTCATATCTAATTTTGTCATATCGCATCAACATAAGAAGTTCGCATGGTTTTTGTTTTAAGACGTAATCAATTAGACTATTAATACCTATTTCATATGCTAGAAGTTATTGCATTATGACTTGTTATAATTTTCATTTGTATTTATTTATTGACTTTTATTTTATCTTTTTTTTCCCCTTTTTTAATTATCTGTTAACGCATATGTTCCTATGTCATTTACTCTAAGGCTCTGAAGCCCACCTATCATTGCCAGTAATTGTTATTCTAAAGGGACTTGTCCCAGAATAAATAAAGAGTTTATTATATATATATATATATATATATATATATATATATATATATATATATATACATACATATATATATACCTGTCACAGTCAATATTATTGCTTCAACATACCCCTCAGACGGTCAATATATTGAAGGAATTCGATATTGACTCTTATGTCTACGATATTGACTCAGTGACCGTGTAAAGTAGGCTTAAGACCATATTAACCGTGAACATTCGTAACCCCCTTTCGATATCTCAATGTAAAAAGATAAATTTTATAAAACTTTTGTAGGTAATATAATAGGTAACTAATAATAGGTAAACCTACTATAGTTTATTTTAGTTAAATTTCATAATCACTCAATATTTTTGAAATTAATGTCCAAGCAGCTTGTTACTTTTTATTCTAAGGGTTTCAATTCTCAAAAACATTATTGATAATAATAATTAGGCCTTTTACAAGACACTAAATATGTAACCTAAAGGTAAGATTATTGTAATATTTTTCTAGATGTTTGAGATATTATTTCGTAGGTGTGCATATTCGCATTTTCAATATGGCATATTGTACTGTGTTGAATTACACTTGCTCTTGTTTTTGTTGACGTCTAGTGGCTCTTCTTACCCGAGGAGTGTTCTCGTTTTGCGGTTGCTGCAAGGTTTCTTCTTAGCTGCGGTTAGCGTTAGCTAGGAGATAGAAATGGAGTAGGAGTGGTTTCTTTTTAAAGAAGGCCTTATATAGTTTCATTATTGTACAGTTCGAATTTTTATGGTATAAATTGAAAATAAAAAATATATTGTAGCTTCAGACCTATTATTTTCAACGGGCAAATGTGATGTGGATCTTTCTTCGAAAATAGGAAGATTTTCTAATAATTTTTTTATTACTTCAGATAGCTCTGTAATTTTTTATTTTTATTGATTTTAATTGCATTTTAGATACTGTTGTAAACATATAATATTGTAATTGTTTCTAGAAAGGAAGATAAATCAAAATATTGCAATTTTAAAAAATGAGAGGGTGAATGTGTGATTGAGATAGTGAGCATAGTAGAGTGAGGGAGTCAGGGTGGGGGAATGCTACAAGGAAATAATGACAATATAATAAGAAAATTATTATTTTATCGAAATATCTTTAGTTTAAATATTTTTTTTTTGTTAAATTATTACAATATTATTAAATCGTTACATAGTGTATGAGATAAATTAATTATAGTGTATTATTAAAACAGCTGAATCAGAGAAATACTATTTATATGATAAATAAATAGTGAGGAATTAAGATTTTTGGGCTTATTCATTTTTTACTGATTAGGTATTGGCTTTAGAGCCTCCATATTTGCACCACACTAAAGTCTATAAAATCTGTTGAACTAAAATAAGAATTCATCAAATATCTAATTTACTTTCTCTATTCAATGAGCAGGCTAGAGAGACAAGATCACCAAACACGGTCCAGGGACCAGCAATTAATTTAACTAATTTTCAATGTAATTAGTCCATGACCTATTTGTTTTTCTTTTTTGTAAATACTGAGCTTGTTTGCAAACCTAATTTATTTTGATTGCGATGGGTTTGGTTTTCTGGCTGCTGGACAAAATCGTTGTAGAAAATTGAGCGAGTGAGAATTTTAATGTTAAAAATGTACGTATAGGTAAAAAGATTATTAACAAGAAAGCTAATCTCTGATAAATCAATCTTAGATCATGCTTTATCAAAATCAATGAAAAAATTTCTGCCGGATGCATTAAAAAAGTCCGATTTCTTCGTGGGACTGTGATTCGCCTATTTTCGAAGAATGGCCCATTTATGACAATTTCTAGTTCTGGGTCTTATTTACTTTAGGCACGCCAGTTTTTTTTTAATAGGGAAAGTATCTGTTATAGGAAAGTAATGACTATTATTATGGCATTGTTTTATATTTGGAGTAGATTATCTACTATTTTATCCTATTTGCAATTGCGTTTACTATGAATTTAATAAAGCTAAGTCGTTGCTTCAAATCAGAGGTGGCTGCATTTACGACACTCTAAAAGTACGGGATACTTCACAGGAACAGAAAATGTAGAGAAAGTATATATTCCGAAATACAATCAATAAAAAATTATTGGCCACCCAACTATAAAAATAGCGTTTAAAACAAATTAAATAAAGTTTTTTTTTTTACAAGTTTCAATATAATCTGTTAAGAGATGTTTATGTAATAGAAGAATAACAATATTGATTCAAATGAAAATAACTGATACTTTTCTATAACAGATACTTTTCCTATTTAAAAATAACTGGCGTACCTAAAGTAAAAAAGACCCCTAGTTCTATTTAAATCATAATTAAACTTCTTTATTATTAAATGTGAATTGTATCATTTTAAAAATATATTAGTATTAAAAAAAATATATATTCTCGGTTTTCATTAACCAAAACAATTAAGACTCATAATTATTTTATTTATAGTTATTTTTAAAACATGTTATATGATCATTGGGCGTTTGTTATTACTCGTTCGGTTGAAATATTTGATAAATATTGACTTAATATTTGTGTAGATCTATTATTTTAGTTTGGTGGGTTATATTATTTGATTAATTGATAATGTAAAATTAATTTTTACAATTAATTTTAAACAGGTTTTATTAGGACAACTATAACTTATGTTTTGTTTAGTTTGTATTACCTTGGTGTTTTTACTTGCGAATTCACCTCTTTCTACGTTCAGCATTTGATTATTTTCGAGACTTTTTCTTGTGAATATATTATAAATGTTATAATTTCAAATATATATATATATATATATATATATATATATATATATATATATATATATATATATATATATATATATATTGTTATATATTATATATTAATTTACTGCACTGACAATGAGTTAAAACAATGATTATAATTTTTTTTTCAGGTAAGTCCGTGCCTTGAGATACACGCATGCGTAAGTATAGTTAATTTTAGTTATTTTAAATGTTTTATTTTTTTTATGCCAGAATTGATTTTATTTTAAATTTTTCAATTGAAAAAATGAAAAAAAAATGTGTTAATTGTATTATTTATAAGTACCTATGTAGGCATTTTAAGCTACTAATTAACTTTAAATTGATGAATAATGAAAAAAAAAAGAAATTTTTTGGTTTCTTATATTTAACCAAAAACTTTTATTGATTTGAATATTATTATTTTATTAGTAATCAGACCACGGATTTTAAATTAACTCAACTTTTTTTTTCAAATATTATTGGCTTAAAAAAAGTTATGAGACAATTTATGCAACAAATATAAAACTTGTTGAAAAAAAAAAAAAAAAAATATATATATATATATTTTTTTTTCGAGAATTAAAAATTTAATTAAATCAATTTGAATGTTGAATCTAATAGTCAGAAATGATTTGGACTAGAGGGTTCAAGATAAGGTAACAAAGGTTTCATACGACTATTAAAGCAGTTACAGTTCTAATAAAAATTGTTGAAGTAGTAATAAAAACAGTTATAGTTCTAATAAAAACTATGGTTATTTGATTAGCTACATCTCCGCTCCGAATACGTTATTTAGAAACTCTTGTCGTTTTACAAGATTTTGAATTTAATTGCTTCTCTTATGCTTTATCGAGATTAGTTATACATTGTGAAAGAATGACGGGTGCTTAGAATAGAAGACAAGATAATAATTTTTAAGTAAATTAATAAACAATTACTATTATATAGGATCCACAGGACTCTAAAATAGATAAAGCTTTTTAGAATTTCTTTTAAAAATGACATTATTAGCAATGATACAAAAATATATCGGGTTGCTACAGGATACAAGCACACTTATCAATCTATCATAGACATAATGATATAGATACATTTTTATATTATATATTATTGTAGTATATTATTATTTTTATATTATTTTATTTTCAATTCATATATAACATGTGCTCATAATGTTCATTTTGCCTCTCATCTCTGGTTGGGCCTTACATACTACATAACTACGTAACTGCCATCTGTACGCCTAATAACTATTAGGAACTCCTGACATGAAAAATTTGAAAAATTATAATTTTTTTCTGATAAACGAGAAATCACTGTTCTGTAACTTTATTTTGCTGAACATAATGAAAATGATTCTTCATACCAAGATAATCGTTATGAACTGCTTTATGATGCATTTAACTTGCTTTAAAATAAAAGTAATTGACATCTGTCCGTCTAATAGTTCTCCAGATAAAGTTTTACAAAAATTACATTGTACGCGATTTTGATTCGGTAACATCATACAGAAAGTTAGATATCTCAGGAACTATTAGGCTGCGTAAATAAATGCACTGTAAAATATTTTATAATGACTATATTAGCAGGAAGAACAGTTTTTATGATATTTGCCAAAATATATTCACGAAATGGTGATTTCTCGTTTTTTGGAATTAAAATTATTTTTTTAATTTGTTCATCTCGGGAACTATTTGACGTATGTATGTCTATTACCACTCAAATTGGAGGTGGTTAAATGCACCATAAAGTAGTTTATAATGACTATATTAGCAGGAAGAACAGTTTTTATGATATTTGCCAAAATATATTCACGAAATGGTGATTTCTCGTTTTTTGGAATTAAAATTATTTTTTTAATTTGTTCATCTCGTGAACTATTTGACGTATGTATGTCTATTACCACTCAAATTGGAGGTGGTTAAATGCACCATAAAGTAGTTTATAATGACTATCTTAGTAGGATGAACAGTTTTTATGTATTTGCCAAAATATATTCACGAAATGGTGATTTCTCGTTTTTTTGGAATTAAAATTATTTTTTGAAATTTTTTATCTCGAGAACTATTTGACGTATGTATGTCTATTACCACTCAAGTTGGACCTAGTTAAATGCACCGTAAAGTAGTTTATAATGACTATCTTAGTAGGATGAACAGTTTTTATGTATTTGCCAAAATATATTCACAAAATGGTGATTTCACATTTTTTTTGGAATAAAAAATTATTTTTTCAAAATTTTTATCTCGGAAACTATTAGACGTATGTATGTCTATTACCACTCAAATTGGAGCTAGTTAAATGCACCATAAAGTAGTTTATAATGTCTATTTTAGTAGAAAGAACTGTTTTTATGATATTTACCAAAACATATTCACAAAATGGTGATTTCACGTTTTTTTGTTGGAATCAAAATTATTTTTTGAAAATTTTCGGGAACTATTTGACGTATGTATGTCTATAACCACTCAAATTGGAGCTAGTTAAATGCACCATAAAGTAATTTATAATGATTATTTCTGTATAAAGAACTGTCTCCATGATATTTGCTAACATAAGTTAACAATACTGTTTTCTCATTATTTTTTTTAAACATATCAAGAACTAGTTAACTTTGAGAGTTCTATGTGGGATCAAATTTTGGAAAATTTAATGTTCTTTAAAATAGTTTATTATAATATTTTTCGCGTAGTTGGTAGTTTTCAAGATATTCAGCATGAAATGAAAAATTAGTGAAAATTTTACGTATTTCATTTGATAAAATGCCGTTTATTAAAGGTTTATTTTGCTTTTACTAAGCCAAATGCTGAATGACAGTGACCAAAAAACTAAATCAAGTCAAAGTCGGTAGTCTGCCATCTTTGCACGCCATTTTGCCAATGTGCGGCCACTTCTTTTTCTAGGAAAATTGGCATTTTTTTAATCATTAGTCACAAGGAATATACAACGATGTGCACTTTATAGAGATGTGGGGAGGGGAGGGGTGGACGATTGGGGGGTCTGATCCACAGACTAGCATGTCTTGTAAGGTTGCTTACACCCATGTTGCCGAAAGTCAGGGGATGACGAAATAAATAAATTTATCTCTGATCAATTGTAGCCCTGAAGATGGTCCGCATGCTTGGGCTGAAGCGTCTGCTTATAATGATAAAAAACTAACTTCACTTCGGCTGAAAACCTGACAGTGTATAGTACTTACTCCAGATGTTTTATTCTTTAGTTTTACTATAACAAGTTTAAAATGCAATGGACATTTTCTACAGTAGTTCGCTTTAGGCTGTTAGGTTTCCCACGTGTTCGTTTTTCACCCTTAAGAGAAAGGCCTATGGGTAGTTCAATACCGCCCTCGGACGGTGACAATTTGTCTGGAAGGGGGCACTTTCTGTCCCGCGACCTGATTGCTTTCTTCCCGAGAGCCGTCAACGGCCCCCTGACTGCTAATCGATAGGACCGCTTTCTGTTAGCCTATTCCGATTTAATGAGCCCATATCTCTCATTGAATACAATAACCCTCCCTCTCGGGGTACGCTCTACCATTGTTCGCAAATTGGGATGGAATGTTGTCGATTATTTTCTCCCTGGTGAAAAAATACATATTTAGAATCCGTTTGTGAATTTGGGTTTATTTTCCAAACTCATTTCACATCATTCTGCATATTTTCAGTATGTTTTCGTTAATGTTAATGAAAATTTGTCTCTAGCAATTCTTTAAAAAAATTGCTTTATAGCTGTTGATCAAAGATGTATATTTGGCTATTACAACACTAACGAAATGTTGATAATTAAATTCAGATTCAAAAGTCCTGCCGATCTGAACAAACTATAATCTTTCAGGATTATATAAAGTGCATAGAATATCCTGTTTTTAGTTACCATTACCATCGTAAGCGTTTGAAGCAAAGCTTTTTTCTGGCTGGTTGTATATATACGCTGGTCATATTTCCTGAGTCGTTATTCAGGAAAGGTTATCCATTCATGGGGGATGCAGTAGGAGCTAAATAAATTTAAAGGATTTAAAGGACTTCATTTTTTTTTTTTTTTTTTAAAGAAAGGTACTTTTGTATAGTCTAAAGATAAAATTTCAAAATAAAATGTATTAATAAAAATGTATTCTTCCAAAAATAAAGCTAAATTTATATATAAATAATTTTGAGAAACCCGCTCTTATGCTCCTGTGAACCACATGAAATTATCTTCTTGCTGAGAAACCGTAAAAATATTCGTTATTTTATAAAATGTTCCCTATTACGATTTTAGTGAAATTCACTCTTAAATCCAACATTTCATATCAACCAGGTAATTTGATTTGACAACATTGTTAATTTTAATGTCTACTGATAATTTATTTTTAGCTAAATTTTCAGTTGATTTATCCAAATTCATTCTATTTTAACCTCATTAGAAATCTGAACTTTAACAACTACCGATAAGATTGTAGCTATCGTTTTTTCTAGATTCTATTTATATGTTTTGGCATGTGCATCTTCTGTAGTTAGACGGGTTTTCCTCTTTGGCTTTATTCCAGATGTCATTTAAATGATTTTCGACGTTTAACTAGATTTTTTTTTTATGTTTCTTTAAATATTTGTAATTTTTAATTTCATATGCGACAAATTTTAGATATTGTATATTCGAATTATTGCACGTTTAATCAGTTGATATCCGCATGACGGTATAGAAGAATCAATCTAATTAGGGATTGATAAATTATTTGCCACTTCTATAAATTTGTTTTATTGAAAACTAGTTTCGAATGTTATACATTCATCTTCAGTTCTAAAAGCACAAAAAAAATTCTAAAATAAGCAATTCAAAATATAGTTTGATATTATTATACATATTAAATTAGATTAATGTAAATCAGTATTATAAAACATTTATGAATTATGAATTTAATTAAGACAAGAAATCAAATACATGTTGGTACTCACCAAGGTTTAAATGGATTATAACAAACAGAAAAGTTTGTACTGGTTTCTTCTGGCACTGAACTAACAATGAAAGAAGGTTGGATGTTTATAGGTAAACGGTTTAAGGGTCGGAGTTTTTCCATTAATCCCGTTGAGCAGTATGTTTTTCCGTTATAGATGGGAATAAATTTAATATTGGACTATTGGAGATATTTATTTGGTCATTTAAGCAAAAATCTGGATTGGATTTGAAGGATTTTATTATTTCAAGTGCTTCATATATATTTAATTTGAGGCTGTTTTCAACGTGATTTATTAATTTAACTTCTGAGTCTTTGGTGAATTTATGGTTTTTCCATTTAAAGGAATTGCTAAGTTGGAATTCTCTGTCATGTTATTATTATATGCACGTGTATGTTCCTTTAATCTCTGATTTAGCGATCTTCCAGTTTTTCCCATGCATTTGGCTGCACAATCATTACAATTTAGTTCGTAAACTCCGCTTTTTTGGAAATGGCCTATTTTCTCTTTAGGAGAAGAGAAATATGAGGATAGGGTTTTTCTAGTTTAAATGCAGGGTTTAATCCTAGTTTTTTTTAAATTCATTTCCGACTTTGGTGGATATAGGGCCGTATCAAAACATAATGTTTCGAGATGGGCCTATCTTCGGGGGTTGTTGAATCGATATCATTAATTGTCTTTTTTTGTAATTGTTTTTTTAAAATATGATTGATAGTGGTTTTATTTAATATTGGTTGCACGTTTAATGGTTAAGGATGTTTGATGTTTTTGGATTATGGTATTAAAATTAACCTCTTCTTAGTAAACATTGATATTATGTAATGCAGGGAATACCCTTATAAATATAATATAATGATAATAATATTTTCTTATAATTTTACTGTACGTAAATTCAGAAATTATTATATATTCAATTATTATTAAATAATAATAACTTCTATTTTTATCTTTAAAATTGTTTTTGAATTGCATAATGTACAAATAAGTATGTGTTCCGTTTTTGTAATTTTAATCTTGAAATGCAGTATATTATGCAGCACGTTGGAAAACACATACATACACACACACACACACACACAAAAAACACACACAGACACACAAACACACACACACACACACACACAAACACAAAATTTATTAGGACATTTCAACCACTGGGGTGTCACTTTAGGCCTGTCCTAGAAACAAAAAATATATATTTATAATTGAATTTTTTTTTGTATACAATGTTTTTTTTTTCAATCGGATAGATTTTCATTAAAGTCTTGTCTTATTTCTTGTTATTTCTAATAAGTATAGTGAACTCTAATATTTTTATAAGAAAAATTTGATATTAATTGCACATTGTATTAATTTCAGATTCTAAAAATTTTCAATTCATATTTTTTGAATAGTTATACTATTACTTATTGTCCTTAATTGTGCTAGAATGTATTTTTTTAAAATATAAATAATTTTTGTTTAACAAAATAATCTCTAAAAATTGCTAAAAGGAGACAAACAAATATTTGTATGTACATGCATATGAAATGGTCGAAATATTCTCTAGAAATTATTTTCCAGTATATGCTTGTGTAGAATTCTTGTTTTAGCAAGATTTCTCATTTCTCCAATGGTCTTCCCATTGCAATTTTCCGTCTTCCGTTTTTGAAAATTTCGATACATTCTTTTAAATCGAAAATTATTTTAAAATATCATATTCAAATGAATTTTCCATTTTTGGAATATTGAATGAATTAATAGTTTAGTAAAAAGTACTAGTATTTTACTACCAAAGGTAAGTGAATCAAGTCTGGAAAAAGGCGCTGCTCGGTATTGCTATTCCCCATGTCTGTCAAGCCATTATAATATATGTAGAAAGAAAATTTGCCGGTAGTCACTGATATTCAACGTCAAGTATAAATTAAGTGTTCAAGTTTAAAAAAAAAAATTGAAATTGAATTTTAATACTATTTTATGTAATCATGATAAAGTGATTTTTTTAGAAATAAGTTAAGCTTACTATAATAGAAATATCTGAAATTTTAAAATTATTGTTAAGCAGTCATAATATTTGATTTCCGACTTTAGCATTAAGAGATTCTTGCATTGAAAATATTTATCAATTGAAATATTCATTGAAGAATTTGATAATATTCATTTATCATAATGATTCAGCACTAATTTACCTTAGTTTAGTTTATGGCCTGCACCGTTAAAGCAATCAGATTTTAATGCATAAACCTGAACCTGCTTACGAATTATTGAAACAAAGTAAACTGATGGAGAAAAATAATTTTTAAAAGTCCATTGGTCTGAGAATGGTTATTGGGTAGGTGTAGCTAGGCATGCGAAGCACCTCATTCTTCTGTAGTGACGCATCAAAGTTCCTTAGTATTCTCAACTAGAAACTGCGAGTTAAAATGAATAAGATACCAACCAGAACCTCTGAGGAGCGATTTATTTCTTCTTTTTTTTATAGTTTATTTTTATGATTTTTTTTTTGTTATCATAATTCATTTCAAGAAGAAATTAGCATGCGGGTATTGTAAATTTAATAATGCTAAAAAAATCTCCATTTATCAATCAATTAATTGAACACACTTTTTTGTTTATTTTTTTAAACCATATGAAATATTTTCGTATATGCAGCATATGTTTATGTTTGGGTAAATGCCTTATCAACATGACCTAAAATATTTTGTGTAATCGCTTGAGTTCTTTATTGTATCATAAAAAAAATTCTCCTTCATCTGTACTTCCTTTATATTTTATCATAAATCTGTTTATTTATATTTATTACTTTATTTATATTTATATTTGATATTATATCTGTTTATTTATTTTTATTCTCCTTTATATTTATTCAATAGAGTTATTAATTTTTTAGTTATTGTTATTAATTTTTTAGTTTATCTATTATTATTATTATATAGCGAATTTTATTAATACTCAGCTTAATATAATAATATTAACTAATTTATTTTTAGTTGTTGTTATTACTATATCAGTTTCATCTTGAAATATTATACAAATTCATCACTGTTTTCATTTTTCTCACTAAGTCTTTTTAATTATTAATTTTTTATTCATTTTTATTTTTGTAACTTGTTTATTCAGCCCTGAAGAAGATCTGCAAAGTGGGTCGAAACGTCGGTTCCTAATAAATAATTTTTACTATTTGTGATCCATTTTTTTGATCATCTCCCGGACCATCTATTCCTTCATAAATTTTTAATAGTTTGAATTTAGATAAAATTTGATTATTTCAATTATTTAGCATATTTATTTATTTAATATGCTCTGTATATATATATATATATATATATATATATATATATATATATATATATATATATATATATATATTTATTTATTTATTTATGAATGATAATAATTCATTATTTTAACTATTGATTTTACATTATTTTTAATTTTTAAGAATGATAACTTATTCTTGTAACAAAAAAAAATCTGGATCACTTATGTATTTTTTTAATAAAAGAGTGGAATATTAATGTGAAGCTAAAAAAGAACAGAGTGAACCTAATCTTGATAATGGATTGCTAGGTCCTTCCCTTGATGGAAGGGAGGAGCCATTTAGTTTTTGTTCATTTGCCTCTGAGATTTTTTTGTGACCATCATTTCAACCGGTAGAACGATACCCGCCTTTATTTCTTTTAAAGGAAATATATCTATTTACCTCAATATCTTAGTGATTTTTTTATGTTTTCAATTTTTGGAAATTTGTGGTAGCGGGATAGCTCAGCTGGTAATGTTCCGGGTTCGAGACCGGCTGTGGCAGATAATTATTTATTCTGTTTTCATCCGTGGATCGGCCCTGTGGGATCGGAAGAACCATATTGGGGCTCACCCAGTCTCTATAAAGTGGGTACGTGGAAAAATGGGGTTTGAGGGTGACCTCGGCCGAATCACTTCCTTGCACAACCGTTGGCTTAGAAACAGTACGGTTCTTACCGAGTACTGAACCCAAGAGGACCCTTGGCGGATTGTAGTGGTGCAGTTTATTTTTTTTTTCCTTTTGTTATTGGCAATTTGTAATATACAAGTTTATCGAAGGAATTTACTTTGAAGCACTGATTCAAGATTTTTTTTTCGAAGGCGGAACTATTCAGGCAGATTCAAACTAACTAAACTTATTCAGATTGGGCTAGAAAAAACAAAATTTCTTGTTTTAAATATATATTTCGTGTTTTTTCATAATTGTTCAAAGAAATCTAAGGTTCATATAAACCTTCAGACCGTTGGATAGATACCTTATAAATTACAATAGGTGTGTAAACATATCAACTGTTTAATACGCAATAAACTAGTGTCTGAATATTTCCAAGTGATCCAATTTATGTTGTTTGACCATTTTATGATGAATTTTTTTTTTGTTTTGGGATGCCTAAATTATTGTAGTGTCCAAAATAATAATTTTAATTTTCTATTTTCTTTCCTAGCTCAGCCATTTTTGCTTTACAAAACATGCTGTTTCTTGCCTTTGAAAGGGGGATTGCCTTAAGTTATATTACTGAAAAAAAAATCCATTTTATCCTGGAAAGACCGGCCTAAATATTATGTTCAGTACATCTTTAATTTTTATTTTTTTTATCTCATTTGACTATAAATAGTCAAAATCCACCTCAAAATGTGACATCTAAATTGAATAATTTTCAATTTTTTAAGACTTATTCTCCTTATATAGCTATCTATGTGAACTATATTGAAACATTCCCTTCCTTTTTCAGTAACGATTTTTCCAAAATTTAAAATTTAAAAAAATATCCAACTTTTGATGCCTTATATCTCTGTTGGAACAAACTTTAAAAATCTGAATTTTGTATAGATAAACGCTCTATTGTGCGTTATACTACAGCAGAAATTTCATGTTTGATATTTATCTACAAGTCAAATCTTTCGTACATCAGTTATTGAAAATTTCAAATTTTGATGTCTTGTATCTTAAATATCATCCCAAAAAACATATATTTAGCTTTTAATGATGGTGTATTACTATTGATTACAACTAACGGATCTAGATCTTGCGAGGACCTGGGCAATACGATATTGCGGGGTCCCCTTGGTTAAGACGGAGGATTACCGAGGAGGAGGGAGGGAGTTGGAAGGTTAACTTGACTTATAGATGAATTTCGAACATGAAATTTATATAGGAGTATAACACACAATAGAGGGATTATCTCTTAAAAATTCAGATTTTTAAAGTTTGTCCCGACAGAGATACAAGGCGTAAAAATTTGAAATTTAAAAAAAATTGAGGTCCTGAATGTTTTCTAATTGCAATAAATATACAACATGAAATTTATACTGCAATATAACACACAATAGAGGGTTTATCTCTACAAAATTCAGATTTTTAAAGTTTTTTTTTCAACAGAGTCATAAGGCGTCAAAAGTTTGATTTTTTTCAAGTTTTAAATTTTTGAAAACTCCTTAATTGGGAAGGATGGTAATCTAAGGATTGATGTTTTTTTTTGTGTGTTTTTTTAATACAGTGCACATAGGTAGCTACAAACCCCAAAAATATTAAGCCTGAGATTAGATTCCTTCTTGGGTTAATATGCCTTAAAAAATAGAAAATTATTCAATTTAGATGTCAGATTTTGAGGTGAATTTTAACTATTTTGGATCAAAATTTCATTAGACGTGTACTAAACATCTTGAATAAAACGTTTTTTTTTTGTTTTTTTTTGTTAAAAGCAGTTATTAATAATATTTTAACTTATATAAGCCCCTACAAACGCTAGAAACAGCATGTTTCGTAAAACATTAATGGTAACTGGCTACCGTTGGAGCTAAGAAAAAGATAAAAAATTAAAATTATCATTTTTGGACGCTCAAATGATGCAGGAATCCACAAACAAAAAAATCCTTTATATCTGAGACGGGGTTAAATAAAAAAATAGAGTTAAAATAAAAAAAAAACAATAGAGATTTTGTGTTTTTTGTTTAAAGAATTGTAGATATGTGGAAATCGTTGTTTGTCGGTTGGAAGTAGAGAAAGGGAAGCTCTATCGGTTCCTCTTGACCGACCCGTCCTGTCCCCTGTTTAGAGATATCTATGCACGATGACAAATTTTCCTAAATGGGTTGTATTATTGTATGGGCTGTAATGAAAGCCCTTGTTGAGCACGGCCTGTTGAATGCTATATTCACAGCAATTTACTTATAATTAGTAGAACTTGATAAATACTAATTCCTTATCTCTATATCACTTATGGCGTATAAGATCTGGTATTTTGCGTTGGATAAATTTAAGTAGAAAACAAATAGAAAAAAGTCTTAATAGGGATCCATCACTTGCTGGGAACCAATGAATTTTCATTAAAAACAAGTTTGGTGCTTCCATCAACCGAATTTAAACTCCATTGCTTGTGCAGTTTTTGCTGTGGCATATCAACTTAAAAAAAAAAAAAAAAAAAAAAAAAAAAATTAATGCTTGCTTTAGTGAAAGACAAACATATACATCTTATTATTTATTTATATTTATAGTCCATTATTTCTTTGTAATTTAGACGAAAGAAGTTAAAATGTGAACATTTTTATGAAATAAATGTTGCTTTTTTAGCGGAAACAATATTGCTAATTTCTTGTGAAAATCTCTTAAAGTCTTTACAACAAATAACGCCTTAACAAATTTTGGTTTTGTTAGAACTTGTATATTTATAAATTCTTTAAAATATAAGAATCGGAATAGGTAATTATCAAAGCACATTAAACAATGATTTTTCAATAAGCTGCCATCCATGCTGCTAGTTTCAAAAATGTTTGGAAAAGAAGAATCAAAAAGGGATAATAAGAAAACTTGTATGTCCTAAATAAAACTTAACAGTTGGAACTATGAAGAGTGTGTAACCAACACCCACCTATAATTAAAAGGTTAATTTTTTATATCTTGATTTTTGAGATCGATGCTTCTTGACTCAAGTGGCTACTCAAATATTCACACATCTGGACCGTCCATAGTTAAATCTTTTTGAGGAAATTCTTTTGACTGGCAAACGAAAACGGAATTTATAGCTACTCTATGGTTAGACCAACTAGAATATCCGATTTGATAAATTAATCTTCTTTTTCTTTTCCTCCTTATGTTATATCCTGTCACAAATCTCTACTGAGACCAATCTTCAGTGCCATGTTCCTCACGATAACTTTAGTGACGAGGCGTCATTTGGGATGTCCGTTCAGATTTACTGGCTTAGGGTGGCTTGATCACTTCAAATCTGATAATTACTTCTGATCTATATAAGCTATGATTGGGTCTTACTCGGTCAACATAATTGCAACTTCCAATTTTTTTTTTTCTCCTCTTAAAAGTTCATTAATAAGATTATTTTAAAAATTAGAAGAGCTTAATTGAAATGATTCAATAAAATTGTTCAGTAATCAAAGTTAAATAGTATTTTTTTTAATGTAATAACTATTTTTAAATGAACGGATTTGTCAAATTGGTTTTGCGAAATTTTGACATGAATGACTCCCTACGGTTCTGGTCGCCTTACAGGGATTGATTCCAGCCATCTAAAACCTTAATTCATCATAATTCATAATATTCGGTACGAGAAATTGCTGTGGCCTTAAACTTAGCAGTGGAAATGTTGTATCATGGCGTAGATGAAAAGAAAATGTTAAACCACGGAAAAAATATTATAAATATGCTTTTTAACTTCCAAATGTTAATTAGCATATACTAATTTGCTATCTACAAATTGTTTACTGTTTAAGAAATAATGACACTAGAGACCTCCCGTTCAGCAGCTTTTTAGTTCTCTCCATATATTAATGGGAAAGTCATTCGTTTCCATTTCTCGTCTTTTGGCTCGTTCTTATTTTATGAAATCGTAGGCAAATAGTCCTTGTTTGTTAGTTGTTTCAGATCAACATAATAAGTTTCGTTGGTCGCTTGTCCAATGTGCTTTTGTTATTTTAGTGGTCCTGCTTTTTATTGGAAAATATGGAGTTTTGTTTGCGCGTCTTTTTGTCTGTACAGTATCTATGAGGAATATGCCGATTTTGGTTTAAGCGTTTATTTATTTAATTTCCGTTATAGTTTCATTAAAGTAGTTTGAGTCATTTAATAATGGTCCTCCTTTTAGTTTTATCATGAGAGCCCCAAGTCATTCTTCCGACGAATGTAAAGTGCAAGGTAGTGTACTGTTTAGTGTGAATAGAGTAAATTTTATTTTTAAAGAGTTGTATTTCTCCTTAAATGGTATAAAGACTTTATTGCGATGGAATTACATTAAATGGTAGTGGCACTAGATATTTTATTTCATCTTATTCAGCTGGGACACTAAATTCAAAGCGAGAAACTAGGAGATACGCGCTTTTCTATTGGTCGTATTGAGATGAAAACCTTTTTAAAAGCAGAATTTTTCGAATTTAACTGCACAAGGTTATTTTTACCTATGTCGGAGTTTCACTTCTTCCTTACACAATCAAGTTATTTTGTCTATCTTCAACCAAAGATGGTTACTTCAGAGGGAGCATAGTAAAAAATATGTTCGAAAGTGAAATTTCGAGCTTTTAAATGAATAAATGCCACTGTAGCCGTTCAGGTAACTGATATTTTATTTGTTTATTTTAAATTATTTTTAATAATTTATTAAAATTATTTCTTAAAATTCTATGATTTTTTTGTTTCAAGTTTCCTAAAACAAAGTATACATTTAAGTTAGAATTCTCCCATGATAATATCTCCACCACTTCTCCCTTGTGATATCTAAGAGAAATCGGTTTGTAATCACAATGAACAAATAACGACTCAGGGTTATAGCAACCAAGCACCCTAGGAGACCAAAATGGGCCATCTCACAACAGCTTTCAGAAAAACAGCTACGGTATCGGAGAAGAAACCAATTGAAAAAGCTCTACTCCAGACTCTTTTCATTTATTTAGAAAACTACTTGTGGCAAGGCAGTGGTAGCAGGAAAATGTGGGGTTGAAGTGGCATGGTTGTTTAGCATAAATACACGTAGCTAAGTATTTATTTTATTATTATTTTTTTATTGTTTGAAATCCATTGGGTATTATAACCATCGATGTATAAAATGAGAGTAAAATAGAAGAGTATTGTATTAAGCTTATTTACAGAAGATTCAAAAACCAAAATCTCAAGTTCAATTACCTGTTATTTCTTCACCTAATGCTATACTGAAAATATGATGTTACTCAATATTAAGTAAACAAAATCCAAAGCTATTATTTAAGCATTTGAAATCTCATAACATTTTTAGGTCGGAAGATGCTTGCATTCGGTACGACAGGTTAACTATTAACATTATTTATAACAGAATTGTCAAAAGACACTTTTTAAAATCGTATCTTAAAACTAGAGGGAATCCCGTCCTAAGCACGGTTGTAATCGCTGTGAACGATTACAAATCAACAATCAACAAACAAAACAACCTTAATATTTATTTTACCTTTTTTAATTTATGGCTCTTATAATAAAATTTTTTTCGACTGGTATTCCGTATATTAACCATCAGATGTTCATAGATTTTCTAATATAACTGAAAAATAGACACGGGGCAGGCTATACCATACCCGCAATACTGGACGGTTCTGAGGGTTTATCGGGCCTACACGACGAACACGGTCGTGCGGACCTAAGGGGTTTATTATGGACATAACCCATGATAATCATAATTTTGATAATTTTTCCACAGTTAATCTTTTTACTTATCGAATAGTAACAGTGAAATTAAATTGGTGGTATCATTTTCCTCCAGCTCCTGCTAGATCTAAAAATATGTATTTGATATTCCTATTTAAACCATGAGGTGTCTTTTAATACTTTAATGAATTATTTATAGACTCTGATTTTAAATTGTTTTACAGATAAATATCACCTATATTTGGCAGCCCCATTTTAATTCAAATCAATTCTGTCTCAACGGCAAATAGGAAAATTACCACAATAACTTTTATATTCGGTTGCTGTTTGAAATGTTGCATTTTACTGTAGATTATTGTAGTCATTAGCTGTAAAAAAAAAAAAAAAAAAAAAAAAAAAATGAACTGAATTTGTTTAAATTACATCCGTGAAAAATTTAAAAACAAGTTGTCGAAATTTGTATTTCAAGTGTGTAAACAATAATTATAATGTTGATTTGGCCTTTTCTTAGTATCGTATGTTTATTGACTGAATTATTTTCACGCCATTTATTTATTGTTGATAGCATATTTCTATGATTTTATTAAGTTTTCGTTGTACATACTGGATGTTTATAACAAAACATTATAAAGATAACGTACAATAATTTTTTTATAGAACATGACAGGCTTGAGAATGATTATAGGGATCCCGAAACGTTTGTCAGAGGTCATATAATAAACAAAATAAGTTTATCCCTTTTAATGCCAACGACGATATATCGTTGTTCGTAACATTTGAGAAAGTCGTAACATTTTTCCAATTTATTTTCATTTTTTTGGTTTATTTATTTTAAGTTAGTTCTAATTCTAATGATTTCCTGAATTGAAATATTCGATGAGGTACCGCAAGTAACAAATAAAGTGAAGAATGCTCTGAGAGTGACAAAAGTTGCAATCTGTAAGAAAAAATAAAAAATAAAATACAGAACATTTTGTGATAATTGTTTCTTTTTGGGGAACACGTGTTCAACTGTCCTCGATCATATTAATATTTAGCTGATAAATTGGAATATCCAAAGAACACACACAAAAAAAAATTGCATAATTGTTAACAAGAATATTGGTAGACATAACATATTATTAAAATAACTGTATTCTTTAACACATTATTGTAAAATATGAAATTCGTAAAGGAAGTTATATACCATTATTTGATAGAATATAAAACTATCGTATTTGTTATTATGAATGTACCAATATACTCCATATGAAATTTATAAATATATACCATTTGAATTTTTATTTTAATTAATATAAATTTATATGATTTAAGAGAAAGTACCGTGGGAGGAAATTAGTTTTAAACTAAAAAACAGGAAAAATAAAAGTCTCGTTTTAATATCTAAATCAAAGAAAATAATTTTGTTTGCCTTTATAAAATTATGTGTGGAAGTGCTCCGTTCAATTGAGAGAGTCAGAAGCCAAGGGGTACAAATTGTAAAATGTGAAGATTAATATTGAGATATTTTTATTTAAAATATTTTTATGCCGAACCTAATCTAGTTTCTTAAAACGTATAATTTTTGTTTTATCTGACATTGCGTATTAATCTCAGATAAAAAATTACGCGTTTTTTTTTTTTGTGGAGTAAAACTGCTTTCAACGAATATAGCTCAATATTAAAATTTTATCACTTGGACCCCTTTGCTCCTGACCCCCACAAATGAAGTTAAAAGATCTTTTTAAACTTTGTTTGAGATTTTTATTGCAGAACTGTTTGAAAGTATATTTTTATTTCTATTGGTTTTAAATATCTTAGAATGGCTTTAACATTTGTCTCTGTTTTTTATGTTCCTTCAACTGATGCTCCTTTTTCGGTTTTATATAAACCAGTTTAAAATTTCATTTTCGTATATTAATTTTTATGGTTAATAATTATTCTTGTTTTACATCTACAACTTTTTTTTTACCTCTATTTTTTTCTGACCTCAAAAACTCATTATTTATCATCTTATCTTATTTTATTTATGTCATGTATTTTATATATTTTTCAATTTTATTTTATTTAGACTTTTCAATCGTTAAATTTCATAAACTAATTGTGTATTGTATGTATGGGCTATTTTACTGCATATGGAACAAATTTTCCGCATCAAATTTGGTCTCCGATTATAGTCGGTACCGCAAGTGGTTTCATTAGATAGTCTACCAAAATAAAAATTGTAAGGTCATAAAACTGTTATGAATCAAAATATAATTAATAATTAAATTTATATATAAAAATGAATTGCTTATTCCGTAGTGCAGCCTTTTACGATATCTGCCTCTGTCTTATCACTCGGAATTTTTTATAACAGCCAGTTAGTTAGTGATATTACACAACGGCGCAGTAATATTCGAGACAGCTCGACCACATCCGTGTATGTGACGACCTTATAAATGTTGCGAGTATATTTTTGTTGAGGTCGACCTTGTCCAAGTCATCCTGCTAGTTAGTCGACCGGATTTCTACCTTTTCTTCGTAGAATCGCTCTTGAATCCTTTAATTCCTGAGAATCGTGTATGCCGATGAATGTAATACGTGCTGTTATGGCATTAGTTGTGCTATATATATTTTTATTTTTATTATAGTTACATATTTATGTTACTAAAATTTTAATAGAGTACTGTTTTATTAAGTAAGGCCGGAACTAGGGGTTATTAATGTGGGTGATAAAGAGAGCACTTGCTACGCTCGACAGGATTTAGAAGTAAGCAAAATTCGAACAAAATGTTTTCTTTTATATTGTGTATAAAATATTTGTTGCTGTTTTTTCATTTTTTAAACCTTAATTCAGTCAATAAAATTAGTTAATGTTATGAGATGATGGTATTCATTTCGAAATAAAAAATTACTGTTATAAAACTGTTGATTTTTATTGGAGGGAGGGGGAAATGGAAGAAGGTGCATCAATATTAAACTTGCTCCCTGACAAAAATCCTAGTTCATGCTCTGTATGATGTTTGCCTAACATTTTGAACTGCTCAAAGTAGAGAAAGGAATCCGAAAAATAAAGATCCCACTTATTTTAAATCTTTAATCTAATTTTATACCCTGGAAATTCGTATACTGTAAGTGCCATATAATTTTATCCTATTGATTTCATAAATAAAAATAATAACAAAATGCAGTCGGGAAACCACAACCTAACACAATATAATGATCACGGAACATACTAAACATTACATGAAAAAAAAAAAAATAGCGTGAGCATGTCACTAAGGTTGTATTTTAAGTTATAACTATAATACAAAATTTAAAATATCAAAATGGCGGGGGTGGTAGAAAAAAGTTGAAACCCCATAAAGGCATTTCTCTAACACCAACTTAAATGACATACAAATTTGCAAACATCTAATTCAATTTGGAGGGGCTGTAGAAGTGCGCAAAACCTTAAATAACACGAGAAATATTTTTTTTAACATGTCGAAATTTTGACTGAAATTTATCCCTCCGGGAAAATACGACTAAAAATTTAATTTATTGACAGATGACCGGCGCGATTGCGACCAATCAAGCCTAACCTCCGTGGAATTACAACCCGAGATGGGTCTTGGTATTCTCAATGAGCCGACGCCATTCGGCTCTATCCTGCGCAATCGCCTTCCAGTTCCTGATGTCAAGTTCACTTCGAATATCTTCTGCCACACCATCCGCCCACCACAGCCTGGGTCTTCCAGCTCTTTGGGTTCGATGTAGGATCTCCTCAAGTACTCTCCTCGGGATCTCTTGTTTATTTATTCTGCCCACATGGCCTGTCCATCCAAGCCTCCCTAACTTCACTAACAAGTAATAATACGACGTAGAATTTTTCGTTCAAAGAGAATTAGATGCCTTTCGTCGTGCTTGGAGATGGTGCAGGTCTGCGAGGTATAAGTTAGTACAGGCCGAGTCTTATAAAGGATCAACTTGGTTTACTTACTGAATAAATTACTGCGAAAGGTCTTAAGAAGACCGAAATAGCATCTGTTGGCAGCAGTGAGGCGTCTCACTCAGCAGAGATTAAGCATATCATTTCCTGAAGTCACAAGTGATCCGAGATAAGTTAACATCTTAACCTGCTCAAACGTGTAGGGTCCCACTACTAAAGGACTATTATCTCCGGCTCCAGTGTAAATGCATTTGGACTTAGCCTGGTCAGTTAAAAGTCACATAGATGACGCGGCCCTGATGAGGTTTGTCGTAGCTTCTACTAGGGCTGATCTGGAACTGGAGTCATCAGCGAAACTAAGCAACTGCACTAATCGGGATAATAACTTGCTATCATTTTGGATTCCTGAATCCCTTATTATCTTTTCCAACGCCAAACTAAAGACATGGCAGGCGAGTCTATCTCCTTACCTTAATTCCTTATCGTATGGGAGCTCCTGGGAACACTCATATTGTATCCGGACCTGGCAACTTACGTCCCTCTAAAGCTTCATACAATTTTCCCTTCTTAATGCTGTCATATGCACTTCCGAAATCCACTAAAAAATGGTGTGTTGAGAGCTTGTATTCATGACCTTTCTCCAGGTTGGTCCTCAAGGTGAAGATTTTATCCAAAATGGATTGCGACAGAAAAAATTTTGTTCATACAATTTCCTAGTATAGTCTATATAAACAGGGCATGAACATATTGAAAAGTTCTTACTGAAGAAGGGGGCTCGTGTCGTTGGCCAATAAATACACGTATCAATAATCAATAAAACAAAATGGATTTCAGGTAGGTAATAAAAAGATTATTAAATAAAAATATTATCGTAAAATCCTGCAGAAATAACTAATATACGTTAAAATATAAAATGTTATATGTGTAGTAATAAATGTCAGATATCCTCTCGACGAAGAAGAAATAAATAAAGAAATAAAGTTGGGAGAAGAGAGGCGACGAAAAGAGTACTAAGGCGAATATAAATCTACGCGATACTGGGACAGCGGTATATGCCTGCTGACTACTGCCAAGCCTACACAGCGACGTGCCTTGTAAACAGATCTCTGACTCATCCCGAGATAGCCTCCTTTTCACTTATACTGGGCTCCTTCTTCTTCCCATCTGTCGACAGATGTTATCTACAGGGGGTTCCTCTGTCCTCTGGTTCTTGTACCGATCAGCGGGATCATCGGGCTTCTTAACCAGAGGAAGTGGAAATCGTTGAATCCGAGAACAAGATATCAGGTTTTAATGTCCTTCCTGTGCTACCCATCCCACGTAAATTATTACTCTTTTATTTCACTACCGTTAGACGATCTTGCCTGATACATTAGATATAAAAAATAGCAAAATATAATCGCAAATTGTTACTTCGAATTAAATGTATGCTATGGTGTGATTGACATTCAATAAACTATGAATATTATCTCGTCCAACAAAAGAAAAACCTGGAACGAAAGACTCACTTGGAACCACAGCACATAGGATGTATTCTATTTTCTGTGCTTGGAACATGCATACACTCACAATTAACCCACCTCCATAAATATTGACACTGACCAGAATAACATAAAGGCTGGATTGTGTCTTAGCAATTTTTCAGCCTGAGAAACTATAATACACAAGCATTAACATTTATTCTTGTTTATAAAATTTTATGAAAATGAAATTACAGAATGTACATATATTATGAATGAGCATCAAAAATCACCAGTTTTCTGTATCAGTATCTTATTAATTATTTCAATTACAGAATCTCTGAGAAAAAGATTAAGAAATAAGGAAAGAACTAATTGAAACGAAATAAAAAATTACATAAATGGCTGAATATCAAAATGAAGCGTTATAAAAACGTAAGAAATACAAAAATTAGTAGTAACAGTGTATGACCTTAATTCTCCTGTATTTCAAAATGTTTGAAGCAAGCATTGGTGAATATGGTGAAATCAGGAGCTGATCCGTCCAAATAGTCTCCCCACACATTACCAATTTGGAGCATCATTCTGAGATTTTTCATTTGTCTGATTCACCAAATAAATAAATAAATTCACCAATAATTTCAAATAAATCTTTATCTAAATTACTTCTATATTCGAAAGCCCATCATCAGATTCTGTGACTGCCTCGTTGATTTCGTCATAATGTTCTTCCTCTCGCCTCTTTTCCATTTTTCATCTATTGCAGTGAAGACAATTTTTGAATCTATGGACGCCATCTGGCCCAACGAGAGGGAGCGGGCAGGCGGGGATGCAGCCCCGGAGCTTCGTCCCCGAAATGGGCCGGAACGGCCGACTAAGTTTTATTTTTTATATTTTTAAATTAACATTACATATATTGTATAAAAATTATGCAATAGCTTTACATAATCTTTTTCTTACCTACATTATAAAGGACGAGATGGGATTTCAGTGGTGAATTTAATATTCAGCAGGAGCCTGGAAAAATTTGACGTATGGCCCTTGGTTTCTCTCCGAGGCCCTGGAGATACTATCGCAAAAAAACAAGAATCTGAAACACCCTCACTTGACTTAAGAAAGAAGCGACTTACGTATAATACTGTACTGAAATCTGTCTTGGCTTCCGGAGGAGAACTAAAGGATTCAGCAAAAAACGTCCTCGTAAACAAGGTTCTTTATTTCCAAATATTGCTACACATCAAAAATATATGCCGTGTCCATTGTGTGAATGGACGATGAAGAGTCGTGTGGACTCTCCTTATCGCTTCGGGTTGAAGTCCAATTGAAAATATGTTTGCTATACTTTCGCTAATATTCCGATTTTATTTTTTTATACATGTATTTTTTTTTATGTTTAGCTTTGTAAACAGTTACATTATCTTTCAAATGAATACCTGGAGATGTATAGTTTTCGAGTTACCAAATAACAAATTTGAATCGATTTCCGCAGGAACATGTGCATAAAACTTCAAAAAACATTTATATAATAACATTCCAACTACTTTACTGAAGTTTTCATTACTAAATTAAATATTTTTGTTATTTTACCAACGTTTCGAAATTCTCTTCCATCTTCTGGGTTTTTCTTTCTTCTTAACTATGCTATTTTTTCTAATATAAAATAATTAGCAGTGGAGCCCCGCTCTAAGCCCCGTTTTTTTCCGTATTACATTATTTCGTCTGTTTGTCCACTATTAAAATTTGTTAACAACATTATTGAACTATAGAGTGTCTGTTAGAATTAGAATTCTAATATAGGTGTCCAAGCAGACACTCTCTAGTGTAATAATGTTTAAAAAAAAATTTAATAGTTGACAAACAGACGAAATAATGTATTATGGAAAAAACGTACCTTAGAGAAGTCTTGCTAATTATTTTATATTACAAAAAATAGCATAGTTAATGATAAAGGAAAACCCAGAAGGTGGGAGAGAATTTCGAAACGTTGGTTGTGTATGGGTAAAAAAAATATTAATGTAGAAAATTAATAAAGATAATTTAAGAGAAGTTTGCTCACAAAAATAACAAAACTATTTAATTCATAAAACATGTTTACAAAATTCAATACGCCATATTTCTGCTATTGCTGTTCCGATTCCGATTTTTTTTTTTCGTAATTACAAAAACTGAATATTTATGATATATGAAATCTCGAATTTTGAGGAGGGTGGTTAATTTTTTTTTTCTTGTTCGGTTATAATTTTATTGAAAATCATAAACAAAAAGGATTTATATAGTTTTTTTTTTTTTTTTTTTTTTTTAGGCCTTGATATAATGATTCCGAAATACTTTGTAGTTTTAATCTCTCTTCATAAACGACCGAGCTACCCGGTGAATTCGATCGTTAGCTGAAAATTGACAATGGCCAAAGAATCTTCTGACTGAATATTTCTAAACAGGAAAATCAATATGATCATAAAATTCAGACCCCGGTTATTAATAATATCTGATTTGCTTGGTGCGCTATCTGTGTAGTTATTATCTTGTCATTAGTTCAATTAAAGGTATAATAATGAACTATACCATTAAAGCATCCTATCAATATTAACTAGTTTATTACAATATCTAATCATTTAATTATTGAGTAATGAAAAGTCCGTATTAAGTTCTACTTTCCACTTTCGACTAGTTATTTTTAATTGAACAAGAAAGAAAATAATTATTGAAGAGAACTTGCGTTATCGCTAACTGGATATAAGTTGCTTACCATAAATTAATACATCAAAGCATTCTCAAAATTTAGAATAATTTGAATAATTACTATTTGTCATCTATTCACTTTGCGAAATCATAAAATAATTTTTTAAAGGTATTAAATTTTTTTTCTCAAAAATTCTTTTATTACAGAATAAATATTTAATGTCTGAATTGGATCCAATTATATTTGTAAATCATTTAACATATTGAGTACTGATCAATAATTTTCCACTTTTCATTACAAAATATTCTTTATCAAAAATGTTGGAGTAAGCTGAGTCCATTTAAAAATTAAATTTTTAGGTAATGATTAATAATTACCTTTTTGAATAACCATTCACTTGATATTCCTTATTTAATAAGTTTGTATTCGAATAAAGTCGGGATATTTAGCTAAACTTTTTAAAAATGCAAATGTCCATATATTGTGCTCTGGATGGATAAGTGAGAAGTATGCAAAAAAAAATTTATAAAACGTTATACATGAATAAATTCCTCTTAAGCCTGAGATGTTTTATACATTTAAAAATATGTTTGTTTTGTACTTACTACGAAATTGCGTATTCACGAAGGGTATAAGTTGGATATTCTACGCTGTGACCCGTTAATCTAAGAATGATAATTGTTTCGATTAATAATGCTCTACGTTACGCTGTTTAAACTACTAAATTATCATGAACTAATAAATTTTGAATGAGAACCTACATTCAAGTGGCAGAAATATACGTGACTTTTTGGCTACATTACCGATATTTTTTATTTTCAAGGAGTTTTTCTTGACCTGGATGTACTTTTTTTTTAAATTCCTCTGTACCTAACTGTTACTCGTACTCTTTCCTGATGCCGTGTTCTGTCAGGCTTTCATCCCTCTAATCTTTCCATGCTACCCTTAGTCTTCCTTTTTTCCGTCTTCCTTCTAATACTGTGTCCACAATTATCTTCGACAATCTTTTAGGAGACATTCTTCTAACATGCCCAAACCAACTTATTCCTTTTTTTCTTTTATAGTTGAGAGGATATTCCTTTTCACATTCAGACTTGCATCGCAAAATTAACTATACGATAACTAAACTATCCGGGTCTGAAGTAAACTCGAATTGGATGTAGTATACCATACTGGGCTATTCCCCAAATCGATGCCCTACCTTCTGAGAATTTGTTGAATTAGAAAGTTGGGTATGATTTAAAAACTTCTCAAATTATTATAATATAGTATATTATTTCCAATAGTTGTATATACGTATGTGTGTGTATATATATCTAAAGGAAGACCATTTCTAACGTGGAAAGATTAGATACATATATATCTCCAGTATATCTGAAAATTAATTTATTTGGATTGGATTGTTTTCTTTTTTTTTTTCTTTTAAAGGCTTTAGTATAATGATTCCATTGCACTTTCTTCCTTGATTTTTCCTGTATCTTCATAAATGGCAGAGATATGAGCGTATGAAATCTTTAATTGTAATTTCGTATTCCGAGAATCATCCTGGGGTGATTTGTTTACATTGTTGCCAAATTTAAAAAAAAAAAATAGTGGCCAAAATTCTATAACTCTTGATTAAAAGACGATAAACAAAAAATTCTTTTTTCATTTATGAGCATGGAGTGTCCTTGAAAAAATTGTGAAAAAATTATATACAGGGTGTTTCCGGGCCTTTGAAATTAATTATTTTCTTAATTATTTCATCACTTGTTCTTTTGAATTAAACAGTTTACTTGGTATAGGATCAACAAAAGGGGAAGAAATGGACTAATATCCATCTCTATATAGCTTTCTACGTATATAATTGCCTTTTTCAGGTATTTACTACGTTTACAAGATTTATAAATAATTATTATTTCAAGAAAAATAAATTGAAGTTAATAATATATTATTTTTTTTTTATTTATTCGAAATTTATCGTGTGCACAAAAATTATAAATGTCAAATAAGATAACTTGAAGAATATTTTAGACTTATGTCTAATTTAATTGCCTAAAAATATATGTAATGTTTAAAAATAGGGCTTGAGATCTTCAAATTTATATAACACTAATTGATCGTATTTGATCGATTAAATTGTACCACGGTATTTTATTACCATAGACCATATACTTATTTAATATTTTTTCAGACATTTCCACGTTTCTAAAATATAGTAGGTGTAATAAAACTAAAACTAAAAAATAAATAAATAAATAAAATAAAAATAAAAACATAAAAAGTTTAGGTGGTAATAGATGATTTTAATTCAGGAGTTATAGAATTTTGGCCGTTAAATAGACAATTTTCCCCACTGTACGGCGGACGGACATATATTTTTTTATTCGATTTTTTGATTCTACGTATCTTGAAACTTTAAAATTTGAAGGTGTTAATTTTTTTTTCTTTGTTTATTATAAAGATTTATTATTGAAAATAATAAAAAGAAATTAAAAAAAAAAAAAAAAAAATTTGTATAACTCTTATTTTTCTCTTAGTTCCCAAGACCAACCGGCGCGGCGCGCCTATGTTATTGATTTAGGTTTAGATTCATTGATATAAATATGTAGTATATTGAGTTTGTTTAAGTCATGTTAATACCTTTTAGGCAGTATACATAAATTTGTATAGATTTGCATGAATGTAAAAGTTATTATATCTGTTTCTTACGTCTTTTTGGATTTATAAGTCTCCTGTTATTAATTTTTTTTTAGTTCTAAATTTTCAATATTTTTATAAATTTATTAATATCCGAGAATATTTATTGTCTTTAAGTGGCATATTTTAATATTTAAAAATAAAAAATAATGATAAATTAATAACTGAAACCTTTACAAATTATTTTTTATGTGTAATAATTTGATTTTCAAAATCTTTTACTTCTTCCCAGTTCGTATATATTCTCTCTTTTTCTGTCATTATTAAATATAGCCTTGTTGGTGATAAAATTGTTATAATTGATATTGTCTATGATTTATGGTTTAATTTATGGTCGTAAAATTTAATTGACTATAAATATTTTCACACAAAAAAAAATAATAATATTTTTCCTATGTTTGCCATTATAAATGTTATGTCATGATTCATATTTTTAAATTAATTTATTTCGGTGCCGTAGATGTTTTGGACATTACGAATAATATTATATCATCCTTAGCATACCCCATACTTCATTTGTACAATGGCACGAAATTAGATAAATACATGGTAAACCTCCCATCTTAACCGAAACATGACGAAGACTTATTTTTAATTATTCTGATATTATATAGTTAAATTAAAAAAATATTTTTTTGTGGAGCTGAGGAGTGCGTTGGGTGTTTCATATGATTTCTCCAAAAAATGTCCTGGAGCACTTGCTAATGAGTATTGACGTTTAAGCCTTTCGGCATTTTCGTTACTAGATAAATTGGGGATTGTTACTTCTCTTTTATTATAGGTACTGATTAATACTTTATAACAAAGCGTAAATAAATTTGAATGTTTCTTCCTTTACACGCACGAACTAAAATGTACAGAGTTAAACATTACTAAATTAATTAGCTAAGTTATTCGAACTGGCCGATATTCATCAATTTATTTAATGTATGACAAGATTAATTTTAAATTATTTAAACCTTATAATGTTATTTATAAGTTCTTTTTACAATGGATGTAATTTCTGTTTGTTCTTGTCCATGTGTAAAAATTTCTTGATATTTTCATCACTGATCGGAATTTTGCTAAAACGTTTAAAATTATCTTGGTTAGGTATAATAGATAATTTAAAAGGCCGTAAAATCGGTGACGACTTTAATTGTCCGAATAGACTCATTTTGGCAAACTTCAATTCTGGGGTTTTGAAGAAAGTTTAGTGAAGATAATGATAGTCAGGAGCTATCAAACCTGAATTCAGAATGTTTAGTCTACTAAGGGAAAAACCATTCGGTGAACTTTGGCAATAAAAAAGTAATTCGCTAGCGCAATGGTCCGTGTTTTCATTCCTTGATACCAATCTTACTGGTTTCGACTCGATCCAGGGTAAGAAAACATGATCCTTACTTTCCTCTTAGGAAATAACTCGAGGAAAACATAAGAAATTCAGGAACCACGAATATATTTGCCATCTTGTAATATGATAATTTCATTTCAGGATGTGTGGGGGTTGTTGGATATTTTTTTTTGAAGCATTTTTTTAAAATTTGTAATGGTTCTAATAAAAAATACAATGATAGTCATGAATAATTGTTCACTTTTTTATTAATATTTTATTTGCTTAAAAATCAGTGATTACATCCTTGTTTATCTTTCCTTCTTTAATTTATTTTTGTGTGTGACAGTAACTAAAAATCATTGACAGCACCCTCAATCAAGCTTTTTCTACACTAAATCATTCAAGTTTGTATCACACTTGTATCATAGTTCCAATGTATAATATCCCTTCAATATTGAGCAATATTTCTTTTGAGAATGCATTAACTGAAATCAAATTAATAAAGTCACTTGTACCCCCTGGGTTTTCACCCCATCATATGATATTTATGATCGTTAAAGAAGTTGAAAACAGAAAACGAAACATTTCCTCTGCTTTCTTAATCTAGTCCCCCCATTTTTACTAATATATTTAAATTCATATTTTTAGTAAAAAGGAAGGAACTGTAGAATTGAAGATAAAATAATTAATGACTAGTTGTTTATTAAAAAAAAAAAATTACTGCGGTTCGCTAGTTGGTTAGTTTCGCTCATTTTCATTCACTTTGTATTCCCATCGGCCTTCTTTTTTATTTTTTTTATTTACCAAATAAAATAAATTTCTTTGGGTTAATGGATTCCCAAATCTCTTATTCTAGAACTTTAAGAAAAATCTTTCCGCGGGATTTCGAGATCTGTTTTGCAGTCAGACATAAAGAAATTGCTTCTTTCTAATTTTTTCTGTTTTTGAAAATGTTTAATTATAATTTGATGAACCATGTATAATATGTAAATTACTCTTTTCGTAAATTAATACTATTAGCAGTAAGAATTGGCAATAGCAAAAAATGTTAAACATAATTTACCTGCAGTGCTATTGAAGGTTCAAGTAAAGTGTGTGGAGATGCAAAACTGGGTTAAGCTACGTTTGAATTTTTTCAGAAAACCCTAAAATACGCCCTGAAACTCAACCCAAACTTTGAACTTAAAATTTGGTTGGATTTAGTACATTTCAGAGGTTATGCATGTACCAAAGAGGAATCTTAGCAGTGTGGAAATCATTAAAAATCTCAAACAAGTCACAATATGGATTTGCCCATTTTTGCATCTCAACGCTTCAAGTAAAGGATGAGGTTTAGGAAAATTAGAAATTTTCTTACTTTTTAAAAAATATATATAAAATGGTTATAGTAATAACTTTAAAAACAAAATATCCAAAATAGGTTTCATGGACAATAGCTTCGACTGCAGTGATATTCATAATATTATTAGCAGTGAGATACAATAATATTACTACTTTATTAAAAACACTACAATGTATAGATATTGCAATACTTCTATAAGATGCAATATTTATGATCATTAGAAAAGTTCAAAACAGAAAACAAAGCACTTCCTACGCTTTCTTAGTCGTCCTAAGTTCATTTTATTGTCCTTTAAATTTTAATAAAATATTTAAATTCATATGTTAAGTAAAAGTGAAAGGACTATAAAATTTGAAATAAAATAATTAATTACCAGTTATTTATTAAAACAATTTAAAAAAAAATACTAATTATAACATCTCATCTCATTTCGAAATTACTTGCATTGGTTTTATTGTTAATTTTAAATAAAAAAGAGAAACAACTATCTAGAAAAATAAGAATTAAGGTATTGACAAAAAGAAATAAAAAAAATCAAACGCTCTAAATTGCAGGTGGTGTTGAATAAATCAGAGAAGTTGTTTAGGGTAGCATGCCACACGTAGCGTACATATTTAATGCAATAAACTGTCCCGGCTAAGGGTTTTATCTTGTTACAGTCACAACTGTTTTAAAATTATACGTTCATAATTTATTTTGCATTAGCTTAATTAAGTACTGCTTTTATCTTTTACTTCGTCTTCTTCGTCAGATTATACGATCACATAGGAAATTTATATGACCCATTTAATAATTGCGTTTTATTAACCGATCGATTATGTTGTAAGGAAGTAGTGATGGATTGTTTCATACGTTTGGTGTTTGGTTTAATTGATATATTGCATTAATAATGTAATAATTGAATAAGCATTACGTGACTAGTTAAGATATATATGTGTGTAAATATATATATATATATATATATATATATATATATATATATATATATATAATTTTCTGACCTTCCATTTTCCGCCCGTTGTTATTTTTAGGAAAATTAATTTTATATTTTAATAAATGTTTGAATCACCAATATGGCTCCATTTATATTTTTTATCATTATTAGCAATACTTGTACTGTTTAGAATATTCAGAAATCTTTGCTGAAAGGGACATGCTTCCATTTAAAATGTGATGAATATTCTATATCTGGTTCATCTTTTAGCGCAAGACGATTGAACAATGATCGCCTTAATGCACGTTGTATTTGCATCCTCTGCCAAATTTATTTAAAACGTAAAATGTTCCCTGATACACGCACATAACATGAAAATTTTAGAATTTGATTTTTTTTTTCTTCTAAATTTTGAATTTTCATCAAATTTTAACTCGTGAGAAGTAAAAAAAAAATTCGTATAAAACAATCTCAAAATTTCTTTTGTTATTTAAACGGAAACGAAATAGCTTCGTCCGAAAATTTTTGAAATTTGTTGCTTACTCAAGACTTGTGACAAAAATATCGAAAAACGGACATCATTTCCTTTTAATTCAGACTATGAAAAATAAAACAATTGTGAATGAATTAATGGAGGATTCGGCGAGTTTAATGTTCTGTTAATAATAAATGGAAAGAGTAAAATATGTTTTAAAAATTTATAATGAATTTTTAATATTTTGAGTTGACATCCGCATGATGGTATGGAAGGATCAATCTAATTAGGGATTGATAAATTATTTGCCACATATATAATTTTGTTTTTATTTAAAACTAGTTTCGAGTGTTATACATTTTTCTTCAGTTCTTAAAACACACAAACATTTAAAAAAAAAAGCAATTCGAAATACAGTTTGGTATTATTATACATTATAAATTTAATGTAATATAAATTAGTATTATAAAACATTTTTGAATTATGAATTTAATTAAGGCAAGAAATCAAATACATGTTGGCCACCTTTCTTCCATTGCTAGTTCAGTGCGAGAACAAACCAATACAAACTTTTCTGTTTGATATAATCTACTTAAACTTTGGTGAGTACCAACATGTATTTGATTTCTTGTCTTAATTAAATTCATAATTCATAAATGTTTTATAATATTAATTTATATTAAATTTAATGTAATATGTATAATAATACCAAACTGTATTTTGAATAGCTTATTTTTGAATTTTCGTGTTTTTAGAACTGAAGATGAATGTATAACATTCGAAACTAGTTTTCAATAAAAACAAAATTGTAGAATTGGCAAATAATTTATCAATTCCTAATTTTAATATTTTGTTTTAACTATATAAATAGTCAAGAAAGATTGTTTTTTCCTTCTATAAATGACATAAATTGTCTTCGAGATAGATGCGTGGTTAGTCTTCCACTGTGTATTTTTTTTTTAAATAATGAATAGATAATATATTCTTAATTAGTGTGCCAAAAATCTGAAAGTAAGATTCTGATTTGCGGTTAGCTCGGGCGTACATTGATGCGCAGAATAGCACAGTTCCTGTGACCAGTGTTCTTGAAAGGAATAACGCGAATTGAGAGGCAGCATTGTATGTATCACACGTTGTCTATGTGGCACATAGAATCTGCCCTGCCCTGCTCCACGTCTCAATCTGTGCCTGACCTTAGATATTATCGAAAGATTCCAACGCCAAGCCTTAAATCACTCAATTAGCAGTATCTAACTAACCAGCATCCTTTTGCCAATTGAGGCACCATCAGGGCAAACAAATATATCTCAAAAATACAGGCCAGAATAGCACATCTCATATCAGTCGTAGAAAAAATATCGATTGATTAGTTATTTTCTGCTTTTGATGGTTATGAGGTTTTGTTTTGGGAATCTTCCAATTATATCTTTATTTCAGATTATTTTTACTTTTTGTTACAACTGATGATTCAATTTTACTTCCAAAACTAATTACAAAATGTATGATAATCAGTCAATATATATATATATATATATATATATATATATATATATATATATATATATATATATATATATATATATATATGTCGGTTTTAATTTTTTTAATTTTTAGTTTTTGGAATCTGATAGGACAAACTTCACAACAAAATTTTGTCTGACGAAGCAATTCTGAGTTTGATTTCAAACTAAACCAAACATGTTCGCCTCTCATTAGGTAAAATTCAATGACCATTTAAATTTAATCGAAATATTTTATTTTATTGAAGGAATAAAACAATTGTATCAGTCTCATTTTTAAAATTTTTTTATTCATCATTAACAGCAGCAATGATTGTTTTTAAAACAATTTAAAACCGTACTCCAAAACTAATACAGCCCTGCCTAATAATTCAAAATATAATAGGCATGATATTGATTTTGAAACAAAAACTGCTATTCTACACAAATTAAACTGGGTTCAAAACAGAAAAATTTTAGAATGTATTTATATACCAGGGAATGAAAATAATATAATAAACTCAAAACTTGAATCTGCTAGTATTTCAAAACAATGTCCGCAAATAATTAGACAAATAGTATGATATTGTAGGTATTTTAGTAAGTTAGGTGGGGGAGGAGAGGGGGTTAATAATATAAAGAGGGTGCAGTTGATTTCCCGGATTGCAGGCAGACTATGACTGAGATGGCAGAAGGTCCTCTCGCGTTTTACAATGAGTTTAGTAGGGCTTAAAATTAATATCTTGAATTATAGATTTGATAATGTAATTATTTAAATTATTACTTATAATTCTAAATAATCACAGGCTTGTAACGTTAGTAACCCAAAGTCGCCGATGAATGGGAAAAATATTGGTTTTATAAAAAATATTTTACCCGAGATTCGAAAAATGAATCATTAATTACAAGGTAATAAGCTCAGATTTTCTTTTGACAGGTGTATCTATCAAATTCTTTGTATGTTTTTTTTTTTCTACTCGATGCATGTTAATTTTTAGATCAATATGGCGCAAAGTGCCGAAAGCTATTGTTAATGACGAAGACAAAAAATAAGACTGATACAATGGTTTTATTCCTTTAAATAAATAATATAGCACAGTCTACTCATTACAATATATTTTATTCTTTTATATTGTTGCCTAGCTATTGTTTAAATCCTTTAAATAACAATTCTCATTTTCTTTTTTTTTCCAGGTAAGTGGAGATCCATGCATTACGTCTTTTGAGTAAGTGTGGTTTATCCTTACAATTTGGTTGAAATCGGTCATGTTTCTGTTTCTTAAATATTGATTTTTCTGTCATCTTTCTGTTTCTTAAATATTGACTTTTAAATTGGTAAAATAAATTATCTTTATTTAAACGGTTTTTTAAGTTTTTGCGGGTGCCGCTTTTTGAATAATGGACCAAAAGAAGTTTCAGACAGGTGATTAATCATCCGGATGGACCACACTGTTTTCAAAGATTACCTTTGATGATTATGTACCTCTTAATCGCAGTAAAAATTATCTACTAACTGCCTGTTATGCCTTTTATGGACTAGGGGATGTTACATTACTGAATTATTTGCATTAAAAGTATCTGATAAAAATCTTTTAAAAAAGGTACATATTCACTTAAAACAGAATTCAGCTGTATGCAAGTTACTGCTAAAAATTGACCGGTCAAATTTGGTATGACTAGGCATACCAATTTTTAAGCAAGTAAAGATACATTTAATAAATAATAAACCTGTATTACTGCTACACAGGCAGGGCCTGGGGTTGGGTTCTGTAATCGGAAAGGATGTACTGTTTCTTGGCCAGCATTTATTCAAGGAGTCGGTGTGGTCAATATTCTTTTTAATGGTTATTGTTATTATGTTATAGAGCAAACTCTAGGATAACAATGCCACGGGGCGCACGCAAACAAACAATTTGTTTAATTAACAAAGAAAATGTTTATGATGAGCCAAGAAAAAAACCATATAAAGTCATAAGTGGTGTTATTATGCGATAAAATTAAGTAATAAAATAATAGTGGGAATAAACTTACACGGGCTTAGTGTATAAATGACTGTCTGCTGAGCACGAGATGAGACTAAAACGATTAATGAATTGTTTCCTAAGATTCATTTTCGGTCTCCCCAGACGTTGTCACTGGTATTCCCAGCAAAGGTGGCTTTATCCTAATTTCTTACGAAAGGTATTTTCGTGTAGTAGAAGGTATTCTCGGTACCTTCTTATTCCAATCTTTAAGAGCCATAAAGTCTTTCTGTATTCTTCACCTCCTCACTCTACGTTCTTCCATTCATCTCCTAAATATAAGATCTCAACTTCTGATTTGTATATCCCATCCCATAGAGTTAAATCCATCATTCGCCTTACCTTGTTTTGGAATTCCCTACCCGTCTCCATTCGTCAAGCTTCCTCCCTAACCTCATTTAAACACCATTTATTTCTCCATCTCCGGAATAATCAATCTTCCGCGTGGATGTAAAGAATAAATAACTATGCGAATCTGAGCAAATATGTATGTATGTATATTTATTGTTATTTTTGTATTTCCTTTTTATAAATTGTTCTTATTTGACATACGGTAAGCGATATAATTGGTTTACCACGGTGAAGCCAGCTAAATGCTGCATAAATTGTACATTTATGTTATCCTCAGGAGAAAGAATGTCCCAGAATAAAGATTATTTTTTCATTCATTCAGAAAAATTAAATTTATCATCATAAAGATTATTTTCTTGAGGAAAAATGCCGGAACACCCGTACTTCTCCCTTCGATGGTAAGAAGAGGGGGCGGCAAGAACTCTTGGATCTAGGGGCGTCTAAACTTTAAATCCGGTCCTGGTTGTTGGAAAAGTTCAAATTTAAAAGGGGGAAAGTAATTATCATAGAACTTTAGCATTGATAAATCCACTACTTCAGACATTAAAAAAAAAAATTGCATACATATCTCAGTAAATTCGAATACGTTATAATTGAATTGTAAAAATTTTGAAACTTCTTCTCAAATAGCACCCATTAAATTGTTAAAAGTTTCAGATGAAAAATTGTATGTAGACCTTAATTTGCGAATTTCAGTATTTTTCTGGCCACATAGGACCGAAAATGTAAGAATTTTCTCGACTAGTTTTATCAGTTTCCATCTGGAAGGCATCCGAGACCGCACCGTTATCGTCAAAAAGTTATAACCAAACCAATGGGGCATGATGCTGTGAGGTTAGGACTGTTCCATTCTGGGCTTCCTCAAGCTTCCCCAAGCTCGGTTGAATTGCTGTCGCTCGGTGCAATCTGTTTGATATCCAACCAGTCTAAATTTCAACGAGCCGAGCCACCGAGTCAAGTGGCTCTACTGTGTTTGCCAAATTCCGAGCCAAGCTATTCACTTTTTGTTGCGACTGTACTATTGAATTCTGAAAAATCGGAGTGGAGAGCTTCGTAAAACAAACAGTTAGTTAAACTGTTTTATTTCATTTGCACATTATTTTTATTTAGGGATTGATAAATTATTTCCCAGTTCTATAATTTTGTTTTTATTGAAAAATAGTTTTGAATGTTATACATTCATCTTCAATTCTAAAAAAACACTGTTTCTTGTCTTAATTAAATTCATAATTCATCAATGTTTTATAATACCAAATTATATTACATTTAATTTAATATGTATAATAACAAAATCAAATACATGGTGGTACTCACTAAAGTTTAAGTAGATTATATCAGACAGAAAAGTTTGTATTGTTTTGCTCTCGCACTGAACTTCAACAACGCCCAAAGACAGCACCACCCAAAACATTATGTCTTGGTTCCATATTGCGGCACTATATCCACCAAAGTCGGAAATGAATTGAAAAAACTAGGATTAAACCCTGCATTTAAAATAGTAAAAACCCTATCCTCATATTTTCCTTCTAAAAAAGCTGAGTATACGAACTAAATTGTAATGATTGTGCCAAATATACGGGAAAAACTGGAAAAACACTAAATCAGAGATTAAAGGAGCATATGCGTGCATATAATAATAAAACAGAGAATTCCTACTTTGCAATTCATTTAAATGAAAAAAAAAAAACCATAAATTCATCAAAGACTCAGGAGTTAAATTAATACATTACGTTGAAAACAGCCTAAAATTAAATATATATGAAGCACTTGAAATAATAAAATCCTTCAAATCCAATCCAGATTTTTTCTTGAAAGGCCAAATAAACATCTCCAATAGTCCAATCTTAAATTTATTGCCATCTATAATAGAGAAAACAATTACTCACCGCAATTACTGGAAAAACCCCGACCCTTAAACCGTTTACCTATAAACACCTCAGCTTTCGTTCAATGCTAGTTCAGTGCGAGAACAAAATGTATTTTGAATTGCTTATTTTTGAATTTTTGTGTGTTTTTGGAACTGAAGATGAATGTATAAGATTCGAAACTAGTTCTCAATAAAAACAAAATTATAGATGTGTCAAATAATTTATCAATCCCTAATCAGATTGATCCTTGTATATCATCATGCGGATGTCAACTGATTATTTTTTATATTACACAATGTGTTTTATATTACTCATTATTGGCATCAGGGGAAGCATCGAAGTGACTTCAGTGTAGATTTAACAGAACCTGGTGGTTGTCACACTTAAATAAATAAATATTTAAAAAATATGAATTGTTGAGGGTTTACTAATACATACAGCTAAATTCTTTTTAAAAAGCATGTCAACTAATTTTTCAACGTTTTTCGTGGTTGATTTTTCGGATTAAGCTCCAATTTTTTCCAAAAAAAAAAACTCTTATTGCCCATGAAAAAATCCTAGAACTGATCTCCCTCAATAAGTCCACCTAAATCAATCATAAAAAGATATAAAAAAACTAGCTAAATCGAAATAATAGGTACATTTGTTATTTCAGATAAAAACATACAAGTTACACAATTCATTAAATACTTCTTTAATAGTAACACTGTTTTACTTTTTGCTCGGCAATTCCATACAGATAAAGAAAAAGAACAACCCTTAAAAAAACCAACATGACCTCGTCATCACGCACAAAAGACATAAATTTAAAAATAAATCATTTTCGTTACATGCATTCTCTTTTTAAGAAAAAAACTTTTCGTATGAAACTTATATTTCTGTAACGAAAATCTTATTGATGAACTTTTAATTGGTATCAATAACACATTAGTCACTATTGTATTATGGCCTAGGGGATAATTATTAATAATATGATAGCTATCAAAACTAATTGTCCTCTAAATTTATATTGTGCATTAACACTTTAACCGTATCACCGGTCTCTGATACCGGACGGGAAATTTGGCTCTTCGAAATTGGCATCCCTGATGGTTTGTCCGCTTTCTCCCACTCAGTAGCTGTTCATTAGTTTCCCGCCAATTGTTATTTGTGACCTTCAGTTAGTTGTGTGCCGTCGTGCCGTGATACCATATTTTTGTTTTTGTTTACGGTCTCTCGTACCGGACGATACGGTTAGCGTTTGGTGAATCCCGGCCTGTTGTACCGGATGATACGGATTACGTTCGAAGTTTTACATACTATCATTGTAAATATTTTTGTAAATAGATTTTATTTTTTGTTCTACATAAATTTTGTTTGACATGGCTGATTCGCGGGATCTAAGAGTGAATGACGATGACTTTGGTGATCGTATTTTCCAACTTATTCACAACAATGTCGAGGAAGAAAGTGACGTAGATGTGGACGATTCAGATCAAGATCCGGATTATGTTTTTTCTGCTGACAGTGACACTAGTGCCGGGAGTAGTCTGGATGACGAACTCCAAATAGAGGATGAAGATGAAATGCACTATATAGTGGAAAATTTTGTTCTTCCAGAGGGGGATTCAGAATACTTTTGGGGTAAAGATGAGAGTATGTGGCGCAAGAAAGAAGAAAACAAACAAATACGAACGCCCCAACACAACATTTTGAGAGGACCACTTCCCGGCCCGACACGAACAGCTCGAAACTTAGGCCAGGCCCCAGGTAAAATACAAGTATGGGAAAGTTATTTTACTGCTGAAATATTGAGTGAAATTTTAGTAAATAGTAAAATAATAAATTAGAGTCCTATCGAGCAAATCTGTCTGAAGATACCAACAAAAGTCAATACAAGGACACTGACATTTTGGAATTGCGGGCACTTTTAGGGCTAATTTTACTAAATTCTGTAACGAGATCTTCCAATGAGAATGTAAAATCTATTTTCAACAAGGACATCACCAGCAGGCCAGTTTTTAGGGCAACGATGCCATCTAAAAGGTTTGAAGTGTTGTTGGTTTGCTTACGGTTTGATGATGCGCAAACTAGGGAAATGAGAAAAAGAACTGATCCTGCTGCCCCCATAAGTGACATATTTCAGCAATTCATAAACAATTGTAAAAGTTTGTTTCTACCTGGACCCAATGTCACCGTAGACGAAATGTTGGTTCCTTTTCGTGGCCGATGTCCGTTTCGGATTTACATGCCCAAAAAGCCCAAAAAGTATGGAATAAAAATCATGTGTTTGACAGATTCTTCATCATCATATTTAGTGAATGCCTACATATACAAAGGAAAAAATAGTGATAGCATCGGACTAAGCGCTGAAGAACAACAACTTAGCAAACCAACACAATCTGTTATTCGACTGTGCAAGGGGATTGAAAATACAAACAGGAATGTTACAGGGGATAACTATTTTACCTCTATTGAGTGTGTCGATGCCCTTAGAGATCGATCACTAACGTATGTGGGAACTATGAAAAAAAATAAAAGGGAAATAATACCTCCTGAATTCTTACCATCTAAAAACAGAAAAGTTGGGTCGACCCTATATGGATTTGCAGGCAATACAACTTTGCTTTCTGTTGTACCTAAAAAGAATAATTCGGTAATATTGGTGTCATCAATGCACCATAGTATTGAAACAGGGAACAGAAAAAACAAACCTGAAATGGTTTGTTACTACAATAAAACAAAAGGAGGGGTGGACTTGCTAGACATGAAATGTGCGATATATTCGTCCAGTCGAAGAACCAGAAGATGGCCCCTCGCAATATTCTATCAAATGTTGGATATTAGTTGCATCAACTCCTTCATCTTGTACCTTTCATTTCGAGGTAATCCTCTTGTGACTAGATACCTATTCGTACAAGACCTGGCACTGGAGCTCATAAAGCCACATATGACCAGACGGTTGGAAATACCAAACCTACCACGTGACATCAGGGCTACCATACAAGCATATGTTGGGAACGAAGATCCTCAAAACCCAGGTGGCTGCATCCCAAGTGACAAGCTAGAAAAAAGGAAAACCTGCTCCAAGTGTCCAGCATCAAAGGAGAGGATGACAAATTATAAATGCATAAAATGTGACCTGCCAATATGCTTGGAATGCAGCAGGAAAGTGTGTACTTCTTGTGCTACAAAGATTTGACTTTTGGACTAACAAAATCATTGTTCAGTTGATACCAATTTTAAAACACATTTGACTGTCCCTTATTCTGTAATAAAAATTGTTTTGAAAAAATAAATAAATAAATAAAATAAACAAGTTATTTACAAAAGATTTGTTTTCTATTCCCATGTATACAAATTATTTACAAAACTATACAAAGACAATCAAATTTAAGCACTGTAGTTCCAAATTGTATATAATACTTGCATATATTAAACCATAATTTGAAATAAATCATGAAAAATACTGCAGGTCTCAGAGACCGGATGATACTGTTAGTGATCGAAAATTCATGATACGGTTAAGGTGTTAATATACCATGGTGTTTCATATGAACATTTGTCTTGTATCAGAGGTGCAGTTTATTACAGACGATATTTACCATAGATATCTTTTCATCATATTTTTTTCAAGCGTTTTTTTATTGAACTTTTATTATGATTTTTATAGAAACAAAATTAAAATCGATCGATATATAGGTTGAAAGAGAACTGAATTTGGTTACTAGTTTCCGACTAAGGAAGCTAAAGGAAGTAAAGAAATAATCCAAGGAAGAATAAAACAGAGAGATACGAGGAAGTCAGAAGCCCAATAAATAAGTCTCAGGAAGCAGGATGACTAGCCGCCAGAAGAATCAGTCTCAGAAGTTCCTTACGCAATATCTCAGCTAATAATGGTCCGATTTAAATGATTTTTATTTCGTTTTGTAGGGAATTTCATTAGCTTTCGTTTAAATACAATAAAAGCACCGTACGTACGTACAGACGCCACGACGAAACTAGTAAAAATGGATTGAGGGATGGTCAAAATGGATATTTCCGTTGAAATCTGAAAACCGAAAATTTTCGCGATTACAATACTTCCTTTACTTCGTACAAGTAAAAAAAAAAAAAAAAATTTGCGGACTTTTTTTATTCGATATTTGGATTCTACCTATCTTGAAACGTAAAACATACTCAAATTTTGAGGGGGAGGGGGAGGAGGTTACAAAAATTTTCTATTGAAAGTCTAATATGACCTTCCAATAAAGTACCTATTCCGGATTTCCAATTTAGACCAAATTCTAGTATGTTATTTAAATCAATATATAAAGTATAAATACCAAATTTGAGAAGTTTTGCATAATATTTTTATATCTTTTTGATGGAAATCAATTATGACCTTCAAGTAAAGTACCACTTCCGGTGATTAAGCAGTGACCAAAAAGGGAGGTTCACAACTAGATTTTACAACAATCCTAAATACAAAATTTCAACTTTCCACGGCTAACCGTTTTTGAGTTATGCGAAATACGAACGTACGTACGTACAGACGCCACGACGAAACGAGGCAAAATGGATTCAGGGATGGTCAAAATGGATGTTTCCGTTGGAATCTGAAAACCGAAAATTTTCGCGATTACAATACTTCCTTTACTTCGTACAAGGAAGCAATAAATAATTTCTCTGAAAATTTGAGATTTTACGTGTTAAGCCGTGTAGAATCAACATTGAATAAATAAAAAAAATCGGTCCATCTGCCGTCAGCGGCTATTTTCTCATACTCGCTAAAGTTTTCACTCGGCCAGTTAATAAGATGGAGGAAAAATAAAAACACGTTTTGGAATCATTATATCAAAGCCTTTTTTTTTAAAAAAGAAAAAAAATAATTCAAATGAATTTTATAATAAACATAGTTTAATAATAATTTGCAGCGTTTTTTTTATTTTCGTGTAAAAAGTAATTCTTTGAAAGAGATGATACTCCGTTAAAAAATAATACACTCACAGTAATATTTAATTTTTTCAAGTAGAAAATAGCAGTATTCTGTCTGGCTCCCTCCTTCCATTCCCACACGTTCTTTTTTTAAATGTCTTTCTATCTCAATATTTAAAATGTTTCTTTTCTTTTTCTCTGCTGGTTATTTAATACACGTGCCCTTAAAAGGTTTCAATTTGTCTGAATATAAAAAGGGTGACTTTTCAAATAACCATTTTAGATGTAATGGTTTGAATAGGTATATCATTACAAAAGGCTTATTTTTGGATATTACGTCTATTAAATTTTCATAACCTCTCATGTTTATTTGATGCAATTATTATTATAATTAGCAATTTAATTCATTATATATATATATATATATATATATATATATATATATATATATATTCATTATTCATTTTAATCGTATTTATTTATTATTAATTTTATTAAATGAATTATTTTATTGAACTACTGATCTATTGTAAGTAAAATTATATTTATTAATTAATCAATTTAGATTATGAAAGAGAGAACTACTTATAATCCTATATTCCAATTCTTAATTTCTTCTTCTTCTTCTTTAGCTTCCCTCGTTAGTGTCTTTCAGCGCAGAGGAGCATTCAGCCAGGAATTCCATTCTTCCCTATTTCTAGCTAGGATTCTTAATTTCATTACATTATATTTCAATTTTTTTTTTTTAATAATGGCTATTCTCGAACTTATCTTATTTTGCTATCAACATAATCTGTATCTGTTATTCTCTTCATACCACTCAAAGGAAGTACTGTTTAATTGTTATTTTCCTCTCTCTCTCTCTCTCTCGATATATATATATATATATATATATATATATATATATATATATATATATATGTGTATATATGTATATTAACTTTAGAGTGTTCACCTTTTTTTATTAACCAGTATAATTTTTTTTCCATGATAAAAACCAGTGCAATTATTTATATTTTGTACTCATGGGTTGTTTAATTCATTTTTAAAAGATAAAATTCTTAAAATTTGATGGTCTTATAAAAGGAGAGTTCTTCTAAGGAAATTAAAAGAGATATAGAAGAGATTAAATAAATAAATAAATATAAAGAGATTAAAGATATATAGAAAAGAATTTTATTTATAGAATTATTAAATTTAATCTTAGGAATTCATGCAGAGTTATTTGGTGATTGGCGTTGTTTTTTTTTTGTGCTGGTTGAATTCCAGACAGCACTGGAAATGTTAAAAATAGAAGACCAGCCACTTTGTACAGTTAAAATTTATTTTCAGTTGATAAGGAAAATTGCCGACATAAGAGTAAAAAAAAGCAATCTGACGGAGAGTTTTCTTAAAATTTACTGTTTATTTAGATGTAAATTATTAAAACCCCTTCTTTTTTCCATTATCAATTTTCTTTTTTCCTCGGGCCATTACTTTTTACTTTATAAAAACCTTGTTTTTGAATTTATTATAATTTTTTTTAAATCTCGTTTAGGATGTATTCTGTTAATTAACTTCTGTTTATTATTATTAAATTCTGTTAATTTTTTTAATCATAAATCGTTTAAAAAAAATAAAATATAATTCTCCGACTCGAATTTTAACTTCGGGGTGGCATTAAAATAGGGTGTTTTCCACCTGCCCCATCTTCATTCCCAAATGAGGTTTGTTGCAAAAGTAAAAGTTTGTTTTGAAGTTTACGATCCCGGTGGAAGCGTTATTTTCTTTCTTGCCTTCTAATCTAAATAAACACCTTTAAAATAGAGTCTTTTACCGTGTATCCTCTACCGTCCGGTAATAGCGTTTTAATGTTACCATGTTTATACTCGGTGACTTTAATTGACTCCCCATGGCAGCCTGTTCGACGCGCAGCCTGTTTAATATCAGGTGCTGTTCCAGAACGGGGGAGTGTCGTATGGGTACCGAGTGTTAGGAGTGGGAGTCATGTGGGTGCCCTATTTCAGTGGGCAGATGTTGTTCCACTGGTGTTATGAATTTAATTCACTCTCATCCGGTAACTATATGTTTATTTTCAGCATAGAAGGCATTATAATATGCTACTTATGTAATATATCCAATATGTAATATATATAAAGAAATGGCCTGTCACAGAATAGTTTTGGTCATCTTCTAAATGCCTTGTTCTGAATTTAACGTAGTAATTATTTAAGGAGTTTCCTACTATATCTCTGCTTAAATTTCAACTCTCACCTTACCTCCGTCCAATGATTTGAAAATAAAAAAAATTGAGAAATTTGGAATTCGAAAACCCACTTAAAACTGTGAAAATTGTGGTGAAACATTTTTAGAGTTACTATAATTTAAAACCAATACCCATACCTTATAAGTAAATAAATAGGGATTTTATCGATACCATACTCTGTTTGAATCGAGAAAAAAAATATTGTTGTCAGAGGTCAACATTCAACAGGTATGTAAAAAGTTTAAATCCCAAAGAGTTGGCAAAGTACAATGTATGCATGGTAAAAGAGCAAGTATTAAACCTTGGTATACCTCATTTTTCTCAATTGCGTGCAAGCTTGAATTGGCTTTTCCTTAGCCTACGACACAAGTACTATTTAAAAACTATTTAAAAAGCTGCAGTAAGGCAATGCTAGTTTTTATTTCGATAATAATTAGCGTAATATTGTTTTATTTTAATGGATTTTTTAATAAAACTGAAAGGATCTCTTATGTTCATTTAACTATCTTTTGTTCATTTAACTATCTATCATGAATAAAGATTACTACTTAATTCTTTATTAAATTTATTATTTCAGAATATTGAAAGAATTATTCTTAATTTTAATAAACCCCCTTTGCTGTATTTTTTTTATTGGAAGAGGCCCAAATATCGCTCTTGTTCCACGAACGTATTTCCTAAAGAGGAAAGAACGTCACTAGGTAGATTTGGTAAGAAACGATTATTAAGTAATTATTTACTTATTTACTTAATTATTTATGCGTTACATTTATTTATTTATTCCTTAATTCCTTAATTACCTCGGATATAAAAATATATTAGTATACTTATTTATTTTTCTCTATAGAAGATACATTCCTAATATTTTAATATCCAAAACATGATAACCAGTTGGAAAGCTATATTCCATATATTCCAGAAGCTTTCTCGCTTCGTCAATACAGGATATCCACTTCTTTCACAGATATACCGGTATTCAGGTTTAAATAATAGTGTAGCTATAGATGGATGAAGTTGTCATGACAACGATACCTAAGCAAGTTGGACACTTTTCCTCTTTGCAAATTTATTTACGGTTACTACTCCGTTCCTATGGATCGTAGGACGATTTTATAAAGCCTGAAGTATTCCTGAATGCACGGCAAGATTTTTTCAAGAAGTGCAGGCAGTTTCTGGAATTAGCGCGTTCATACAAACAAACAGATGATTTTGTCATGACGACGAAACGTACGCAAGTTGCACATTTTTTCTCTTAGCAACTTATTTATGGTTACTGCTCCGTTCACATGGGTCGTAAGACGGTGTTATAAAGCCTAAAGCCTTCCTCAATAAACGGTCTATCTAACGCAAAAAGATTTTTTCATACAGGATAGGTAGTTCCTGAAATTAGCTCGTATAAATAATAGTTCATATAAACGAACTCTATCTTTATATAATAGATAATGTTATATAATGGTATAGATATGACGAATTATATGCATTATGCATTTAGAGTTCTTAAAGCGTTACTTGGCCATTTTCTGTGCTTTGTGGAAATTATGTACGTTGCTATTTATTATATTCGAGGATTGCATGGTGATGAGCGCGTGAAAGAATTCCTAATATCAATCTATTGTTATTAGCTGAAGATATAGTTCAACGATGAAATTATTTACTATTTCACTTAGACTATCTCGTTTTCCTTAAGATCACATTTCTGATAAAAGTTTACAATAGTTTCATAGATTTAAAAATGTTAGTTTATGAATATTGTTAGATATATATCTAACAGGTGTGACTGAATTTTACATTGATTGACATACGGACTACGTGAAACTATTTAAAAAGCTGCAGTTAGGTAATGCTAGTTTTAATTTCGATAATAATTAGCGTAATATTGTTTTATTTAGGATCTGTTATGTTCATTTAACCGGTCTATCTTGAATAAAGATTACTACTTAATTCTTTATTAAATTTATATTTCAGAATATCGAAAGAATTATTCTTAATTTTTTTTTAAGAAACCCTCTTGGCTGTATTTTTTTTTTCTTGGAAGAGGCCCAAATATCGATCTTGTTCCACGAAAGTATTTCCTAACGAGGAAAGAACGTCACAAGATAGATTTGGCAAGATACGATTATCAATTAGTTATTTTATTATTTATTTATCCGTTACATTTATTTATTTATTCCTTAAGTATTACCTCAGATATAAAAATATATTAGTATACTTATTTATTTTTCTCTATAGAAGATACATTCCTAATAATTTAATATCCAAAACATGATAACCAGTTGGAAAGATATATATTATATATAGTATTCTCAACTTATATTCCTCCAAAACTGCTTTAAACATTACGTAAAAATATCTTTAGTTATCGTTCTTTTAGTTTTTAATTAATATTTATATGAATAATTTCAGCCAATATCAATATAAATATTTTAGCAATATAGCAATGGGTGGAAGTTATCTAAAATATTATTGTCCTAGATAAGGTACTCATTTTCCGTTTATAAATGTTACTGTGTAAACTTTATGAGCCCCTAAATTTAGTGAATTGATTTTTAACTGATAAAAGGTACCTATTGTACCTAGGATCTAATATGTATTGATATTATCGTTATATAATTTAAACAGACCAGGTGCGAACAAAAGAAATAAGGGACGAGCAGGTAGAAAGAAGGGTAACTGACAGGCGATGACAGATGTCACCACATAAGAGATAAGGGATAAGTTAATTTAAAAACCCTACCGAGAAGTTAATACTGTAACAAAGCCAAAAGTTGGGACACCTAATCAATTTTAAGAACTGGTCCCCTTAGGCTTCGGCTGACCTCGAGGAAAAAGTGGAGACTGCCTGGAAAAGGTATGATTAAATTATACTAGTTGGATAATGGTTCGCAGATACCGGCTGTCAGGACAAGGGGTGGAGCCATCCGATGAAATCCCAGAATTTCCTCCCTCTATAAAACTAGTCGGCCAATGAACAACGTTTTCGACCCCTCTTAGGCAGAACAAGAGAGAAAGGGGGATATAAGCAAGGAGGTGAAAAGGAGGTACTTCTAGACTGATCTCGGCTGATGCAAGACTGCAGCTCTGAACTCTGACTATGCGCTCTGGCTCCATGACTGAAGATTGGCAGGGGAACCCGAGGGAGAGATGCTGAGGAACCATCAACACCAATTAGTACAGATAAGAGATTTATGTTAAAACAATTAATGGCTAAGTCTAGGCTGAAACAATTTATTCCTCTAGCGTTTGGCAAGTCGGACACTTTTTTCTCTTGAGGAGGCTCTAAACGGTCGAAACATTTTATCAAATCAGATCGGTTGAGTCAAACATGACTGGCTGTCTAGGAACCGGTTTGACACCTGGATTTTGATAAAATGTTTGACCGTCTAGGGCCTCCTTTAGAAATTTATTTATGTTACTGCTGCGTTCCTGTGGGCCTTTAGTATGATGCTATGAAGCCTACAATTTTCTTCAAAGCACGGTCTATCTTACGCAAAAATAATTTTTCTAATCTTAATGGTAGCCCCTAAAATTTGCGTGTCCAAAGAAACTCTTCAGTGTAATATACTAGTATAGATGTAACAAATTTATTCATTGTATGAATAAAAAACTTAAGATAAAGAAACAAATATCTTTAATGACGACTGCCAGCTAAGACCTATAATTGCATGACCTCTCAATTAGTATTGCATATCCCAACCTCGAATAGTTGGGCTGTGTACCAATCACAAAAGTAATTTATTAAATAAAAATGTATTTATTTTTTATATCTATATCGGTCTATGATTGCTGCTGCTAGACCACCATTGTTTGGTTTATAGTATGCAATTTTACTTAAGGGCATCCATTTCTGAATACAGAATCTTTTATTGCTTTCTTCTTGTATGTTTTATGTTGACTTATATTTTTCGTGTGAAGAAATGTATTGCTGTCTATGGTATGATTAAAAAAAAATGTGTATTTAAAATATCATATGCTTATGATTTTTAGACTTGAGTTTCTCTCCTCCCTCCCCCAATTTCCTACCTAAATCTGCTAAGTTTAATTGTATGTAGAAGGCATGCCATTTGAAAACGTTGTATTAGTTGTATAAATACATAAACATTTATTGTATACTAATTTTGTAAAATATTCGAATTGAAACAAGTTAATTTAGAAAACCAGGAGGTCTTGGAAACGTCAATTTTAAATGTCATTTTATTCGACTCTGAGACACTAAAAAGAGTAAAAAATAAATTTCGCAAGAAAAAGATTTATTTCCCGACCTCTACTTTTGTGTATTATACCTGTACTAGTTTGAGAAAGAAACTTATTATAATAGAAATATAAATGATATTATATTAAGTTTGGTATATTAATATGCAGATTTGTTTTATTAATATTAATGAAAATATAAAAACTTATTAGGTTTGGTGTCCCCATGTGACAACATGATCCGACTAATTTCAAATTAATACATTTTTAGGGTGTTTCCAGATGAGGTATAAAATATATATTATTTTGCCTTATAAATTTTATGAGTACGGTCGTTAGATTACATAATAATATATTTCGTAATCCACCTTCTGACAGAAAAATGGGTCCATTGTTTTTTTCTTGAATGAAAAGAAATTAGGGTAGACCACATTTTGCTGGTGGAGCAGGCCACCCCACATAATTCTTGACCATCCTCACCAGACTTGGATCAGAAAACAGTAACTCACCTCACCCCCTCTCCCCCTTCCCCTGGACGAGGCCTGATCCAGGAGTGGATCGCCTAGGAATGCGGAGAACGGCTGCCAATTGGGTCACACCTTCCTGTACCGTTTCTTAGTTCTTCTAAGGATGTCTTTCCGTTTCCTATACGGGCTTCTGCAAAGTTCTTCTGATCTTTAATCTTGTAAGCGTTTTAAGAGCTATTCTCTCAGAGCCATGAATATGTATAAATTGAGAATTAGGCATTGTTCCTACATAATACACCATCATAGATATTACAATCTATCGAGATTTCGAAATGTCTGTCTCAGATTTTATGTTGCCAGCTTCTGATAAAACAATTTTCTTAGGTATTTTAACCAATGTCAATCCTACATTTTAAGTGTACGTTAAACTGTATTTGCGTCATGCGCTATCTCTATTTGCAGTATCTTTGATGTGGGATGTGCTATCTCTATTTGCAGTATCTTTGATGTGGGATGTGCTATCTCTAGGTTACATTGATTATGATCTAATTATTTTCTGTCGTGATGATGCCTGATTTGGCGAAAAGTTAACTGCTATTTGAAAGTTTTCGTTTTGTGTCTAACCAATGTAAGCATTAACTTGTACAGGATAAAAAATCAAAAAGTTCTTTATAAATATAATTAAATATATTTTGTTTTATTAAAGGATTTTCCATGCCTTCAAAAAGCTTATTTGTTACAACGTAACTAATTTAAAAAAAAATTGTTATAATTATGTTAAATTTTACAATGTATAATGATTAATGGCAATGATGTTTATTTTAAGAAAAATATTTAACCAACATTTGTAAATAATTTTGGCTTTATAAAATATATTTTTGAAGTAAAAAAATAATAGTGAAAATCTAGACAGATAATGATTTGGAAAATAGAATTTATCAATAACCATTTTGAGTTATATTATAAAAGAATTCATAAATAAACAAGTAAAATAAATATAATAATTCCCAACTATCAATAATTGTATCAATCTTAATTACTAGATAATTTAATTATTTTTACTGGGCTACCATTTACTTTTTTATAGGTTTATTTACCAAGTCTAAGGTTTTTTACATCTTTAAACGTAGCAAAGTTTTGAAGTTAAATGAAAGTTATTTGAAATAATAACCTCATCATGCCACTATACATATATATTTGTCTTCTTATAGATCTTGAAGCTGTATGCAGTGTAACGTTATAATAATTTTAAAATTTAGTCCAAATAACATAGTGATTTGGTAAAACGTTTTTGGTGTTCTTCATTCCCTAAAAACTAAACAAAAAAATTAATATCCAATTTTATTCGATAGGATATATATTAGTAGGAAATTTTTTGTGTTTCTCCTCTTTTATAATTTCCCTATCATATATTTAACCAATTTTTTATTTCTCTCCCCACAATTATTTTTCCTGAAAAATGCGATAGCTTTTAGGGATTCGGGTTAGGCTAGTATTATCTGAACTTTCAGACCTTATTTGATATATGAACTGAAGCCGTGAACAATAATATTTATTTGCTTTTTAAATTACATTATTGCCTGTGAACTCTTTTTATTTGTTTGAAGTAATATTTTTAAGTTTGTGTTCGTTTTACTAATTTATGAAAAAAACGTTGTCTCATGGAATTTTTTATCTATATAATAAAAATCTTGAGTGCGTATGTAGGTAGGTTTTCGTAGTAAGTGTCTCTAAACCCGCAAAGCCGTTCCGCATTGCTGGTACGCTATAGCCGTACGTGAAACTTAGAGTCATTTGGACAACTTTTTTGATCCTCTTCCATGAAAATTGAGGGGGTAATTAAGTAAGGATAAATTAATAAATATCGATGATCAATTTCACAGGTGCTGTAAGTGACAATTTAATAGCTTCAAGTAAAAAAATATTTGATGGATTTTTTAACATTCTGTGATTCCTTATTTATTTATTCTCTTTGGTTCTTGTATATTTGGATATACAATGTATGTTATTATAAAACCAGTTTCAAACAGCTATGTAGTATAGATTAGACTTTACAACTGTTATTGTTAGTGCTGTAATGACCAAATTGGTACTTACATCTGTGAAGTTGATCATCGATATATTAACTATTAATTCAAGGTTAAATAAATAAATAAAATGTTTTGTATTTTTCTCCCAGTTATTTAAAACCGTTTTTATAGGGCGGGTAACTCCTAGTTATAAATATAAGAAGAAACAGTTACTAGCATTTTATCCCTATTACTTAATGATTTTATTAAATCAATTTATATTTTTTTATAATAATTTTGAAGTACTGTGTTATATATTGAATAGTATTGTTTAAATGCCAGTTTTTTTTGGCTAAATATCTAAAAAAAATAAAATTGTATTTTCAGCAATTTAAGTCTTCTATTTTACATAAATATTTCATATTATTATTGCAACGTTTATGACATGACATTTTGGGACTATACATCCTATCTTCAGATCAATATTACAATTAAATACATCTTGATATTCTTAATCAACACTCTGGCAATTTTATTTGTTATTTTGTAGTTTTATAAAAAATAAAAAAATTATACGTAAAAGATTAGAATGGTTCTCAAGTCTGTTAGACCATTTTCCCATTTAACTCTTTTAGAGGCTATCATTGAGATATTGTGTTGGGGGCGATATGGGGCGAAGCCAAGCCTTTCCCTCGTAATCCTGTCAATTACCGCCCCCTTTGAAATAGTGCTCCGCTCCTCTTTAGATAATTAACACTAGGTCAGTTATCCCCGGTATTATAACTGAATCAACTACCCCAATGACTCGATAGAATTTAGTGTTTAGCGAGATATTCGTCTAACCTACGAGTACATTGACGATTATAAAAAATAGACGATATTCTTCGGATATTCTTAATCTATGGTACACAACGTATAGTTACTTTGTTCAATGTTGATTTATTTGAAGACCTCATCATTCATGTCGAGGTCTTATTTTATCTTTTCATTCGTTTTCTAATTGTATAAAATTCTGAATGAGTAATCTGTTTGATGTTGTTGGTTTTTTAATCTAAAACGTTTAATTTAAAGAAATAAATATCATAAGAAATCTGTTATACATAGGGGAACAAAAAAAAAACTTTTATTTTGCAGCATAGGTATTGGAGTGAATTTAAATACATTAATTTACTATGGTACACAACGTATAGTTACTTTGTTCAAATTGATTTATTTTCCTTCTTATGTTTTGATAGTATATATCTATATCTATATCTATATATATATATATATATATATATATATATATATATATATATATATATATCAATTAAAATAGTCAAAAACGTTTATTTTACAATAGAAACAGAGTTATGAATGAAAATTAAATGGAATTAATCAAATGATAAATTACTTTTATATATATATATATATATATATATATATATATATATATATATATATATATATATATATAAAGTAAAAAAATATATATATAAAAAAATTAATTAATTAATTATATATATAAGTTAAGGCCCGGAGTGCCACAGTATTAGCCTTAATACCATATACGGCTGTAAACAACAGCCAGAATGTATAAAAGGAGAATTAAGAGCTGAATAAAGTGAGTCTTATTTCGGATACTGTGCGTGTCATTACTTTAACCTTTTTCCTTTTTTTTTTTATCTTTGGAGTTGCCGACGCTTATATATATATATATATATATATATATATATATATATATATATATTTTTTTTTTTTTTAAATTAAATTTTTTAAATTTATTAAATTTTTTTATATATATATTTTTTACTTTTATATATATATATATATATATATATATATATATATATATATATATATATGTATATATATATAAGTAATTTATCATTTGATTAATTCCATTTAATGTTCATTCATAACTCTGTTTCTATTTTAAAATAAACGTTTTTGACTATTTTAATTAATAACCAACGAATTTTTAGGTTTCCAACCTATATTTTGCCCTCAGGTTTCCCGATTATTTTATGAAAACCTATAGAAATCGCACATTTTTCTTTAGTCACGTTTCAAAATATTTTATTTTTTCGATCATTACTAAAATTGATCAACATTTTTTACCATTTATTTTTTCTATAATTCTTGTATTTTATATTTTTTTTCTGTTAGATTCGCTGCTCAAAATAGTAGACTTCTTTATTCGTACAAATACAATATTTAGAAACAAATATTTTTATTTTGCAATTAATACTAAATTTTATCGAACACAAACAGACCAAAATGGTTCTTCGTTGTAATGAACTGACTTGTCTGAAACTGAGCAATAAATTGAAAGAAAAAATATATCATGAAACATATCACTTACGACAAGCAGTAAAGAGATTTTTTAAATCATTTTTATAAAGACCAAAAAACCGGTCAAAACTTTAAAACCTGGGAATCTTCAGGCATCTGTAAGAAATCACTTCTATTTTTTTTTATCAGTAATATAGAAGTAAATTGTATTTCGTTTTCAGTTTTTATTGCTATTTGTTGATTTATCTGTTTACTATATGTACAGCAATGAACATCTCATGAAAAGTAGTTATAGTAACGTAATTTGGAGTTTGGACCTTTTAACTTATTCAGGGCAGAATGACCGATATCCATTAGTAGTGGTTAGAGATTTATTTAATTTGAAGATCAAATTTTATTACTAAATTCAAAGATTATATATATAATGAAAAACGCTACGAGCTGATAATAAAAAATAAATATAATAATGTTCATTTGGTACAGTATTATTAATTTCAATGTACCTTTTTTATAAATGAAATGTGTAAACTAGGAAAGATTATTTATTATGCTTAGCGACATTGACTGATCGTGAGTCAGGGGCATAAGGTATACTATGCCGCATAACGAATTATTCTTCAGCCAAGTATCCATCAACTGACAAGATATATGCTCCTTAATTGCTTCATGAGCATTCAAGAAAAACATTCTTGAAGAGAAGAGGTAGACTCTTTGCCGGCTTCGTACTGAACTTAGCGGATTCCAGCTCGAAAATCTGATGTTTGGACTGGAAATTACCTCTAGCAAAGAATATTTTTCATAGTTAGGTGAATAAAAGGGGTTTCAAAAAATTTGTTTCATTTCAACTACTCATTATGGACGTCATTTCATCGGTTATATCGCATTATTAATTCCAGATATTAATCATTAATAATAGTAATTACACAACTTTGAACAAATTTCTGAGGAAAAACTAGAGATTATTTGTACATGAAAAAGCTAACGAACGATTTATAACTATAAGTGAGAGAAGGATATGATGACCACCATGAGGTTAATACTATTTACGTATACGTTTAACAATATTTAAAAAATGTATATATTTATTAGCTGCATTGCGTTACAACCTAAACATGTGTAGGCACCGCCACAAATGGAGATAACACCATCACAATGGTATACCATCTCAGATCCGCGGCATAGAAAATATTTTCCAAATAAATATAGTACATCACTTCAATTCAATAAATAGTTGAGTATTCAAACCTTGCTCAAAAACCTTCAAACCTTTCAAGAATGAAGCAATAACTATCAGTGTTTTTATTTTTTGGAAGTTTGTATAAACACCTCCATATTTCACCATTCTGCATTTATTCACGTTTCGGGGTTCACTTTGTCCATTTTCAAAACATAAGTTTTATGAATCCTCTTAGTTTATGAAGTAATGACGCTCTTGAGTATGTGTTGAATTGTCTCCGTTCTTCATTTATGGGATCATTTTCTGTCTTTATGGTGCCTAATTTAGCTAAACGTTGAACGGTTAGCTGTATACTGGTATTCCAGAGACTCAAAGTTTTGTTTTTCTGATTCAAACCTAGAAGTGTTATTTATAAATAGCGATATGATATATACTATCATATACGAATAACAACAAATAAATTACATAGGAGAAGGACTGTATCCTTTGCTCGCCCACATTGAGAAACTTTCCTTAGGGAATGGGGGAATCCAAGTAATCAGCCTCATCTGTCACTGTTCTTCATCCATCAGGTACAAGTAGTGTAATGTACCCAGGCAACTTGTGCCTTTATTATGGGGATGTACTGGACTCCCTGGGGATTATCCACCGTCACCTGCATGGTAATTAGATGTGTCTATTTATCATTTGGGATTTTTTTTTTGTATATGTATATATATATATATATATATATATATATATATATTAATTTTTTTTTCTGTACTGTTGATCTATATATATGTGCGTTCAAATATTGATGTTTGATTAGTTTCATAAATTTTCCAATTATCTAGAGTTGTATACTGGATTAAGGGTTGATCGTTAACTGGAAGAGAGAATTATGGAGAGTTGAGAATGTAGTTGGATGGATAAAAATAAATAAAAGATAGAAAAAGAAAATGTTGTGTAATCGAATAAAGACGAAAATGCTATGAATTATGTGTATGAATGAAGAAAAGAAATAAATGTAAAATATTTTATATATTATATATTTTATCCACTATGGATTGATCAGTACGCTCTGTATTATAGCAACCCAATCGATTTGGGCAGCACTGATTTTCAATAAATCATCTCTCTCTCTCTCTCTCTCTCTCTCTCTCTCTCTCTCTCTCTCTCTCTATTTCTCTCTCTCTCTCTCTCTTGTTATATAGATATAATAATGTAGGATCATATGATAATCCTGTATTGTAATATCAGAAATTTCAGTCAGTCTGCAAAATACAGACCCCTAAAAAACCCTCGGAATGATCTGCCTAAGAACCGCCCTTTATTGCCTACTGCCTCCGATCAATACGATCAGTGACAATAGGAACCTATTTGTCACTGAAAGGTCTTTCATCAACAGCTCTGCATTTTCAGCTACCTCGTGTCACTTCAACTTGAATATTGAAAAGAACGTTAAGTATGATCAAAATACTTAATTTATTCGTTTGAACTCAGAACCAACAATAATATTTGATAATATAATATAGATTTTTTATTTAAGTTTTTTTAGGTTTATTTTTGTATTCACAGCTGTCAAAAATGTTGACAACCTTTGAATTTTCTGGCTAAAGAATTGGTATTTTGGCACGATAAAGGAATATTACCCAGCGACACCTCTTGCTATCTTGATTTAATGTATACAGTTAGGCAAGGAGATCCCTCATTCAGCTCCTTTTCAGCCTTCTGCGAGTGTTGTCAGGTATGTCGGTTGTGACCATGCTCTGTATGAGTGAGATACGATGTCCGTGTAAGGTAAATCGTCTCTAGTGGATCCGTAACTGTGTGTTCGTTGACTTTTGGCAATTGATGTGCGTATGTGCCGTAATTTTGCCAATGCACTAAGGAGCTTTAGTTATAGTCCTAAAAGTTTTTGACTGAAATGTTTAAGTTTTTGAATGTGTGTCCTGTTAGCTGTGTATCTATGAAGCTTAGGTCCAAATGGGCTTAGTATGTGCAAGTGTTCAATTTCTGTCCAAGTTTCTAGTTTGAACGTATTGAAAGGAGTGAGTATAATAGTTTTAATCTTAGGTTTATCGTTTTTCGTTTGTTCTCGATGTGGGCCCTATATCATTCTTCTGTCAAATGTCTGGCCAAGGGTCGAATTGTGTCTGTCTGCAGAATTAGTACATTGTCGAGTATATTGGTGGGCAGGTTTCTTGTCGAAGAATGAAAGTAATGTGTTGGGAGTTGTATTGGTTAAATCAAATTTTCCAAAGTTTACACTAGTCATGAAGTTTTGTTGTAAAGTTTTTACCTCACTACTAAACAATTGTTAATGTTCTCTCGTCGACTCCTATGAACCAAACGTGTTGGGATGAAATGATTTTTGGTTGTTATACCTATGATGGCTCATTATTAGAACTGGACTTTTTTTTTTTTTAACCTAGGAGAATCAATAGCTCTTAATGGATGCAAGATTACATAATTTTTGAATATTTACTTTTAAAGTTTGTGATATTTAGCTATATTTTTTAATTTGTTATACATTTTTAATAATTTTAAATTCTTCATTATTTTGTTGAGTTGAGGCTTACTCTATTCTTTGGAGGATTTTCCCCAAAACCAATAAACAAGTAAATAAATACATAATGCGCTAGTGGTTTTGTGTGGTTCTTGAATTTATTATGGACTATTAGCGCCGTATTATAAGCCATAACTCTAAGAAATGGATGTTTTGATTATTCTAAAACACTTTAATGATGGTTATAGTTGACTTAAAATTCATTTCCTTTCGGTATATACCTGTCCACTGCATGAGCCCACCCTACAGCCTCTGACCACCTACAGGTAGCTGATATATACGATAGAATAAAACAGTGCTGTTGGAAGGGGTTATTGACCCTCGATAACTAGATAATGACCAGTGATTGGTCTTTGTTCCTCTATTCAGGGCAGGCCGGTCTCATATCGGCTCCCTATTACAGCCGCTGTCGCACATATCTCTCTCTCTCTCTCCCTTTAACTTTACAAGAAACGGATGGTCTCTAATTGATGGTCTTTGGCATTTTAGGAGATACAATCACAAAATAATAATTAGCATAAATTACTGGACTATAAAACTCTTTTATTTATAAATGTTCAATTCTTACTGAAAAAAAAAATGTATAAAACTAATGTTACTCCTTGATTTCTTAATTACTCGTCAAGCTAAAAACCTAACATCAATGATTTTTGCTGAAAACATCTAAGTCACTAGTGCCCAATCTTAATTATAATTCAGTTATACATTAATAGAAAATTTATTTAAGAATTTGTAGTTATTAACTCTTAAATATTTATCTTACGAGGGATAAAGATGAGGACAAATAAGGAAATAATAGTTTATTATAAAGGAACAAATAAAAACAATAAATATGATATAAAATAAAAACAATTTTAAATTAATCGGAGGGATGTTATCCTCCGTAAAGTTTTTAGTAACAAGTTAAAATTTTATATATATTTTTTTTAGATACATTTTTCTACTATTTTTTTCATATATATTTTTTAAATTTATACTTTCCTTACCATTTAGGTATTACAATAATCGGATCAAATTTTCAATATTTCTATCCGTTTCAGAGCTTTCTTGGCCCATATAAATCATTTTCGGCTATTGATCTGTCTGTATGTCTGTGCCTCGATTATCTCCTGAGCGGGTTGACCGATTTTGATACTTTTTTTTTTTTTGTAGAGTTGTATCCCCGATATCTGTGTACCGAATTGCTACATTGTGCGCAATAGCTGAAAAACCAGTTTCAAGTCGGCCTATTATGCAAGTTATTGTAACCGATTTTACATATCTGCCCATATCTCCTCTCTGGATTTATTCTTCTTCCAAAATGTTTGTGTTTTCTACCATTCTGAACCAGGCGTTACAAACAACTGAACTTTAAAAAAAAATAAGGGATTTAGTAGGAAAACAAGGGTTTCTCGGAAATAAGAAACAACAACAAAACAATATTTTTTAGAATTAACTTTTTTCATACTGAAAAGATCCCAAAACTTGTAAATTAGCATCCTGATTTTTTTTTCTCGGCAGATTACCAACTTCATCCACCTTAGTTACATTTTTTACTTCTACCATAAACATAAGCTTTTAAGTTACGATTCGGGGGAACGATCCTCTACTCTCCCTCAAACATACATTAACAGCTTTATTAAAAAACATACATCATATACATATACATCATAAAAATGTCAGATAATTGTTACTGGTATTGTACATTTTTTGTTATTCTAAGGGAACTAGATGTCCTAGAATATAATATATTTTCCTAGTGTTTCTAGAGTTACGCTAAGAACCGTGATTGGTATTATCATTCCTGTTCCATGAACTGGTAACCAGCTAGTGTTAAATTTACAATTTAAATCGCTGAATGTTTTTCTTATTAAATTATTTGTAGTTGTATACCCGAAAATACGGTGTTACGGAGTGCTTACTTAGTTTTTTTTTTCAACGATGGCACAGCCTGGTCTGCCAGCGAATAGTTGATCTAGAATGTCCTAAGCAACTTTATTCTATTTTCATACCATTTCTCAGTGAGCGTTCGATAGCAGTAAAGATCGGGGAAAACTATTCAAAACAAATGCCTCTTACTTGCGGTGTTCCACTCTTTTCAATCTACACCTCCAAAACCTCTAATCTTCAAAACTAAACCTCTGGTGCGAGGTACCGAAAAGCTACCGTAACTGCTTTTGCTGATGGCATAGCTAAAACAAGTAGTTCTCAATGCTGAAAGGATCCTAAAACATACCGAGTGGCAAGTCAAAAAATTATGACCTAAATATTTAGGTCATTGTATACAAAACTGAGGGCATAATCTTTTCCTTCCAGAAAGGAAAAAGAAACTTCCAATCAACTTTCAGCTGAATGGATGCTCAAACAATATCTGAAATACACCAACGCTTCTGGGAATAAAATTAGACATAAACATTAATTAAAAGTGGTTTTAAAAGATTTTTTTTTAATGATTGGAGAGACTTAAATAATTGCGATAATGATGTTACATACATGAAATAAATTTAAGCTATTCATGTATTCCGAAGAGAACAGTGAGTTCATAACAGACAGAGGCTGTGATGAAGGCATTAGTTGGCGCTGTCGTGCGGTTTCCTTGCTAACCGAGTATTCACTTGGGGACCAATCTATCACGTCCGGTAAGTGTTAACTTCATTTGCCTTGTATATTGCTTTACAGGTAACTTGTTATTATAATATTTATCATATTATATGTACAACTATGCTTATATTTGGTTTAGTAAATTTATCGAAATAAATAGTACTGTGATGCAATGCTATACAGGGTTCATTTAGAACAGATGTATGAACTTTATTTGTTCTGTAAAAATGTAGAATCATTTGTTATTAATCAGTTTGAAATCAGTAGAAATAATGGTAAGCGCTCTTTAATAACCGGTATTTTATCCTAAATAAACCGGTATTTTATCCTAAATAAATTCATAGTTGAGCGAGGGATATTGTTTTTTACCACTGATTTCCTTACTTAAAACAAAGCTCGTGCTTTAGCTTTTAGTACCGAACAAAAACACTTCAAAGCTCTCTTGGAATATCAATAATTTATGGATTCTCATTCATAAAATAATAAGTTATTAGTTGTAGCACACCCACTAATGACTTCGCTTGGTTGTAAAATTGTAAAAGAAAACAAAAATTATGTTTTTAAAACGTTTAATGCGGCATTTAAAAAAAACTCATTATTGAATGTATCAATTATCAAATTAATAAACACAATCTTCAATTGATAAAAATAATCTACAATCCTTACCGTAGAAAAGATTCAATGAGTCCGCATTCAGTGTCGAACAGGACTTAGGAATCAAATTGAGCTCTATCAATTGATGCTCTGATTGTGAATAAACAGCATGCTTCAAACTGAAAATGTTTAAGTCTTTTCATCACAGTGTCCAAAATTCATCCTTTTAATGGTATAATTTGATACTGGTACTTATAATTGATTTTGTTAATTTTTTTTTTGTTTATTTTTTTTGTTTATTCTCAGTGGCTGTTATATGAAATAGATAAACTTTGATTTGGGATTTAACTTTATTATCATTATATTATATGTATTGTTTTGTCTGTTAATTTTTGTAAATCATTTTTTTTTTTATTGTTTTTAATTTATTGTTAATAGTACGAATCTTTATTACTAATATCGTAAGATCAGGTTGTGGTACGCCCAGTTTCTGAAAAGTGAAAATGGTACGCAGTGAAATAAAGTCTGGGAACAACTGATATAAGAAAATACATAATTTAACATGAAATATATTAAATGAATTTGAATTTCATTAAATTCATATTAAATGAATTAAATATGAAATTTATTAAATTCATATTAAATGAATTATATATGAAATTCATTAAATTCATATTAAAGGAATTAAATATGATATTTATTAAATATATATTAAAGGAATTAAATATGAAATTTATTAAATGAATTAAATATGAAATTTAAGTATCAGGGATCAACCTTAACTATAAAAAACGAAATTCAAGAGGAATATGAGCTTAAATGCGCGCAATGCTTGTTATTATCGCAGTAGCAAAATTTCTTAGTTTGCTCTCTCTTTCGGAAACTTAAAAGTTAGAATCTACAAAACTATTATACTTTCTAATGTTCTTTACGTATGCAAAAATTACATTATGTGAAGGCTAATGGTTAAAAGGCCTGAAGGTTTTTGACAATAGTGTTTTGTAGAATATTTGGGCCGAAAAAGGATGAGTCACCCGGTGAATGTAGACTCCGAATTATATGAACTGCACCCAGTAAATAAAATTGAGGTGAAAGTATCGCGGTGAATGATGTGGGCGACGAACAAAACTACGAACTAATAAATTCTACCTTCGTGTTCGCTAAACTTTTATTTTCTAGCCCTTAGTGAATGATGAAGATAATCATAAAATAATCAAAACTATTTTTGAATTTATTGAAAATTAAGTGAAAAATCAAAGAATTTCCATTAGACTCAGGTCGATAGATCGTTGCAAGACTTAACAATATACACGATCCCAATCTTGCTTGGATAGGTGTTTTGCTATTTGCTAAATGTAGTTCTCCGGAATCATTCTTTAGTCTTTCTTTCCATCTTATTTTGTTCCCAAATACTGTACCATCAATATCTTAGAAATTAATAATACTTATACTTCTTTCGAGGAAAGGTCAGGTCTCGGAGTCAAAGATCACAACATACTTTTACATATCTCCACCCTCGGCTTAAGTGGATTTTATTATTCATGGAATGTGGAGTAAGATCTATTTCTGTCTGTTATTACCTTGGATTTTTTTTTTTTAGGCTGTTGAAATGAGATGTGATCTGTCCTGCTTTTGTCATTCTTGTGTTTTTCAGTTCTGAATTGGCTAAGCATTATTAGTTAGTTAGTTAGTTAGTTAGTTATTTGCTGCTGTTGGAGAGATTCAAACCTTTGTTTTGAAATCTTCTAATAATTACTTATTATTTAGGAATATTTACTGTTATATATATATTATATATATATATATATATATATATATATATATATATATATATATATATATATAAAATTATCCTAACCGTATAAATGACCGAAACATTTTGTACTTGAATCAATGTGTTATGGTTTGATACTCCACTGACGTTGAAAATTGAAATAAAAATCTATTTCGGAAGCAATTAGATTTGCTTCGAAATTATCCTTAATTTAATTTGCATTGTTAATATTGATCTCGTCAATGGCGTAAAACTGTTTTGAATTTTATTATTACATCTGGTCGCTTACCCATTTTAATTAAACATGATCTGATATGTTTTGCCAAGCAGGGGATGGTGAAATTGGTATCAATGAGATGAGGTTTACTCTAATTGCGGTTTCCAGTTTCCGCAAGAGATAGCAAATGGCAAATATCTAACTTTGATTAAAGTTTGCTAAAGGGTTAACAGTTATTGACGGAGAAGGAATTCACTGATAATATAACTTGTATAATGGTTCGAATCCTCCTTGTAATGTTGACATAGTGACTATATACATATATATAAATTATTGAAATTGTCTTTCATCAAGAACATGATATCTGTCGATAGCGAGATTCGTTAGGTCCTTCTTTTATCTGAGGATTTCGTGCTCTGAATATTTATTAAAAAAATTAATTAACACATTAATGTGTTGTATAATGTTGCTATATAATGCGCATAATGCTATATAAACAAACTTGACAGAATTTCCCATCAATTTTGACCGTAATGAAATATTTTCCCAACTCTTTTGGATTTGAACTTTTTACTTATCTGTTGCGAATGTAAAAATTTAACTATAATTTTCTTTTTTGTTCAAACATACCATTGTATCGATAATATCCCATATTTCTGAACAATTGAATTAAGACATTACAAAAAAATGGAAGAGTTCTGCCATGGAATGTGCACATTGTTGGAAATTTCCTTTTTAATGTTTTTCATTTAAAACACATCTCACATTAATTCAACATATTGGGATTTTGCTCCATTCGCACGAATGCACTATAATATAATTAAATTTAATTATAAATTGTTGGTATATTTTAAGAGATAACAATAAATTAATAGCAAATATTGATATACACAATTTAAAACCATATTAATTTCAAAAATCGCATTGATGGAGCAAATGTGTTACGACGGTATACAACTGTTATGTTTAGGAGCTAAAACGTTAGTATAGACAACGGCCAACGGAACGGCACATGTTATTCGGACTTTATCTCACACAAATGAAAGGCCTCCGAATCTTTTATCACTCAGTAGATCTACCAGCGCAGCACATAGAAATAAGAAAATTCGAACTTAAAGAAAATCCGTCCGTCCGCCGTCCGCCGATTAGAGATCTTATAAGCCCATAACTTGGCAATTTATAAAGATAGAGGGGAAATGTAAGATGTTTTGGAATCAGCATAAGGCATAAGAAAAAAAATATCTATATAAATGCTATTTGGTTTATTATTTTCAATAATAGACTTTTGTAATCTACCAAGGAAAAAAATGTTGTAACTCCCCTCAAAGTTTGAGGATTTTACGTTTCAAGATACGGAGAATCCAAATATCGAATAAAAAGAAAAAATCCATCCATCCGCCGTCCGCGGCTTTTCTCCGAGACTACTGGATCGATTTTCTTGAGATTCGGCACCAATGTCACAGGTCCTCCCCCGGACGATCCTCGGAACTCGACATTACCATCTGTCTGTTTCAAAATGGGGGCCGATTAGAGATCTTATAACCCCATAGCCATTAAATTTAGAAAAGACATTTTTTTTCACATGGCCAGTTGTATGTTGCATGCTCGCGAATGACCCAGCCAATACATTTATTTGTCTTCGCTATAGACGGGAAAACCAAAAATATTGTCTACCCTGAAGCACTTGAATAAAAAAGTAAAAAAAAAATTAAAACCTCTTTTTTATATATATCTATTTAAATGAATGTATGCATTATCGATAAGGAGATGAATATTACTATTTTTTTCTATTTCCTTTTCATTCTATAATTTCATCATTATTTCTTAATTTCTTCTGCGGCAGCAAGGCGCCGGGTACCAGAGAGAGAAATGATTCATTAAAAATCAGTGCTGCCCAATTACATTGGGTTGCTATAATACACAGCATATTAATCGATCCATAGTGGATAAAATATTTATATATACACAATTTTACATTTATTTATTCTTTTTTTTTCCATTCATACACATATTTCATAGACTATTCGTCTGTATTCGATTACACACCATTCTCTTTTTCTTTTTCTATCCCTTATTTATTTTCATCCATCCAACTACCTTCTCACCTCTCCATAATTCTCCCTTCCAGTTAACAATCAACCCCTTCTTAATCCAGTATATAAACTCTAGACAATTTGAAAATTTATGAAACTAATCAACCATCAATGTCCGAACGCACACATATATAGATCAACAGTACAGGAAAATAAATAAATAAATATATATATATATATATATATATATATATATATATATAAATATATATACATATACATACAATACCAAATGATAAATAGACCCATCTACCTACCATGCATGTATAATATATAATACATCCCTGAAAAAATGGTTATTTATTTTTTTTAAATCACATTTAACTTGTTAATGTTTTTCTCAGCCTCGTGTAGGGCTAAAGAAACCCTACTTTAAGAGGAATTTCTGCTTTTGTTAAGCTTAAATTTCGTATAAATGAAGTCGAGGTTTCTTTATTGATCAGTCTAGAATTGGCTCCTGATTTGCCAAAAAATGTGATTTGGAATTAAGCTTCCCCGACAAAGAAGTGTTTTGAGAATGAACTTTATTAAATTCATTTTGTTGCCAGCCAATAAAATAACATGGAAATACAGAATAGGTATTTGTAAAATATAACAAAACTTTTCAATAAAAATAAATAAATATTTTCATATATGTTTTGGCTAAGTTTCTTATGTTTAGCAAAATGATACGAAAGGGCGTATTGTTTATAAGGAAATTTAACAGTTCTTCATAAAGTAAATTTTTAGTCTCAGACGGGAAACCAAATACATAAAACTGCTCTGAAATGCTGTTCCTACCCAGACTAGTTTCTTTGCCGAATAAAGCAAAAATGTTTTGTAAAAACATTTACTCTTTCTTTAGAAAGTACGATCTAAGTCTCTTTTTTCATTCTAACAAATCCAGTTTAAGTATGATGCGTACATCAGATTTATTGCTGTGGCCAGAAGAGCTCATAATAATTGTAAATATAATATATGAAACTAAAACCAGAATCTTTCAGAGCCTTTTCTGAAACTGGAAGTGGTTATGTATGCCAGCTGTGTTATATAATGTTAGGAAATGTAACCCGACTCCACCAAGTTTCTACTACGCCTTCGTCTCCTTTACGTCTTGTCTAATTGATTGTAATTGGGACAAATGCATGATGGTTATAACTGGACGGATCACTTAATTCTTGTGTAACTAATTACTTGATGTAAGCGAGGGATACAAGATACAAGATTATTCTTTACGGGCTGATTATCGAGGTTGGTGTATGGTAGCTTGTAAAACAAAAAGGAAACTGAATAATAATTGAAAGGTCAAGTGGATAAAGGCGATAAGTGTCATTTTACAACCACAAAAAAAAAATAAAAAAATAAATAAATAAATGCTACTAGCTAACACAGGCCCTTGGCTGTTGAGTCTTTTGGCGACGGAAAATAGTGAATTATTGCTTTAGATAAGGATGTAAGGTGATATAATTTTTAATATCTCCTTCTTCCTTTCATATAAACTCACCAACTGGTTCATGGCTTTATAAACTCAGAACTGAGTAAATAAACGTGCCAAGTGACGATACACTTTTCCCTTACAGTGGATAAAGGTAAGTCACCTTTATGAATTCAAGTGAATTCAGTATTATCAGAACTCGAAAAATTTCCTTCATCCACTTTAACCGTCAATTATTATAAATAGACAAGTTATAAAAATAATCATTCTAGCAGCAACCTACGAATGGCCTATGCCATAGGGTAGGCACTGATGTGTGAATTAGTGCTTGTCTTGGAGGACAATGTGATTAGTATGTGCTCCAATTGCTTGATTTATCTCCTTTTTTATATCAGGCGATTCCCTTTGTTCTGATAATGGCTGCTAATTTTCTGACAAGAGAGTCAGTTTTACAACTGAACCGGATCTGTTCACTATCAGAAGCCGGTGCTTAAGATTCTAGGATTCATCACATCACTCCCTTAAGATATTTAATGAAATTAACAATTTTGAAAATTTTAAACGTCACTTTTACGATTATGCCAATATTTATTAATTTAATTAGGGATTGATAAATTATAAATTATTATAATTTATCAATCCCTAATCAGATTGATACTTCTATATCATCATGCGGATGTCAACTGTTTATTAATTTACTCCTAATACGAAAAATTATTATTATATCGATAATATCCCATATTTCTGAACTTAAAAGGTATTGGTATTGTGTAAATGCGTTGAGTAAATTTTTAGTCGTTTTTTCCCCGAAAAAATAGACTATTGCAGTGGGTCGAAGGTTGGCGGTGAGCGGCGGGACTAAGATTTCTATCCGTTTCATAACCCCTAGAGCATGATTATGGAAAATTTGGAGATGTCTGATATATATTTATATATATATTTTTTCCCGCTACATTAGAGCACCTCCAACGGCCCCCTTTGGGTCAAATGAGCTGTAATTCGGTATGTAGGGCTTTCTTCAAGGCAGAACGATACCATTAAAGAATGGGTAAATTCCAGTCAAAATTTCGGTATGTTTACCTGAAATTTCGGCGTTTTTTAAGTTTTGCGCATCGCTACAGCTCCACCATATTAGTTTATAGGGCTGAAAATTTGTATGTGAATTGAGTTGGTGTCGGGGAAGTATCCTTTGGGTGTCTCGACTTGGTCCCTCCACCCTCCTGGGTTTTCCGATTTTTTAAAACATTTGCGCACCTTTAAAGCCCCTCCAAGTTGAGTTAGGAAGCTCAAAACCTGTTGCATTCGAAAAGAAATTAAATTGCCTATAAAACAAAAGAAGTTTCATCGAAATCGAACGGCTAGTAGCAAAGATATGGCTATTTCAACTGTTTCAATGCCTTATTAGTCGTTTTTCCCTCGAAAAAAATAGACTATTGCAGTGGGTCGAAGGTCGGCGGTGAGCGGCGGGACTGCGATTTCTATCCGTTGCATAACCCCTAGAGCACGATTATGGAAAATTTGGAGATGTCTTATATATATATTTATAATCAGGTTAATTGTCATTTCATATTTAAATTTCGGTATGTTAGGAGACTGCCTTTTGTGGGAAAATACGACTTTAGTGACGGAGTTCTACTGCTCACGGATTTTTTTTTTTATCACAATTGGAAGTAGGTTCTCAAACCTCGTAGGTCAGGCTTTGTAGATCTGAGCTTTGATGGGGTTCAGTGTTGGGTCGATTGCTGCTGATTTCGGCTTCGAACCTTCGGGTTTGCTATGCCTTATTATTAATATTTTCTTTGAATTAATAATATTTGCTGGATGTTTCCCAATAAAGCGATAATGCATTCCAGTAAAAAAAAACAAAATCAACATTACGTATTTGTTGATTCCGCAGAACTCCTCTGCAGGATTGAAAATGTAAAATATGCAAATGGAAGATAGTAAACAAAGCTGCAGAACATAACTACTGGAGTTTTGATGGCATTGGAATTAAATTTTCACTCTGGTGGACGGATTGCGCGCTGATGAACAAAGCAATTTTTAAAATTTACTGAATCAAGGTTTTTCTGGTGGAAAAAAAAGAAGAATGAAAAGCCTATTCGATTTTCCAATAAAAGGTTTTAAGTTGTTTTATCCATTTTTTGATTGCTATTAGTCTGATTTGGTTCTTTTTTATTTATAATTAACCTTATGTTAATTGATATTTGTAATGAATGGTAATAAAACAGAAATACTTTGACTGTGCTGTTTAACATTAATGAATGTTCATAACATCCTATTCACACTTATAATAATTAATTTTATTTTGATTTCTTTTAACCCATTTTCTTTTTCAACAAATGTTATTATTTTCTAGAATTTTGATCAGAATTTTATGTTTTTTAAAATATTATTTTGACATTCTGGTTAGAAAATTTAAATGTTTATTTTTTTTTTTATCGTAAATTTTTTTTACAAACTTTTTATGATTCTAATCTTCTTTTGTTCTATGAAATAATTATATATGATCTTCTTTACAGTCGTGAGAATTTTACTTTGAAAGAAATACAGTGAGATCTGAAACTTATGTTTTGGTTCTGCTGTAAAACTTTCAAAAGGTAGTTTGACTTTGACGTGCAGAGTTATATCCATATGGTATTGTTTTTAGTTTCAAAAAATAATTAATTTTTTCAGGGATTAAATTGATGCTATTATGTTTATATATCATTTCTTTAATAAGTATACTATACTATACTATACTACACTCACTATACTTTCTTTAATAAGTGCACTGATACTCCTTTATTTTTAAACTTTATTTTAGCTTCTCAATTAAAACAATATTATGAGTTTCTTCTTTAGTTATAGCGCGGCTTTTCCCACAATCCAGTTAATAACTTCCCAACTTTCTATGGGTGGGATCGACTTTAAACGTTCTTCTACAACGTAACTTCTACAGCTGATTTCCTTATATTCTATAGTTGTATAAGGTAACATATCAACGCCTGCAGATGATAAAGATGAGCTTTTAAAGGCCGAGCTCACTTAGGCAGGTAAGATATTTCGCCATTATGAAGAAAGTTAATGAAATCCTCCTATCTGTTTAGTTTAAGCGGTGCGCCCAATAGGGCAGGATGCGTTGACCAGTTCCAAGAGCTTTAGTGTCCTTAAATCTTATTGCGGTTGGGCGGGTGGTACTATTGCGACCATATATCCACCCAACACGATAAACCGTTCCCAAGACTTGGCACTTCTCTTCATTTGGGCTTGAATCTTTCTTCACTTACGGAACAAACAAAACATTCAGTAGTGATCACATATATCCAAGTTACGCAGGCAGATGATCTACTTCAACTCATACGTCAAGCTTTCGCTACATTGTTTCTGAGTTAAATTGAGATAATTGAAACTAAAGTGATTTTAATTATGACAAGAACATATCAATGAACTGGTCGTATTCATTACTCGTGATCAGGGCCGGAACTAGGATTTTTGCTCGGGGGAGGGAGGTGGCAAACTTAATTTTTGCCTCATATTTTTTCTTCCCTCTCCTCTGTAAAAGTCAACTGTTTTTTAACAGCTGTATTTATTTTAGGTAATATATTTTGAAGTAAATAACAGAAAATTAACTCATTTTATTGACTGAACTAAGGTCGAGCTATCATCGAGCATAAACAAATGTTGTTTTTTTTTGCTTTATTTTAAAATAAAATTTCGCTCGAAATATTCCTTCCTCCAAATTCTGCCGCCCGAGGCGTCTCCTTCGCCCCTCTCTAGTTCCGGTCTTGCTCGTGGCAATCACCTGCCAATGTGAAATATATAAAATATACAAATCATTTTCACCCTCCGAAAATCACAAAGTAATTCGTGATTTCCACGATCGTACCAAAGAGTAAGATTTTTTTATAATCTTTGAGCACAATCAGGTTGTTACGAAAGTTTAGATATTTATTATTTATAAAAAAAAGAAATTGTTAAAAACGATTCGAGTTGTGTTTAAGTAGACACAACTCATGCTAAAATGTTGTAAATTATTATTTTTAAATATATCTGAACAAGGTGACAACCGAAAATATAATTAGTTCTGCTATCTGAAAAAATAAGAAAAAATTTTTTCGCCGAATGACTTCAGTTCATATCCTTGTTTGCATACAAAGTTTTTTCTTATCAGAATATTATTTTGTCAGGGAAAGGGTCAGACGGATGCTGTGTTCTCCAGCCCTTGACAATGTTTAGGTTGTGTAAATATGTTTTTAATACTGATAATTTTGAAAATATATATACAAATCCATAATAAAGTATCTAAAAATACCTCCAGGACTTTTTTATTTTTTTATTGCCAAATATTAAAATTTGTTACATTTAAGTGCAACATGTAGTAGTGATATTTATATAATATATATTCCCCTATTTGAATATTTACATAAACATGTAAATCAATTAAATTACAATAAACAAATAAAAATAAAAAGCGTAAAATAAAATTAATTAAAATATCTCAAACCCAGACATACTTATCCAGAATATTTTCACTTAGACTGGACAACTCCAAACTAAACTCGTTACGCCTCTTTTGAAGGAAAAAGCAAAATTCCAGAAGGTCCCAGCGCTTTCCTCTATGTACTGTTTCACTCGTTGGAAGCAAGTGTAGTCAGAGAGAGAGAGAGTAAGAGAGAGAGGGCTATGACTGAATCGTTGAATGTTAAAAGGGCCGTTCTCCACAAGACCCAACTTTTGGGAAATTAAAAAAAAAACTGTTGAACTTTTTTCCGCGAAGTATATTTGTGAACTAAACATGTAATTTTTCAGCTATGTCGAATACCATTGAAAATGACAAATTTGGATCATTCCATCAATCCACGTCACCTAGGTAAATTTTTATGAGGTGGATTTTGGCTTTTTTAACATGTCACAACACATTTTAATACAACGTATCTTTTCTCTTAAAATTGGCAAAATGTAGGGTGTTGAAGTTCCAAAAAAAAAAAAAAATGAAATGTCTATAGTGGGAAAAAAATTGTTATTTCCTTCAATAATAAAAGGTTATAAGCTTCAAGACAAAAGAAAACATTTTTTTAAACAGATATTTTGAGCAAAACTATTGAAAAGTATAAAAAATGACAAGATTTTAAACAAAGCACTGCCAAAAATCATTTTAGAGATCAATGTTTTCTGTGGTGGCCAACTATTAATTATTTACTCATAGAAAAGTCTAGCTCTGTAAGGAACGTACTGCATGATTTTTCGAAGGTTCTCTCTCTACCTTCTTCTGGTTCATTGGGACTTTGCCGGATAGATAAGTATATGCTGCAGGAAATTCAACTGCGGTATCCTTGAGCAAAGGAAAAGTACGATGAATGCTGTCTTCGTATGCTGAGGCAAGGAGGACTCCTTTGAGTTCAGCACCCTACCAAAATCTTATTTATATCTATTTTAAAGCTTATTTGTGGTAAAAAATTTCGAAATATTATATCATTGGAGTTTAGTTCACTGAAGTTGAAATTAATGTACAACTTTGGCATGAGCGCCGGCTCGCTGCATGTTACAAATTGCAGTAGTTCGTAGATCGGTCCTTTTAACGTGCAGCGCTCTGAAACAGCTAGGTTCAGAGCGCCTTTAATACTCTAAAACCTCCCAGAGAACGTATGTTTCTGCATAGAAGGAAGAGATATATCTAAAAGAACATGATAATGAAGATAACTCATATAACGTTTTTGGAATAGGTGAACTATTTCTTCTGATGATTACTTAAACCATTTTTCGTGGCGATATCGTTTCAAATTATACTACAAATTACATGTTTTCCATCGGTCGGTGGGCAGAGACGCGTTGGTATTCATACCCTCAGTATTACTCTGACAAACAGAGGATCAATCATAAAAGAAATTTAATTTGATGTTGGAATTGAATATTCATGTTATTAGATCGTGAGGGCTAAATTTTCGTTGACCAACTACATTGTGTACATGCTCGTTAGGAAAAGTAAACGTTTTTATCTCATTGAATATTGACGAACGGGTAAGCTTTAAGTTTTTTTTTTTACTTTGCTGTTGTTAAACAGAGTATGTATATAGATACCTTGGAATGAGTTACTTTCTCCAGTTGATGTGTCATTTTACTGTTGATGTGTGATGTGCTGAATTGTATCTGCATATATGTGATATTATTATTTCTGTCCTCCGATGCCTGAATTGGCTGAATGTCTACCGGTTTTTTGTTTACCGTTTTAAAAACCTAGATTTGTATGGAATCATTCACTTATATCCTAGCAGTTATTTTATCTCTTTTTTAGTTTTTGTTCTTACATATTAAAATAAATAAATACACTCATAAAACACTCCATATTTTTTTTAATTAATTTTTTTTTCCATTTTTCAGCCTGTGGGCCCCAAATTCCTTTCAATGCTACCACTATTAATAATTTAAGACAAGTTGTGATATTTGGTGAAAATGATTTATGAACTGTGCAAAATTGAATTTATTTTGAAATTGACTCGATAATCAACTTTTTTTTTTTAATTTGTCTCCTGACAAAATGTTCTCATTACTCAAAATATGAATTGCTCTTAATTGGATTAGAAATAAAATACGGTTGATGTCCACCTATAAAAAATAATATTTGCGCTACAAATTAAAGCAAAAGACATTTTAGCTTAATTATATTGAAGGCGATGTCGCTTTCCATTCCTATGTCAATGATAACTAGGATAGGAAGAACTACCTAATCATGCTAAGTGGCCTGCTGATGGCAGGAGAGAAATCTCTTGAGGAGTTTCCACAATAAATAGTATCTTTTTAAATTACTAAAACATCTCTTAAGCAATTTGTTTAAAAATATTCAAATTAAAAAAATTATCTCTTTTTATAGATCCTTATATGTAAATTTATGTTATTTAATTTGATTTAAAAAATATTTAAGTTGGTTGACTGAGGTAAGCAATCAAGAAATATTTTTATTGATACTGACGCACGATTTTAGAACTTCAATACCATATTTGCGCATGAATTATAAATGAATCGCTCATTTTGAAAAGAGGTTAAATCCTCTTGAATGATAATCGAGTTGACTACTCAAAATCAAGATTTCGAATTCATATACGGTGCATACTAATGAGTAAGATTCAAATAGTAAAATCAATAGTAACTGGTCCAAGCAATTTAGTGATTTATTAATAATAAAAGTACTAGGCAAAATATACTTACTATTATTTCGCAATTGATTATATTGATAAAAATAAAGATATGAAATACAAAAAAAAAAAAAAAACCAGAAGAGCGAGAGTCTATGGAAGGGGAATGTTCTAGAAAATATTTTTTTTTCTTTAAATTACCTTGTATAAGTGTTTTAGGCGAAAAAATGACAAGCAGTGTTTATTAATTACGATATAATTTAAAAAGATTAAAACAAAAGGATAAGAGAAGAAAGTAAAAATTACATTTGTGTAATTTATTCTTGAAAATTTATTATTATCAATAAAAAAAAATCAATGAAACGTAAATAAAAAGAATTTGGAATGATAGAACTCCACACGGCAAACCGCCCACAAACAATTCAATAAAGCTGTATTTTGTATCTTTTTTTTTTTACAGAAAGAAAAAAAAATGGAATCAATAATTTTAAAACTAATTATCAATTAGAAACTTCTTTAAGACAATAATGGAGATTTAAGCTTATTTTAAACTCATTACTATGAAGAGTTGCTGCTTAGCGATGTTCGATGGCACCTAATGCTTTAATAATAAAATCAATACTTTATCATTAAGTTCCAAGCGTTCTATACCAAATGCCGACGTATTCTAAAATAGTTTTAAATTAAACTTAAAAAAATTGGGAATAAAATTCAATTTGAAAATTATAATATATTAATTTAAGCTTTAGAATGATTTATTTCTTACTGAAAAAGTTTTCGCAGAAATTATTGATGTTTTTTAAAATTGTAATGCATGTTTTAAAATTGAATAGAGACAAAAATCAAACGAATTAATGTGAATTATCAAGTAAACTAAAAACTTTAGAGCCAGTCATTTAACATGTTTTATTTAAATATGCTTATTATTTGAATAAAGTATTATTTAGTTATAGATTATTATTTAAATGCCGATGTATTCTAAAATAGTTTAAAATTAAACTTTGACAGTCATAAACATAGATAAATCCTGTATTTCATTAATGAAAAAATCTTCTTTAAAAATCTTATTTAATTCAATTTATAAGGCCACTTGGCCTGAGACCTCGTCGCACAAATCATCCATGAACTGAATTGGAAGACTCATTACTCACTCGGAATGACTCTTAAATAATAATTAACTTGACTGTGAATCAATGGACTTCATAGAGAAAAATGTTATCTCTTGTTGCCCTATGATCCTACATCAATTAACCTTGCTATGATTTATATGAACCCAAACCGTCTCTGGCTGGGCACAACTACAAATCTGCTTTTAAACATAAGTGAATCGGATTTCTATTTAGATTATTGTTGTTCCTTTGTGTTGAATTTCTTATTTTTTTTTTTAGTATCTCAAATTTTTCCAACTGTCAATCGTTTGTGGTGATTTTTGGTTAATTCATTCTCGAGATATATAAAAAGAATATAGTTATTCCCTATTGGAAGAAGTGGGGGCTTGCTTTTCCATACCTTGGAAGTGAAGTGGCAACAGATGGAGGAGCTGACGACGATGTGGAAAGACGGATCAGAAAGGCTGCTCCTCATTTTCAACTCCAACGTAAAATCCGTGCTCCTCGATGGCTCAGAGACATGGAGGGTGTCCCGATCCATCTCTGCCCGTCTACAAACCTTCTGAAATAGATGCTTCAGATCTATTTTGGGAATTTGGAGGCCAAGAACCATTTCCAATGAAGAACTATTGAGAAGGACCAAGCAGAGAAAAATAGAAGATGAAATTAGGCGAAGGAAATGGAGGTCGATTGGTCACACCTTAAGGAGGAAGGCAGACATCGCCAGGGAAGCTCTCGAGTGGAATCCTCAGAGACAGCATCGAGCTGGCAGGCCAAGGAAGGCGTGGCGAGTTCTGTCCTGAAAGATGCCAGGAAGCAAAATCACACATGGGCCATCCTCTAGAAGATGGCTCCAGGCAAAGGCAGATGGCGTTACTTCATCAAGGTCCTATGTCCGATGGCGGAAATTTCTATGTTCAAGTCTGGTCATAACTTCGTGGTGTATAGAAGCGAAAATGGTGCGAACACTAAGAATTATAGTAATTTAGTAATCTAGAGAGAAGCATTTTATTACCAAAGAGGTGTTGCCCACCTGTATTTGATTGCTATACACATTTAATAAATATACAGTGTAATATATATCCATTTCAATATATCCATTTAAATCGATATTGTGGTTCCGATTATATGGTGGTAATTTGATTTCCAAAAACTTGTTTAAAAAGAAGGTTAGTTTCACTTCTATTCATTTCTTTTTACATTACCATTACTTTTTCAAAAATTTTATGGACTTATCTCGAAACATCTTGATTCATAAATCTGTTGAAATTTATTCATAAGTCAAAACTCTTTGTATTATTTTTCAATAAACGAGAATTGAAATATCTTTAAAAAAAATTGGGAATAAAGTTCAATTTGAAAATTATAATTTATTAATTTAAACTTTAGAATGATATATTCTTAATGAAAATTTTCCGCAGAAATTATTGATGTTTTTTAAAATTTTAATACATGTTTTAAAATTGAATAGAGACAAAAATCAAACGAATTAATGTGAATTATCAATTAAACTAAAAACTTTAGAGCCAGTCATTTAACATATTTTATTTAAATATGCTTATTATTTGAATAAAGTATTATTTAGTTATAGATTATTATTTCTATTATATCAGTTATCGAGTATTGTTTCAACGATCGCTTAAGTGAAAAATTCACTGCTATCAAGGGATCTTCTGAAACCTAAATTTTATAAGCAATACCACAATTTAGATGTAATAAATATAGCTGAGTATATTTTTACTAGCTTCTAAAAGTAACAAAACTAAATTGAAAAATATGGGTTATAAATTCATCAACTCCAGTGTATCACGTTAAGCTTTGGTTGCCTGAAACGAATTACAGGTATATACAAATTGGCTGTTGGACTCTGGGTGATATGCTTTGTGAGGTTTAAACTTGATTTCCTCGAATGCTGCAATTCAGTTTTTCCCGTTCCACAATTATCTACATCAGTTATTTATGTACCTAACTCCATGATTGTATTTTCGGATTTGTTTTTTACATTTGACACCCTCATTATTGTAATAAGAAATTATGAACTATTAGTTAATTATTCAATTTTTTTTAAGTTGGCTGTTATATAGTCTGTTGAGTATAAGTTAAGTCTCGTATAGTTCATTTTGCGAAATGGTATACCAAACGTGCCTCCATAGTTTAAGCTGATGATGATTGTACAAAATTCAAGTTCAAGGGAAAAGTTTTTCCTGACTCGGACAGGCTCGTCATACTGTTTGTACAATGCCCCGAAACTTACTCGAGTTATGCCGAGCAGGCAGTAGATCTCTTATGTCGAACAGTTAGGAATGGATTTGTATCTATTTTCCATGTAAGTGATCAATGTAGGTATTTTCAGTTAAATAGATTTTTTACTTTCCCCTCCTCCCCCTTCTAAATTTGAAATGGCTACTTTTCTGAATCAGCGATTTCTCATCTCTAGGAAGAGCGGTGTTCGGTATTTTTAGACAATAATTAGAAAATCCAAAACATGCCCTTCTATGTCTCAAATGGCAGTAAATAATTGACCATGGATATAAGGACTAGATAACACAAAATCCCTTAAATGCAGACCAGAGCTATATTTCACTACAATAGCCAGAAGGAGGAAAACGTTCAACATATTTAAAGTGCGCGTTGAACTGTTGGTTTCTTTTTTTTTCAGTTTTTGTTTTCATTAATTCATTTATTATTAATTTAAAACCAAGCAATCAGTTTTTCACCTTCAATCGTTAGAAATAATATACATGCCGTGGCTAGGGAATGGCATTCAACTCACAAAAATGTAATTTAAAAAAATTCACGATCAAATTGTATACATTAATAGGTTTTTAAAAAAATATATCTCGTTTCTAAAGTTTCACAAAAAATTTTGCTAGTCTATTTATTAAAAAAAAAATAATTTTATTTTGGCCCCCATTCAATTTTTTATTGTGTTGTTCAAGTTACTTTGAAATTCGCCTGATAGATGTTCAACGTTATCATTTAAACCTTCCGAGTTAAAGTTAGCAGTTATTTCCCTCAAATATGAGGTCGCAATCAAGTTTGTAACTAGTTTGCGATCCAATATTGACATAACGGGATTAGTAGCTAAGCTATTGGTTTAATTTCTAATTTGGCAATTAGGCTAAGTACTCGACTTAATTATTGATTGTTCCAGAAATAGTCGCCATATCATGCAGTGGAAATTGACAGTACTAATATTTAGTATTTGTAGTTTTAAAATTGTCAGCACTGTGAAGAACTTTATTTTAGCAGACTGTACCTGAAGTAAAGTTAACGAGTATAGCCGTGGACTTGGGTGGGGACTTGGGAATCGCTCCTCTCAGATCACCGAGTTTCCTTGACCTACATTTTCTCGACCCTTTTACTCTTTATTTCCTTCCTTTCCAGTCTTATCTACCCCTTTCTTGCCCTGTCGTAACTACCCCTGAAGAAATGGACTATCTCCGGCTACAATATCTCGAGTCATTGGTTATTTGCAGATGCTCGGGGGTTGATTCCACGTGGAGTGCATAAAAGATTTTGTCGCATAATCTTTTTTCTCTCAGGATATCTTTTTTTATTGTCATTTATTCTATCCATTCTGGTATTTCTTTATAATGTATTGCTTCTACCTTTATAGTTATACATTTATTAGGAAAATCTAATTGCGTCCTGAATTAAAAATATTTCAAAATTATCATTTTTTTATTCATAAATTTATTAATATAGAGGTGATGGGTAGTTGGCTGTGTAGAATTTTTGGATTATATATTGTTCAGGTTTTATATTATATATATATATATATATATATATATATATATATATATATATATATATATATATATATACATATAGATATATATTTTTTTTTCTGTTGGCACAGTAGACCGTGGAGATCCTTGGCCGCGAGATGTGATATTCATACCACACTGCGATTCTCAATTTAGGTACACGGGGTAGGGTCATCTCTCCTAATATATGTGTGTATATATATATATATATATATATATATATATATATATATATATATATATATATTTATCTTTATATATATTATATTTATATTTAGTTTAAGATTCAATATTTTGTTTATTTCTCTCTTATTCTTCTTCATACTTTATTGTACATACGACATATTTTAAACATTATTGAGTACTTTTCTTCAAAGTAAAGTCCGTTTTTTTTCAGCTACTTTCACCCATAATTTTTGCCAGTAATTGGATTTGATGCTGGTACAACTCCTTTGGTTTTGAGGAAAAGAACTCTTCACATCCAATTTTTACGTCCTTGTATTTATCAAAGATCCGACCTTTTAAAAAATGATCCATCGATCTTATCAAACCATAATCTGATCTGCAATATCTGGGATATATGCAGCTTGAGGCAAAATGTTTACTCCTTACAGTTCCGATACTTTTTCCTTGGACAAACGAGGACGATGTGCATTGTCGTGTTGCAAAATGGTTTGGTTCCTGTTGACCAAAGCGGAGTACTTAACACTTAAAACTGCATAAACTCTGTCTGGCTGTTCACAGTAAAGGTTTCAGTCCCTACTACGGCCCATAAATCACGTGTAGTAGTTGCATGTGGATCCTGGTTCACACATTCAAGAAGAACATCATTATCAATGACCGATGGGCGACCACAATTATAGCGATTAAATGAAAAAATATTATTTACAAATAAAAAATATTAAATTTATGTAATTTAGAATAAATATAATAACGACTAGTTCATTTCTGAATGCTGTTTCGTCTATTAATCAAAGGATTATTTTCATATGCATTAAATGCATTAATAAAAATAATTTATATATATGTAATATATTTATATGCTAGATTGATTCCGTTTTTTTAGTAATTTTAACCATTTTATTGATTGAAATAATTTTTTTTTGCAATTAATTATTCGGTATATTTCGATGAAGAAATGGTTACGAAATTAGTTATATTTGGGTACAATTAGCTAATTAAAAAAAAATAGGATTCCTCTTTCGAAGTTGTGATGCTAAGCCTGTCTGTACCTGGGGCATGCGAATTTTTCATGAGTCTCAGCAGTGGGAGTTCACCTTTAAGCACGAAACTAAGCCCCTTGAGTAGTTACTTCAATAATAAAGTAGCCTGGTCATGAAAAATAAAGCTATGATTAGAATCAACTTTTAGATAGACCTCTTAATTTCTTATACTCCTTTGAAATTGTTGCCACATTGTATCTCCTTGCATAAAAGTTATGTTAAATATTTGATATGTATTTTCAAAAAAAAAAAAAAAAAAACTTATTCTGTTTTTCATTTGTTACAGGTAAGTTCAAACAAAAATTTCCTGGTGAACGTAAGTAGCTATGCTTTCTTAAATTAAGCAGATCATCGGCGGCACATATGAAATATTCTATTTAAATGACGAAATTAATTAATATTTTAGTTGATATTTTTAATTTTAATTTTTGTAATGATGTTTTGATTATAAAGAAATATTATTAATTTAGATAGATTTTTTAATAATAATTTAATTCACTCAGTTAGGTCTCGGATGTTAATTATTTCTGTAAATTCTTAAATAATTAATCTGCTTTCTTCATAGCATGTTTTAACATTTTCTTTTTATATTAAAATTACTTTAGTTTTTATTTTAGAAATTAATGATTGTTAATTGTATTTGTTGTAGTTATATATGTTATAGATGTTATAATACTGTGTAAGTACCGTAATGTATACGACGTACATTCTGCTAAGACATATGCAGTAACTTATATTTTGAATAATTTGAATATATCATTTGACATGTAACTGAATCTGGAAATTAAACTTGCAACGTTAATTCAAATTTCGGTCTGTTGGCTTTGAACTCATTCGTGATTGTGGGGGTATTATAGTATATCGTTCCACCCTCACAATCACTTAATATTCAAATTCTGAGAAACTGTAGCGACTAATAATTATTAGTCGCTACAGTTACCCGAAATTTGATACGGTTTAATTTATTCAACTTCAATTTTATAATAATAAATAATGTCAATCGTTAATTATTTTTTAAAATTATATCCTTCTAGAAAATACTATTTATTTCTAGATAATATTATTTGCATTACATCGGAGCCTTTAAAATATAAATGAAAAGCTAGTTATAAAAATGTTAATATTTTCGTTATAGTTATTATTTTCTTTTATCGTTCCTTGTAATATGAATATAAAAACATAATTTTTTACTTTATGACTAATTTAGGACTAAATTTGGTTAGAAATTCTTTATATTTTTTTAAAAATGTTTTACAAAAAATTCTTTAAAAAATATATATCCCTAAACTTTGCATATAATTTTTATAACAGAGCTGTACCATGAGAATAAGTGATAGGCTACTTCTGTATCAAATTCGCAGTAGTCTCAAACTATTAAGTGATAAAAAATAGAAAACGCCAAATTTGGAGATATGATAGTTTGGCTCTGAAGTAACAATATTATATTTAACCTCTTGTTCATTACTTTGTAATTAGTTAATCATTATCATTTTCATTAACACTCATATCTCTGCTTATGTTCCACATTGTTGGTCGAAACGTCAGTGTAAAAAAACATTACGATAGTTACGAATTATTTTTCTGACCTTTTCGCTGTACACATTTAAAGGCTATTTTTAAAATATCAACATAATATTTCGATTTTTTTTAAATTATGTTTATTAAAAAAACTTATCAAGTTATTCCAATTATTTATTGATAAATCATTTTTGTCTAATTAACTCGTAAGACAGTATGCTTGTTTGTAAAATTTATAATAATTTGTTAATTATAATATTAACCGACCCGGGGCCTCTCAAAATAGTATTTACTAATTGACGCCAGCGGAGGCCACCCGTAGGTACTTAGTTATTTATAGTTAGGTAAGGCTGCCTCTTCTATTTCTAAATTTTGTAACATTCATTATTTTATTCATTGATTCTTTATCTATCCATTTTTTTATAATTATTAGCATTTTCAATTATTAGCACTTCAATAATCGCCTTACCTAACTACTTGTTTTATATTAGTCAATTAATCGGTCATTGACTAAATTGTTTAAATGTTCAAACAGGTTTTAGATCGATTTTATTATACGAGGTCCTCAATTTTACAATCACTTCTATACGTTTTCTATTACATCTATTTTTTGTAATAGAGAACCTATAAAAGTTGAAATTTGTTATGCAGAATCAGTGGTTGTAGGATTTTATTGACTACTGTAATAAAAATAATTACGTGGGGAATAAAATATTTTATTGATTTGTTGCTGTGGCTTATTCAGAGACTTCGCCAATGGAGGAATGGGCAGCGGGTTTCACTCCCTCTATTAATTTGAAAATCCAAAAAGTTGAGAAATTTCAGGTTTGAGAACCTACCTGAAATTGCGCAAATTGCGGTAAAACAGTTTACTCCAAGACTTGCTAACATTTAAAACCAGTACCAGTTCGTATTGAGTAAATAAATTCCGATTTTATTGATATAATGCTGTGATTGAATAGAAAAAAAAATTATTGTTGTCTAGTGTTAACATTTGAAACAGGCAAGCGAAAAGTTCAAATCTAAAAGAGCTGAGAAAAATTACAGCATTTCATATGATAGTTGGGAAAATTATAATATTTAATATAGTTGGGAAATCCTTTCAAAAAATTGTTAGGAATTTTTAAATGAAATGGCTTGATTTGTCCTAGAAGGTGATGCATATAAAAGTCGGCTTTTAATAAAAAATCCAAACTTCATGTGTATTTTTTTAAAAGTAACTTATGAAAACTCGAATAATTAATAATCCGGAAACTCAGTACAATCGACTTCTATTTTAAATGACTAATTTTAACGGGGTCTTTAAAGACATCATGCGAATTATTAAACCTCAATTATGATATCTACAAAGAAATAAATTTTCAAATATATTAATTATGTAATAGAAATGGATTGCGAAATAATTTTCTTTTTATAGCAGTTCGACCGGTATAAGAATTATGAAAATTCTTTTTCTTTTTTTTAAGTTTCTAAAATATGATTAATCTAAACCGTTAAATGGTAAAAATTGTTTTCTATGACTAATCATTTTTAAAAATTAGAGAAAAAGATGATGTTCGATAATTTTTAAAGTTTCCCCAAAACCGTCTAAAAACGACAATTTTTTTGTTTTAATGCTATTGAAATGAATTATGCGAAAGTTGTAACAAATCAGAATTTTCGAAAAAAATTCTTTAAAAAATAATTCGTAATAAACAAATTAAAATATAATTTGAACTATTAAATATTTACCCAAAACAAGTTTGGAATGAACTTAACATTTTTTATAACTTAACATAAAAATCTATTAAATGTGATAGTCTATTAAACGAGCATATACTTTACAAGAACAGTTAATTGCCATGTCTATGTAACGTAAGTGATCAGGTTTAATAATTGTCTAGGAATTTAGTAATTATTATTTATTCGTTGGAATACTATCGTTTTAATTTAGTATTTCGAATATTTTTTCTCTTTATATGAGTATTTTTTGTGTTGTTATTTTTATTTTAAAAAATATTATGTAATTAAGTGACTTTAGGGTAATAATTGATAATATTGTGTATAATTATCCTTTTTTTGGTTTATTATTTTCAATAACAGACCTTTGGAATCGACCAAAGAAAAGATTTTTGTATCTCTCTCAAAATTTGAGATTTTACGTTTCAAGATACGTAGAATCAAAATATCGAAAAAAAAAAATCCGTCCGTACGCCGTCCGCGGCTTTTCTCCGAGACTGCTGGACCGATTTTCTTGAAATTCGGTACCGATGTCACAGGTCACTCCAGGATGATCCTCGGAACTCGAAATTACCGTCTGGCTATTTCTAAAGATAGAGGGGCAATGTAAGATGTTTTGGAATCAGCATAAGGCATTAAGAAAAACAAAAAAAATCTGTAAAATTGCTGATTAAAGATATTATATGCCCATGACACTGCCATTTATAAAGATAGAGGTTAAATGTAAGGGGTTTTGGAATCAGCTTAACAAGGCATTAAAAAAAATATATATTAAAAAAATAGAAAAATGAAAAATAAAATAATCTCTATCTGCAAATGCTTTTGGTTTATTATTTTTAATAATAGACCTTTGGAATCGACCAAAGAAAACATTTTTGTAACCCCTCCCCCTCAAAATTTGAGGTTTTACGTTATAAATAAATAATAAACGAGATATCTAAATTAATATTCATTGAACTGCCATCCTACTCCTTTTGGTATAATAATAAATAACACTGTTGATGTATATGCATAAAGACGTAATAAATAGTTTTATGTTCTAAACAAACGTCAATTAAAATATCAATTTTAACACAGCTTCATTAAAAAAAAAAAAAAAGAGAAAAGTAAGAGTTTGATTATATAAAAGCTTGACACCTTTATCAGGGGCACCGGTTGTCATACTAAAAGGCTCTTAGATGAAAGCAGGAGATAATGTGAGCAGCCCGTGGTATCCCTGAAAAATTGGCAGGTAGGCCACCCTTATATTTTTAGCTTAACTTTTTTAATATAACCTTTGGGGATTGACCCTTTCGAAGAAACACCTTGAAGTGTTGGTCATCCACTTTTGGGTGTAATAACTTTTTTTTTTTTAATTTCGTGATGTTTATACATCTAAAACTTAATGACAATCCAAATTAATAATTGTTGTTTATTGTTTTTATCAATAACGAAAAACTTTTATTATTCTTTATTTCATTTTTTCAATGTCTCATTTAATTTACACGTTTTATAGTCCTCTGATTCCGAAAAAGAGATTAAAAAAAATGTTCTTTCGTTGTTCCCATTTCTAAGGACTCGTTATACCTGAATTATTGAATAGTTATCGAATGGTATTTCAAGTGTATGTAGCAGTCAGTTCAGAATCGTGAGTGATCCAATGGGTTTCTGCAAACAACAGTCGAGATTTGGGGAATTGAATTCCGCTTATTTTATGACGATAACTCGAGTTGATAGTAGAGTTGACGTTATTGGGATTCCCTCCACTGCAATAGCACTTACTGACTATTAGATTGTCCTTCACCATTCCGATTTACAGCAGTTCTTGGCTACTTGACAATCCATAATGTTTGACTGGGTGCGGTAAGCGGTCATCTTAAGTGGGGCTCCTGTATAAGGACACATGTCTCGGTCTGCATCCGGTCAGACCTTCCTCGTATCTTCGGACGTTCCGTAACTGGTCGGCTGAGGATCAGTTAGAAACATTACTCATATGCCGGGAAATATTGGTTTATTATTTTAAGAATGAACGTTTATAATCGACTAAGACAAAAAACATAATTAACTCCCCACTCAACGTTTGAGGTTTTACGTTTCACAATACAAAAAATACTAAATTTTAATTTAGTATTTATATATTGTCATTCATTATATTGTCATTACCATTTATTTTATATATTGTCGACTTCGTGTATTTATTATATAATGTATTAAGATGTATTATTAGACGTTATTTACATCTGTGAATTAGTTCAAAGAAGTAATACAATTTTTTTCACTTATTATTTCACTTATGAAATAATCTTTAAACAATGTATGAAAATATATATAAATATATAATAATATATATATATATATATATATATATAAATATATATTCTTGCTTTTATATGTCACTTAAAAACCATTATGAGTATTTCTTTCTTTTTTGGCGTAGTGTCATGCCCACACATTCAACGCCAAGTTTCGCTCATGGATCACATTTTTTTTTTTTTTATTCAGTTCCTTAAATGTAATAATGTCGTTACAACGGTTAGTTTTTTTACTTTTCTTCTCACAAATAACTGTATCCTTCCCTTTTCAGGTTTTAACGAAAAAGGTGCCGATAACTTACAATATCGCTGTAGTATGATTGAGCCCGCAATACTCAGTGAACAGCTCAAATGATAGGAGCGATTCGATTTTAATTTATGAGCAAACATACAACCTGTATATTACTAGAACCAACACACAATAATACTGTACAATTGTAAACACTCCAGTTTTAAATAGAAAATAGAACCGCATGAATGTTTTAGATAATGGCAAGGGATCTGAGAAATAAAACAAGCATTAATAAAATATGATGTTAAAAGTGTCAAAAGTTCGGCTGGAGTTGTAGGCCTTCATCAGGGCTAAAGAAGATATTAGAAGAATAAATATCGTGGGATAACATGGGTTAATATGGAAAAAAATAATAGTTTTCATAAAAATACTTTATTTTATAATATTTGATGTAGTAATATTGTTTATGAAATAATTTTATATTTTATTTGTATGTACTTATATTATTTTTTTTTTCATATTCCTTCTATATAGCTGTGTAATTTTTTTTTAAATTTATTTTACATCACTCCGAACATACCCAAGCGGGTCATTAGTGGCTTAAATGATAATCAATAAAATATGTCGAAACTGCAAGGTTCGTTCCCAGATGTGGTGAAAAAAAAGTTCTTTTGGTTATTATGTAAGGTTTTTATTTTTTGCTAGAAATAATTTAATATAATTACAGAAGAGAGCGAGTTCAGTGAAAGTAAAATGTTAATTAAGTTTGGGACTTTTGGTGAATGAACAGTGAAACAGTTCACTGCGGATTGATATATTTGCTTCCCAAAAATACGGAATTTATTACAGGCTATTGTTGAAATATTGCGTAAAATAAAATATTTTTAGATAAGAGGTGGCCACATCTTCTTTGTCTACAGAAAATTAAAAGGCTGGCAGGAAGAACGAGGTATATCAATTATTTCTGTATTTATTTTTTTTGTGTGGTTAACAAAAAAACAAAAAAAAGTGGCATGCCGAATATTAAAAGGTTTCTGCAGTCAACTTGCTCTCATGGATGTAAAGTTATAATGACGACAGTTACACATGTTGGACACTTTTATCTTAGCAATTTATTTATGGTTAATGCTATGTTCCTATTGGTCATAACGTGATGTTATAAAGTCTAAATCCTTTCTCAATGCGCGGTCTATGTAACGCAAAATGAATTTTTCAAATTGGACTGGCGCGTTCAAACATATCTTCATCTCTGTATAATAGTATAGATTACTATACTTAATTAGATACTCATATAAATACTTAATAGATTACTCATTTAATTTTTTTTCCTTATCCTAAAATGTGATTTATTTTATTAACCCTGTATAAAAAAAAAGATGGATATTGTTTACAAATACTATGAGAAGACTGTTTGACTGCTTCGGACAAGGCATGAGGTCAGCCGTCCTGTTACATAAGCTGCTTACCTCAGTGTTTTCACTGGCTGGTCCTTTCCCTTTCACACGTGTTTATTACCATAATAAACTTCTCCCTCCTCTTATCTCTCGTTCCTCCCTTCCATTGGCATCTTTTTAAATATATATATATATATATATATATATATATATATATATATATATATATATATATATATATATATATATATATATTTAAAAAGATGCCAATGGAAATATATATATATATATATATATATATATATATATATATATATATATATATATATATATATATTTGCAATAATAAAACACAGATGCCGATACAAAATGTCATGATACAAAAAATTTTGTTCAAAAAGTATATTAAAGAAAAATGTATACATACAAAAATTATTGTTTTAGAAAGATAATTGAATTCCTTACAAAACAAAAAAAAAATCGTTGAAATCGGACTATTAATACCAAAGATTGTAGCCATGTTTATTTTGTCACGATTATCTTTTGATCGGTGAATTAATACTATTTTGAACTTGAACTTTAATTAATTTGATATTTTAATACTACATTTACGCTTACTATAATTGATACCACACTCTCAATCTTGTTCATTTAATATGTATGTATATATATACTCAAATCCAGCTATGTAAATATATATATACACTGATGGTCAAAGGTTTAGGACCACCTGTTATTTTTCTTATGGGTCAATCGATTGCTCAATCACCCAGACCATATTGCTCGAGATTTTTGATTTTTATGATTTTTTTACCAGTAATTCCGTATCATTTGGTGAGTTTAAATCCATGGGCAATAAAACATTTTACAGGTTCATACCTTTTCTTTTTCCGTAATTCTAATTTAGCTTCGCAGCTGATAAATAGTTTTGGGAAAATGTCTCTAACTCTGGTAATTTTGCAGATGTCGAAAATATATAAAATTGTGATAAGGGTGTGCTCCACATGTTTTGTCCGCACAGCACATCACCTAAATAGTGATGAAAGTGGTTAAAATAACTCATGAAAATTGACTACAAACGAAACTTTGAAATGAAATGATTTTTTTTTTTCATGTATAGTTTTGTCATTGTACTCTACTTGCTTTAGAAATTTCAATCTTGAAAATTTCGTTCTTGTTTTTTTGTATGAATTTTCAAACGTCGGCCAAAAGCAATTATTTAAAGCAGAATATCTGAAATAAGCGAAGAATTATGAAACTGACCGTTGTCTTGCTCTACATTTGTGAGAACAAAAAATGTAGAGCAAATCCTATATCAGGGATGGACGCCCATTCGTTGTCACAAACATGAATACGAATATATTCACACAATTAATTTTCTATGAATATGATTACGAAAATATTTTATATTCATAGCTTTGAATACGGATATATCCACACTCGTATTCATACATACGAGTTCGTATTTACAGATGTGAATATGAATATGTATGTGTGTAATCATTCTTAGATGTATTTATGTTGTATTATGTGTATTATTTATGTACTTATGTGTATTAAATGTATTCATTCTTAAATTCACACTTACAAATGCGAATACGAACATATTCACACTAATAAATGCAAATAAGAACATATTCACACTCGTATTCATTTACCTATATGAGTTCGTTTTATCTAAAATTTGTATTATTGGAGCATGAATATAAAATTTTCGATATTGAGGTCCAGTATTGTGTCATTAAAGGTGCTTCTTATAAAACACTTGAGGGGGGAGATTGGAATAATTAGCTCGCGTCCTTCATTATTCTCATTGAGCTATGCCACCTAGTCTGCTTGTTCCAACATCTGTCCATTTTTTTTCTATTAATTTAAATTTGGTTACATAAATAGTTTTTATATTCGAATAGTTAAATGCATAACTCATTTCTTGGTATTTTATTGTTTTTTTTTATTACTAAATTTTTTTTTGCTGTTTTTTCTCTCTGATATTACTGATAAATTATAATAATTGCACTGTGCGTCTAAAATTCTTGTTATCTTCGCAAAATATGGGCCATAGTCTCTCGCCGACGACCGTACCATAGAGTTTGGAGGCTATAACAAATGAACTTAAACTACTTTAGGCTTGGAGAATACATTAGCATCTATCTTAATTTGGCTTGATGTTTACTGTGCTATCAAGTTTTCCATGAGTGCATGCATACATAATGTATCGGCCCTCCTATGTCCCTCGTTTCTGCAAGTTATGCTCCCATTTTACTATTATATCTGCTGATCAATATTTTTATTTGTATTAAGTCGGGTACGAAATTGATTCATTATTAAAAAATATTATGCCTTAATTTTTATTAACTAATGCTGTATGTTTTTTTATTAACTTGTCGTGTACTTTGTTATAATAAATTTGTATTATGTTATTCGCGGATATATACGGAATAAATATAACTTTCAGCGTCGCTTCCAAGTGTATCATGCTACTTTTAATACGTAATATCCCCTTAATTACTAACATTACTAACAAATATTATTAACAATATCCAAAGCTCAATTTACATTGAATAAAAACGCACCAAAAAACAAATGGTGCCCATCACCTGATAGATAACCTATAAATAAAGGTCCTTCTTCTATCCTTCTTCTTTCTTCACCACATAGGATTTTTATATATTTTTGTTTTGGGGCTTAGATTACTTTATATTTTACTCCTTCATCTCATAATTATTTAATTACAACAATGTCAACTTATTTAATATCATTGTCACCTTTTGCATAACTTGTCACATCACAACTATCTCTGTATGCTTTACACATTACCAAACCTTCATACTATTTGTCTTTTTAATTAATAGATTTCATATATTTCACTATTCCCCGTGTAAATATCGCATTATTTTTATTTTCAATTAATTTTTACATTGTTATTTCATTTATTTTATTTTATTTTACTTTTTCATTTGTCTCTTGTATTATGTAATTTAGTGTTATCTTTTTCTTTTTATACTTCATACTTTTTTATCTTGCTTGTATTTTCTGTTTTTATCATTTTTACTGTTACTGGTACTGCCTCTGTCTCTTTTTTCATTGTTGTTATTTTGTTTTCCTTTTAGCCCTGAAGATGGCCTAAAACTTAGGCCGAAAAGTCGACACAAAATATATAAGTTCGCTTATGGTAGTGTAATTCTTTGACCGCACCCCCTCTCCTCTCACTCCCCCTCCCTCTCCTCCCCGACCAACTTCTCCCTTTAAATATAAATATACGGTCAACAATAACTCCCTCCATTATAAATAAAGGTGGTGGACTTAAGATGGTATTTTAGATGACGTAATATCTCAAGTACATCTACATTATTTATCTTAATAATACTTCTTTATAATTATTCTTAAAATTTTTAATATTGTTACTTTCATCTTGGCTGATTGTAAAATTTCTCTTTCTGGATGTTTCGAAAATTGTCTTTTGAAGATAACAGAAATATACCTCATTGTTTATAATTTTAATTGGAATTCTGAGCGTGATTTGTTTTGCCATTAGGAATAGCTTAAAGACTAGTAAACTGAAACTGCTTTTTGTCGGTCGTGTTAATCTCTTGTACTAAAGCCAGACTGTAATTGGAGATTAGTGTTTAATCTTTGTGGAATTGAGTTTATATTGAGGGAATGGCATGTTGAGTTTTATGGTTACTATGCCAACAGCGGCATGTCAACGTTCCTTTCATGTTGGCCTGGATCGCGAAATGGGTTTATTCCAATCGTTTTCATAAATTTTTTTTGGTTAAGAATTTAATTTAAAAAAATAAAGTTTATAATTTTGTTAAATGAAATATATATATATATATATATATATATATATATATATATATATATATATATATATATATTGTCTCAAAATGACCCTTGGAGAAATTTCTCCTGATTTTTGTATGCATGACGATTCTTTTATGAACATTTTATTGCATTATTTTCTTTTTCGTAGTTTTGCTAGACTATCCGAAATTATTTATTAAATTTTTAAATTATTTTTAAAAATTACACTCTAGTGGTTTTATATAATTTTTAAATTAATAGTCAAACTGTAAATTATAGCTACGTCGATAGCCTGCCGGAACTAAAAATTCTATTCGTAACATTAAAGGATATAATGGCCTTAGATTGGACATAACACTGTTCCGTATCCGATGTCTGGATAATAATAATTAAATTGCCTTCAGTCTGGTTGAAGGTAGAAACGTCTATACACTTCTGTTTTTTCTCGTCACTTCAGCAAAAAATAAAAAAGCTGCAAATTACTACATTGTAGTTAATTTTCTCTAAATAATCATTAAAAAAAAATATAAAAAAAATCTGTACCTCTACAACCCATGAAAGATCTTGGGTTCAGTACTAGGTAAGGACCGTACTGTTTCTAAGCCAACGGTTGTGCAAGGAGGTGGTGATTTGGCCGAGATCACGCTCAACCGCCTTTAGGATTTTCCCCCAATTAAGGGTACCCACTTTACAGAGACTGGGTGAGTCCCAGGAGGGTCTCCCGATCCCACAGGATCGATCCACGGCTGATAACAGAATAAATAATTAACTGCCACAGCCGGTCTCGAACCCGGGACCTCCAACCACGGAGAGTATGGTAACACAGTGGCTTATCCCTGAGGTACTCCGTATAAATAATCATATATACATTAAAAAAAAAAAGTTATTTTAATATTTTTTTATTTTTTCAGCCGCTGATGTAATAATATCAAAAACAACGACGTATAAATCTTTAATCGGCCGCCGTTTCGGGACAAGACGGCTGATGGTAATGTAGAGTTCCTAGGATGATCCTCTGGTTCCCAAGATGATCTTGGGGTGACCTGTAACTTTGATGCCAAATTTAAAAAAAAAAAAAAAATCGGCCCAGTAATCTCTGAGAAAACCCGTGGACGGCGAATGGAAACGTTGAAACATAAAACCTCAAATTTTGAAGTGAGGTTAAAAAATGTTTTTCTTTGTCGATTAAAAACGTTGAATATTCAAAATAATTATGAACCGTAGATGTAATATAGGGGAAAGAACATTCCCTGGTAGAAATGCTTTCTGAGAGTTTTAGTAGCTAAACAGGCGGGTGTAAATGAATATTGTAACCCTTCCCTTATTAATAGTAATATTTATGATTGATAAAGCGGATTTATGGTTATACATTGGATTGGAAAAATTCTATTTCGAAAAATAATGGAATATTTTTTGTTAAGACAGCGTTTCTTACTACTTGAATTTGTGATGGTCGACCCGCTCATGAACAAGAGCTCTGTTTTATTGTGAGTGAACGATCAGTAAATTGAAGTTCTTTTCAATGATCTTCATTCAATCTTTTCCACACCTCCACTCAGTACCGTGAGTCAGAGCCGTGAACAAATCATCGAATAAATAGTACTTCATTGTTTTAGTGAATAAAAAGTGGGTCAAACCTGAAAAGAGCCATTTTATCTTTATCTAATCTGAACCAATTAGACGCCTCAGAACTTCCATAAAATACGGGTTGGTTGATTAAAAGGTTAACGTAAGGACATTTTATGAATTTATGATATATCTATATATTTTTTTAATGCCTTAATTGATTGAGGGAAACCTAGAACCAGTAAATTAAGCAAAATCTCAATAACTTTTTTGGAGTGAGTTTTGGTTGACCGTAGACATACTTAAAGAAGAAGATGGTCGGGGGAGGGGGGGTTTTGACCGCACCTCCCCTCTCTCCCCATCCTCCCCGACCAACTTCTTCCTTAAAAAACTTTTCTTTTTTTTTAATATTACCATTTCTTCCTCAGCTATTTGTGAAAGTGATACTATGTAATGTAATATAAGTATATCTTTACGGGCCATAAATTCCACCCTATCGTCGTTACTGAGAAGCTCCACTGTATTTATAGTAGATTTGTTCAAAGAACTGTCCTTAGGAGATAAAAGTTAGCCATTTGTTAAAGTTTTAGTTCTACTCCAGTTTGTTCCTTCCTGAGCTGGCCATTTGAAACTAGTGAAAGTAGTCCCGCTATTGACCTCGTTCGGTGGTCGCTGGTTCCCGCGAAACAGGTCAAAGTCGGAAGTGAACTGATCTCTGTATCTCTTGGTGATAAATCTTCCGAGACTATTCCAAGAGATCCGGGCAAGGCCTGGATGAAGGTTAGGTGCCATTATCTGCTGGAGGCTACAAGGAGCGGTAATGAGTCTTAAGAAGTGGCGTCGAAACAGATTGCGTGAGATTAGCTCATCACTTTGTGCGCTGACTGTTGTGATTGATAATTATCGTCAGTGCTTGGGCATGAGATCCTTCTTAGGCCCTCCTAAGTGTGAACGGATATATTTCTGATTCACGATCAACAGGAGGAAACTTTGTTATTCCCTTGCCCTTTAACTGATCTCAAACACGATTACTATTTTCGATAATGCTACAGGTACTTATGGGAGGAATTAGTACGGCAAGTGGGCCTTTTGGTTATTTTTCCTAACGCCTGGCGGTTACCGAGATATTACTTCTCTGTACTAACTTGAATGAGAGTTTCAAGATTTATCGCGGGACAACCACGAAATAAATACTGGCTGAACCAGGTGTGAATCGAAACCACGCCACTCAGAAGCGGGTACTCCCATGGCCTCAATATATTCGATAACGCACAGGCGTTCCAAATTATCTCATCAGACAGAAACTTAATGCATATTATTTTTTTATATGCATGGATTATAACGTACTTCCAATTTATGGACCGGCTCAAAACACGCTTATTCGATAAACTTGAATCTAAAACGACAAACTATACAGGTACATGTTATATTTTATAGTCATGACAAATTTTTTACTTATATAAACTGACTTGTTCAAAATCAATTTGTTTTGCACTCTCTATACCTTTTTGTTTTCCTTTATTTTTCTGTTTTAACTTCTATTATCTAGTTTATGAATTTAATTAAAGTTCCTTATATTAAATCATACAAACCTAAGTTAGTCTAATAATAAAAAATATATATAAATGAGTTATTAATGAATAATACAAATACAGATTATAGTAATTATCGTAATCGGAATGTGATCAAAATTTTAAAAAATTGCATTAATAAAACAATAAATATAACTATAAATATGTAAACAAGATCATAGTAGTTATCAGATTACAGTGGGTTCTCAGTAATAAAAAAAAAAATAAAAGAAAAATAAAACCGTATGCATTATATGGTAAACACTTAGGGTGCATTTAAATAAGGCTTAAAAATTCTAGTTAAAAATACCAACTCCTTTTATTTAAAAAAAAAAACTCAGCTATACAAATTTAAAGCTTATTTATTTTATAAATTTCTATATCGGTGGATATTAATTAACCTTTCCATTAAATTGATCTTCAATAGAAAATTGAATTGATAATGAATACAATGAGTAGTTTAGGCTATTCAAAAATAAAATTAATTATGAGCCATGAAGCTGCTTTCAACTTCCAAAAAAAACGAAAATTTGAGATCATTTTCAAGAAAATAAATTTGTGAACAATGATTTACTATTGTAAAAATGTTTTAGTATATAATTTTTGTTTTTAAATTGAATTTTTATTAATGAAGTCTTGGTAAAAATGACTTTATTTATCCATATAGATCGTTCAGTTTTGTTTTTCTTTAACGCTAAAAAATTGCCTTTGTTACATCATTAAATCCCAAAAAATTGTCTTGGACACTTCTTTAACCCTTAAGAATAGCTGTAATTGTTTTTAGCCTGAAAAGGGTGAGAAATTGTAATCTTTCTCTACGTCGAATTTTCCATATATCGATTTTTTTTCCAGGAACCTTCGTGTTCGATATATAGAGGTTCGACTGTATATATAATATATATATTTATATATTATAAAAATCCGCTGAAGGTGAGGAGGATGTAAAACTCTGTTTCTCTGATAGCCTTCACATTTCATGATTAGCTCTCAACCGGCCCATTTGTTCTTAATACAGGTACGAATAAAATTGTAGGGATAAAGAAAAAAAAAAAACATTTCTTGGTCCATGTTGTTTAAAAATGATTTATAGCTACCAACGATTTAACAAGCAATTGCGGATATTTTAAAATCAATTAGGATGACATGTAAGAAGAAATTTACAATATTGTCCATAAGGATGTAATTGAAAGAACAAACCAACCTAAATAAATAAAAAAGAACACTGTGGCAGTTAATAATGTCTGGATATTGTCTCCGAACTGCCAATTGCTTACTCCGTGAGGCTCCCGCAGCCGACATATAGTAATCCAGATGTCAACCTGTTGGAAATGTTCCTGACCGTGGTTGTTCAAACACCGGCGTCCACGTTTAGAACAAACACCAATCTTTTCTCTCATTTAAATTTACATTCGTAACGAGTCTATTATTTCATCGATATTATGTAACGCCCTATTCGATGTTTATGGGATCAACTGCCGCTTCTTTACTAAGCTTTTAGTTGTATTGCTTTTAATTGCGACACTATAGTCAAGAACGGTGAAACGCTGAAAAATGGATCTCAAGAAGTATTTACTGCTAAAAATATTCATTAAGAGAAATATCAAGTATCCGATCAAATTTAATCTAGTCTAATTTTGAAGTATCTATTTTGAGCTAGATACAACATTAATGAAGTATTTATTGTTCCAAAATTTTTGGTTTACCTTACATATACATGAAATATATAGTACGGGGAAATATTGCGATCGTGGAAAGTTTCGAATTCGAGTTTTCAACTATAATCATTGTTTTAAAGTCTTCTAAATCCAAATAACCAAGCCTCACAAAATGGTCTGTGTGTCCGTGTGTCTGTGTGAAAGTGAAGAGCCTAGCTCAAAAACGTTGTTACAGTAACTTTTTCGTCAAAATCGACTAACCAGAAGTGCCACTTTGTACAATCGTTTTTACACTTTTTACAATTTTCTCAAAAATTACTCTAACGATTTTGATGAAAATTGGCTTAACTATTCTTCATAGAGGCTTTTAACTTTTCATTTATGTAGTACATCACCGAGGAAATGCAGGGAAAAAATTATGATGAAAAGAATATTTTATTTGAGCGTAGCTTAAAAAGTATGCATTTTATGGTAAATTATGTACAGTATTGTATGAAAGGTAATTAAATTATCTAAAAAACAATAAAAGAATCATCAAAATTGGACCAGTATTACCAAAGATACAGCGCATCGGACTAACCGGAATTAGCTGTTGTATGATGGATTTTACAATTTTCTCGTAAACGGCTCCAACTATTTTGGTGACTCTTGCCTAATGTCTTCACTTTAAAGGCCTTTAACTTTTCATGTATGTAGTATATCAACGAAAAAGTGCAGGGAAAAAGTTAGGACGAAAAGAATATTTTATTTGCGCTTAACTTAAAAAGCATGCAATTTATAGTAAATTATGTATAAAATTGTATGAAAGGTTATTAAATTGTCTAAAAAACAAAAAAGAATCATCTAAATCGGACCAGTATTAGCAAAGATACAGCGTATTTTATGAGGAGCACAACACGCTAGACCGAGCGCATCCTGGAGGAAAGGAGACGGATGCGACCGAACCTCCTCCCACCAACTCGCCAATCTGTTATAAACAATACGCTCTGTAATAAAGTAATTTAAGAATACAAAAACGGAAATTAACTTAATAATTCTACTTTCACGTTATTTAAGGGAAAGAAAATGTTTCCATGAAAACCAAAAGCGAAAGTTTTAAAATATATTTACAATTTGACTAAGTTAAAATATATACCTATTGTAACAGAATTGTTGTACTAAAATTATTTACAAAACTGTTTTATTGTATTTAAGTGGTAGAAGATGTGAAGAAGTGAATGCTGCTGAGTTTATTTCAAGTATTGTTTATGTGAACTTTTTAAAATTATATTAAAAAGATAATTATTATAGGACGATATGGGAAAGTTGTGTGATCTTACCCCACCATCATCTAAATTGCCCTTTTCTTTTAAAATTAAAATCTATTCTTTGAACTAGGTGGCCTACGGAATTCGAAAAATATTAACTCTCCTTAGGTTTGCCTGTACCCCACGCTTTGTTTTTTTGTACGCTATGCTCTTAAAAATAGTGATAAATTTATGAAATTATATTACATTTTTCCTTTAACTATCTGTCGTGAATAACCGTTGTAAATTTGAGAAAATCTCACAATTTTTGTCAGTACTGGAGCATACATTTGGTTCAGGCACAGCTAGATAGCAACAACCCTCAAAAATGTCTTGATCACTTTTACTTCCAACCCGACGATATTATCTGAAAATCACCGTTAACGATCATTTAGTAAAAATATGGGCCAGTTGCTGGATCTAGTCGTTAGTTCTAGATTAATCCTGTTTTAACCTAATCTTCAGTTTCGGAATACTCTGAATAAATTGGTCTCGTAATAAGGAATGACGACTAAATACCTGAACGAGAACAAACAATGTATGCTTTTAGTTTTGCAATTGTCAATTCCTTGATTCAGCAACTGGTTCGAAGAAGATACATGTGATTGTAATTTCCAAAAGTGAAATTTTGTGATATTCAAGGGTATCCTTTATCTTACTATTTGTAAGGAAATTATTCTCAAATACTCTTAAAAACAGATCAATAGACGTGAGCTTAGTAGATTTGTAAATTTAATGCGTTTTTTCAGTTTTATGTATTTATAACTATACTTAAGCATAATGTATCTAATTGATTATGATACCTTTTAACTAACCTTAATTCGTTTCTGTCAGTCCAAATGGGTTTTTGATTGATTATGTTAATAGGAGTTATACCCATACATAGAAATCGAATCATATGAATGTTTATTAATCAAACGTTGAGCAATGCTAACTAACTATGTACTATCGTATTCAGGTTGTCACTACACCCATGTTAAGGCAATGTCAGAACAAGCTAATTCCTCCCTTGCAGTACACACCAGCTCTCCTGCTCCAACTGAAGCAGTTTGAGCGTGTTTATTTACCTAATGAGAATCAACTGGTCTTGGAGATTTTCATCGTCACTTCGAGATCCGGATCAGTATTTATGCTTCCGTTGGATATTATCTTTATTGATTATCAGATTATCTGTATTAATATCTGTACAGTCTGGATTGTCAACAGCAATCTTTGGATGATATCTTCAGCCGATTTTACTTGTTCGTAGTTTCGATTTGTTTTTTTGGAACGTTTCGGATTACTAGAGTTGCATTGTATGTTCATTTATTATTCACCCGAGAAAGAGAAAGGATTGTATAAGAATGTGTAAGGCGGAGAGTACTGTTGGCACGGTGGAGGCAGAAAGCTCCGTACCGTTGCTTTCACTGTTTCGGTAGGACTTTCTCATGTCACGGAGCCCCCCCGGTCCAAATTGATTTCACATTAAATCGCGGCCAACCTCTGTGCCGTACTGGTCTCATGTCGCCCGTCCGTGTCGTCTTGCGCAGGTCCTTTTCTTACAGGTACGTCCTTTTTTATTTCACCTTCATTCCTCCACAAAGGTGTTGCTACGTTTCCCCTCGTGTTTATTTCTTGGAATGTATCAGCTTATTTCTTGTTGGCTGTTATATCTGGTTACGTTCTGAAAGGTATCCGTTATATTTCAATAGCTTTAACCGAGAGCGGGTTCGATTCCCGCTATTAAGCCAGAAATTGTAGGAATGGAGCTTGATCTCACTTTAAAATTTCTGTTAATATTTAACTTGTAATATTTGACCAGTAGATTATTCCTGCCTTGTCATAGTAGTTACATTGTACATCCAAAATACAACAATAATGTTTCTGCTTGATCATGTAAGTTTTCAACCTGTTTTAAGAAAATTATGGGCAGGATATATTTTAAGCAGGAAAAACTTTTAGTGATGCATGAATGAAAGAGATTACAATGGTAATTTTTTTTTTGTATTATAATTTTCTAACATTTTATTTCAAACTGTTGTTCAATTCCTCATACCTATGAGCATATTTTCTACGTTTTCTGAAATTATTTTACAAGTTCTCTTTTATAGGCCTATAAAGGGGTCTAAAAATCATAAATTTATTATCAGTTAGCCCCTGATTATCCCTCTAGCCTTACATTCCAAATATTATGAGCAAAATAAAAATATTTTTGAAAAAAAAAAATTGAATTTTGCTCTATACCTCGAATATGTCCTAGGACTTCTGATGGAGCTTTGTTTTAGAATATTTACTTAAGGAGTTGTTCTGTTGTTTAATTTCTGTAAAACGTATTAATAGTTTTTAAGCGTTAGTAGCTTCTTATCAAAATCTCGTGCGTGATATCACCATCACGTTAAAGTAACGAATCGACCCTTTGGAATGACAAGGTTCCAATTGAAGAAAATTAGTAGTTTGTATGACACGGTCCTATCTGGCTTCTGCTACAAGGTAGAATCTACTAGTGCTGCAATGTGTGAAGAAATTTTGAAAACTACAACAAAGATTTTTTGCAGCAGCAGTTCACAAAGAATGAAGTAGCAGAAAGGTGTACCGGTTATGTTGACATTGCATTACAATGTTTTTGCAAAAGTTGTTTGTAGTTCATTTTGACTGACATCGACTAGTGCCATATCAAAAAATCACTACTGTAAGATAACTGGATAGTGATTTAATGAAACTTTGAAACTTTTTTTTTTTTTTCTTTTTTTTTTTTTTTTTTTTTTACGTTTGAAATGTAAGATGGAGCCTTGCCATTCCAATGGGTCGAAATGCGAATAGCTACTTTTCAGAAGACCAAAAAAGTACTTCGCGTTTTTACTTTTAACATCCCCAAACCGAATATTTTTGTTATCTTCGGGCCTTTTCACTTCTGCGAGGGCCTAAATTTGTGCTTGTATGATTTATTTTTATTTTTTTTTTTTTTTCGCAAGTATGCTTCTTGTAAATTAATAAATATAAAAAAAAATCAAAAATATGATATAATTTAAAACAAACAATTGGGAAATTGAATTTTCTTTATATTTTCTAAAAATTCGTTTTCAAAAACGTTTCTGTCTCTGTTGCCCATCTACAGTGTTGTGTTATGTAAAAAAATATTAATATTACATTAGAAAATTTGTTATTTTTCCAACTATTACAATAATTATTTTAGTTATGTTTGCTTTTCATTTTTATTATTTATTTTTTTATAAATATTATAAAATATATGTATCTATATGTAGAATAGGCTAAAAAAATTAAATTAATATTAATGATCTTAATTTTCATACTTTATATATATATATATATATATATATATATATATATATATATATATATATATATATATATATATATATATATGAATCATACGTAAATCTTCGTATAAAAAAATTAAGTATGTAAATTATGATAATTGATATTAATTTTTAAAAAAAATCTTAGCCTATTCTCAGAACATATACATATTTTTTAATATTTATAAAAAAATTAGAGTGAAATACACATATCTCTAAAATAATGATTGTAATGGTTGGAAAAAATACCAAACTATTTAATGTAATATCATATTAATATATTTTGTAGATAACACTTGGACAATGGAGCCAGAAACGTTGTTGAAAATGAGTTTTTAGGAAATACAAAGAAAATGGAGTGTTTTAAATTTGTTTTCCTGAAAAATAGGATTGTTTATATTCGTTATTTATTAAAATTGTTGGCGACGTTGTGATGTCTAAAATTTTCGTTTTTAATCGTTTATACTATTATTGTAGAGAGTTATTTTTACATACTTCTATAACAACAACAAGTACCTTCTTAAGGAGTAATGGAGCTAACAAAATTCAACTCCAACATGGCAGAAAACATTGATATATTTTATTCAATTATTTATTAATTATATTTTATTTAGACCATTGCAAAGATTTTTTCATTGAGGATTTAGGTGCATTATGATTTGTGAGTCAGCAACTTTATAGAAGCTAGTACAGCAATTATGAAATCAATTTTAGAGGCTCTATGCTCCCTTGAGATTTATAGATAGCTCCCGCCGAATCGTTATGCTACTTATTAGTTCAAGTTGCGACTCAGTTATCCATTGTGCCCGATGCTGGGATCAATCCTGTAATCCCAATATGTTTCTTCGCTATTCTCTCCTTACCACTGACGTCACCTTCAAAATTATTGCCTTATAAAAGTAGCAATTCATGCTTACGAAATAATTATCACCGGATTCCAGTTTTAACACCGTGTGCCTGTAAAATTGATGTAAGCCATAAATTGTACTATTCAACTTTATGGGCTATAAAAATATCCAGAACTGGCAGCGCCCTTTTTCCCTTCAGCCCTTGACCGTCCTATTTATGGCATTGAGGCGGGCTGTTCGAGGGGTGGATTTCCTCACATATTTCTAACACGTGCAGTCTTATCCACCCCGGGAGCTGATGTATATTTAAACCAACCCTTTTTTCACTTCGCCAGAAGGTAGAGCGATGGTATGTTATATTTATCTCCTTCGTCGTCTATAAAGAATGATTATTTATGAATGTTTTCTATGACTCCATTAAACCAAAAATTTTGGATGACGCTTCAACTGAAAAATCTTTTCAAAGAATTATGTCATTTTTCAAAAATATCTCGAAAAGAATAATTTTGTATATTTTGTCAAAATTTCAAATATTAAACTAAAGTTTAAAATTCTCTCCAAAATAATACAAGCTCTGTCCCATACCAACAGGTGCTGATATCATTATTGACCATAAGTAAATAAACTTTATTTTAATTAAACAAAAACAATATTTACCTAAGTGTTGGGTTTTAGAAGAAAGGATCTTATTTCGTTCCTCAATTAAAATTAAAATTTAATATTTATTTGAAGTCAAGAGGATTTAAATAAAGGTGAATAACTCCCCAAATTGAAATTTACTTACATTAAAACACTCGAAACATTTTACGTAACTATTGATTGTTTCATTAAAAAATGCTGCAATAAATTGCAGATTAGAATTAAATTTTCAATTGAAAATAAGGGCGGGGGTAATAAAATTAATAAAGGGGGGAGGACAATTTCAGAATCCGTATAATCACAGAATTCTAAATCCATAAATGGGACGAGGTGGAAAACCTTGAGGGGGATGATTTCAGGACTGGATCTATGAAAAAATTGGCAGCTTTTCCTACCTCAATGAGTGAACGTAAAGATTTCGAAAAATGTGAACATGAAAATAATGCTCTAGGAGTAGTAATGATAAAATAAAAATATTTTCCCGTGTATCAAGGTAAGAGAACATTGCAATAAAGTTCTAAAGTTGAACAAAAACTCTAACCAGCTTTAGTTCTATAGTTAATAAATATTTGACCAAAACACAAACCGCCACAAATATTTTACAGCTAATTGGGTGACACAGTATTTATAGATTTTTTTTTCAGTCGGTTGCAGCAATATCAATGTTAGATAACTGGGGATACGAGTTTAAGCGACGAGACGGATCACTCGGGCACCTCACACACACACACACACACACACATACACACATATATATATATATATATATATATATATATATATATATATATATATATATATATATATATTATGTATAACCTGCTCTCTCTCCTCTCTCTCTCTCTCTCTCTCTCTCTCTCTCTATATATATATATATATATATATATATATATATATATATATATATATATATATATGTATATATATATATAATCTTAAAATTAGTCTTTGTTAAATGCTTAATAAAATTATGAAATGATGATTGATCATTGAACTATATTAGCATAATGAAAAAAATATTTTTCCGGGCTACTGATCGGAGGAAACCATATTAAGAATCCACAGAGGTTGCTTCATGACAAGACAATGGAGTGTTTTAAATCAAGGTTGTGTTGGAAAATTACTGCGCATCTAAAGATAGTATTCTAATTTAGCCAGAAAATGCATGATGGAATTGTTCTTACAGTGCTGAAAACCTGGGAAGGTTTATCCATAGCATTTTTAAAATTTATTTAATTAACAGGTATATTTGAGAATAGATGTCGGAAAGGTGTTTGAGTTTTTAATAAATTTCTATCTGAATCAGTTTGAACTTGTAATTATTCTGATTTAATTGTTCAAAGGCCGTAATTGTCTTAATTGTCAGAGAATTCCTTCTTTTTTGAAGAACTTTATATCAAGTTAATAAGGATTGATGAAGCCGTTGGAGTGTCTTTTTACTAACGTTATTTTACCGATTCCCTTTGACACTCCAGTTTTTGGAATTTCCAGGAGTCAGGGGTCCAATACAAAGCCAATCAATCTTCGAATTCATTTTCCATCGCTTTTCCCCGGTTAATTAGAATGACGAAAAGGGCAATTCAAAGGGAATGTTATATTGAACGAGGTTTGTTTGTTTTTCATTTACCGCGGTGCTTTTATCATTTTCATTTTTAATTGTAAATAATGCTGATAATATTTTAATTTATTATTTTTAAGAATAAAGGTCTTATAACTCAAATAATCATAATTAGTCATTGCTTTCTTTAAAAAAAAAAAAATTACTGTTGAGGATTGGACCACTGATAGATAATATTAGATTTTAGCTTACTAATAATTTTTAATAATATTTACTTTTAAGTAGCAATGATGGTTTTCCTATTTCGAAATAGGCCAGCATTAGGAATGCAACTGATGGAGTTAACTATAATTGGAAAATCTGTAAATAAAACATAAAATAAATAATTTGTTTTTTTTTTATTAAATTTGAATTTCATACAAACAACAAAGGAAATATTATTTCTAGTGTATTCAAAAAAAAAAAAAGAAAGAAATTATTCAATAAGCTAAATAAAAAAACAGATAACACAACAAAAACAGATTAATTATAAAATATAGACATTTATATAATTCTGTACTGTTTCGGTTAAGAGATACAAGTAATTTTTTTTATTTCACATTGGGTTTAAGTCTTATTGTGTTTGTTTATGGTGAGCTTTGCTTTCGCGAAAAAGGATATATGTCAATTTAACAGTGTTCACAAGGAATGTAGACACTGTTTCATTAGGTTGTATTTTTTTTTTCTGGATGGTAATGTTCATCCAAAATTAAGACTTAAACCCAGTGTAAAAAATGTAAAGACTTTTACACCACAAAACGAAACTAAAACACAACAGATTTTTCGAATTCACAAATTTTAAAATACTGCAACCATTGGGTTCTTGTTTACCCTAATTCTTCACACTATTATTCTTTAATTTATTAAAAAAATTATATTTTAAATAAAATTAAAAAAATAAAATCTTATAAACTTTTTGTATATTGTCAGAATTTATAAATTTTGTGATTAATTGATTAATTTGTAAAATTGAATAGAAAGCAAAAATGACCGAAATGACTTAAAAGCCCCAAAATATTGTTTAAACAAATAATGAAAAATGCAATCTATTCCCGAACAACATTCTCTGTAAACTAATTTTCATTTTTTTTTTTTTTTTTTTTTTTTTTTGTGGGTTTTTGTAGATCACCATTGTATAGGTGAAATTGATGTAAAAACTGAAATTTATGTTATTTGTAGTATAATTTAAACTATTTCTTTTGGTAAAATCGTTTTCTTAAGATGATCTATCGATGTCCTTGAAGAACTCACCAATGTTGGGCAGGTCTTTTTGTAAGTGACTTGCTCAACTGCACACAAAAGTATAATTTTCAAGTCATGATTTTTTTAAGAGTTGAACTAGGAGTCAACGCATATCTTTATTTCTAATCATATTCGACTAAAAGAGATAGTCACCTATTTTAATTCTTTTATACACTAAATCTTAAAAATTTATTTTTTATTTGCGAAAATCATTACGAAAAATGCTTGTCATTTCATAGCACGACAGGCTGGCTGGTTTCACGATAAAGTGATGATAAAGAAAATATTTTTGATATTACATTAACATGACATCTTTTAAGTCTGATTATTTAATTTTTATAATTCTAATCAAATAAAAATTAATCTCCACTTTAGCTTCTTGATATCACTAAGTAAATTAGGGATTGATAAATTATTTGCCACTTCTATAAATTTGTTTTATTAAAAACTAGTTTCGAATGTTATACATTCATCCTCAGTTCTAAAAACACACAAAAAATTCAAAAATAAGCAATTCAAAATATAGTTTGGTATAATTATACATATTTAATTTATTTTTGAATTTTTTGTTTTTAGAACTGAGGATGAATGTATAACATTCGAAACTAGTTTTCAATAAAACAAATTTATAGAAGTGGCAAATAATTTATCATTCTCTAATTAGATTGATCCTTCTATACAATCATGCGGATGTCAACTGACTAAGTAAATTTGATTTCCATTGTTACGAATGCAACCATTGTTAATAAAGTATTATAATTATAAAAAAAAATGAATAAAAAGTCATATTTTATTTTAATTTATTTTTGTGTTATAAACTTGTCATGATCTGTCAGCACATATTTTTTTGCATTAACTGATTTATCGCGTGAAAATCTATAAAACTTTGTTAGGTGCGGCAGATTTCAACATTTATTTTTTTCGTTATCACCAGCTTTTCGATGAATTAAAAAAAATTATGCCACATACTTTACTAATGTTGCTTAATTTTTATATTTGTTATGTATTTTCTTTTTAACGATTGTATTTAGTTTTCATCAACGTATATGTCTGTTTATCGAAAATCGGATTAGATTTTCAATTTTAATATATCTACTAATTTTTTTTTTTTTTCTCGAAATTGGTTGAGTGACATGATTTGGTTGACAAAACCTTAATTATTAACACATTTCTTTTCGATTCAAAGCTTCGTATGTAGATCTGTAAAGCTCATTTTAATACAACTTATGAAAAAAAAAAAAGTATTTATACCTTTATAAATACAATTTAAGACGTCGAAATCGACAGAGACGGGATAATTTTTTTTATTTAAATCTTAATTTTATTTATTTTACACTCAATGGATAATATTTTTGGACTCATAAGACCTGGACTTAAGTGAGATCGTAAAACAAATTGTTGAGGAATATCCATATTTTCATTACATTAGTTGTATTTAAATCTTTGTCGCAAAATCAGTTTTTGGAATTAATATTAAAAATTTCTAAATATTTTTAATACATTTTTTTAATTAAAATTTTATTATGTTTTTTAGCATTAATATTTTTTTGTTATTCATCGATGTTGTTTAATACCTGAAAAAATTATGTCCACATTATAACACCATAAATAGTATAATTGTTTTTATATTGAGTGATGGGAAACCTTTCGTCACCCATTTACTCGTAAATCTGTGAGAAATCGTAAATATTAATTTTTGTTATTAATATTTTAACCAAATGATTCAAAAGATAATTTCGACTGCGTATTGCTATCAGTATATCATTGGCAGGTACAGATATACAAATAAATGCTAAAATCAATCTTAATTAAAATTTAAATCACAATTAATTGAATTTGAATTCGGTAGGAACGAGAGAATAATACACGTTATGGATTGGTGATCCACGAGTTTTCATGGAACGCTCTGCTTTAACCTTTTTTCTCCAACTTCTCTGTCAATTGCGGTAGCCTTAATTGCCGGAGCATGATAAACCACGATAAACTAATAATAACTAATTAATACAATTAAGAGCACAAAGTAATCATAACTTTCCCTTTTGTCTCGACTAACACATGTACCACACAAGTGGGGATACAAAGGATCCACGGAAGGATAATGCGCGCCCCGAGGCAGAAGGTGAGCGCTACAAAAGACTTGATAGCCCCATTTACGAATGCCGGGCTCCACAACTTGGATAAAACAAAGGGGAAAAGTAGGAATGAACGGAACGTGAAATGAAAAACGGCAAGCGTTGAGCTAGCTAGGTCCTTATCTCCAATTCAGATATAATTAACTTCTATTCAAATTTATGTGTTGTGATAACAAGGGTTTTATTTCTCTGAGTTTACGAAAGAATTTCAGACACATGGAAACAAATTATAAACTGGAAGACTTTTAAATTAACAATTTTTTATAAACTTGTGAACGTTTCATTTCATTTATCTTCCCTTACTATTCCACTGAAACTCTTCTACAGCTTCAACGTTTCGGAGTGGGGTCGTAGAGGGAAGATAAATGAAATAAAATGTTCACATATTTTTAAAACTTGTTAATTTTAGAAACATTTTTTTTTTTTATTCAAAAGATATAAACTCAACTATATTTCCTCAGGGCAATATTTAACGGAGAGAAATTTTAAAGTGATAAAAAATATATTTATATTCAGAATTGTGTTTTTTTTTTCATTAACGAACCTTTGTAATCGACAAAAAAAAAAAAAAAAAAAAAATTAAACCCCCCCTCAAAATTATAGGTTCTATGTTTCAGGATTAGTCGAATAAAAAAAAAAAATCCGCCCGTCTGCGGCTTTTCCGCGCCGATTATTTTTAAATTTGGCACCAAAGCCACAGTTTACCCCCGGATGATCGGAACTGGACATTACCATCTTCCGCTTTTTTTTTTTCAAAATGGCGGCTCATTCGAGGTTTTATAGTCCCATATCTCGGCCATTTATGGAGATATAAGGAAAATGTAAAGTTTTTAGGAATCGTTATCCCAAAGCGTTGTAAAAAAAAAACAAAAAAAAAAACAAATAGATAAAAAAAACATTTTTTTGTTGTATATATTGGATATCGTCCGTCTCAATGTGAAACCGAGTAAGGAGAAAATGATTTTATCGCTAGGTTATTTTACTATTTTTTTCTAATTTTTGTCTTAATTTTACGCACAACAGTTCTGTCATAGAAGTACAAGTACAATTAGTTAACTTTAGTTTATGAAAGCCGATTTTGAGCAATCTTTGCCCGAGGTCTTTTCTCATGTAAGATATGTTTTTTAATTTATTATATTGTCGAAATTTTACTTTTAAGAAACTTATTTTTCACTTATTTTTTTTCTGCAATATGTTGTACTTTTAACGTATTTTCTTGAACTGCCGACTGAAATTCCTGTATCTGCTTTAAGCGAAAAAAAAAATAAATCGATAAGGTTTAGTTCTTTCTTAAGTAATTTATTTTTTCATATTTAACTGAATTGCATTTGATGTAAATTCATGAGGTGAATTTATACAAAAAAGAAAAATGAAGGGCTTTATTCGTTTTTCCTAATCATATTTGAACGATGAAGTATGATTTTAGTTTAATTATACAAAAAGCACAATTTTTTTTTCTAGTTAAGCTTCAATGCTTAGTATTCCAACAAAAAAAAAAAGGTATAATATTGCAATTTACAATTCCTAAGATAAGGAAGAGGATACGAATAAAGAACCTAAAATTTAAAAACTTTTTTAGAAATTCTTTTATCCCTTATACTTGAAAAAATTACTTTTATCTTAAGTTACACTTGGACTTATCTTGGTGGAGCTTAAGTATGGGCGTGGCTTCTGCTCTCTGGGGCTTTCCTCTCGCTCACCTACTTTTCCCGTACTAGCTACCTTTATTAACAACTTTTCCAATAATAAAGAATATGATTTATTGTGATAATTTTAATTTTTATTTGTTGTGTAATTTATTCTCAGATATGATCCGTTATATTTTTGAGTGTATATTTTTCTAGTATACAAGAAAAATATCTGGTATACAACTGTAAATATGTGTGTGTGTGTATAAATATATATTTTTTTTTGTTTGTTCATTAAAGTCTCATTGTGCACTTTTTTCTTTTCTTTTTTTGAACCGTACTGAAATGGTGAATGCGTTCCTTATGCACATTTCAAAATGCATACGTTTTTTTTGTTGCAAATGTTGGTATTTATTTGTTTTTGTTACAGACTTTTGTAGTTCATTTCAACTTAATTGATTTTAAATTCCTAAATTCTGATTGATCCAATTTAATCGTCATATAAATTATTCCGGTTTTATTGCTAGCTACACCTCATATAGTTTTGTACCTAAAAAACGAGTGAAGATTGGTAATGTATAATGCATTCTGACAATTATTTTGTAAAACGTTAAGTGAATACAAAAATATCTAATGGATTCAGTTTAGCATTTGCTGAGTATCAAATTATTTCGTTTTAAACCCTTAAAAATTTTAAATAATGCAATTCAGTTATTTTTAAATACGACTGGAATATTCAAATATTCTTCCTATCAGAATCGGACACAGAATAATAAATCCGTCTTTGAGTTTAGGAAACAATTATATGACACGACTCAAATAAAGAAATAACCAAATTATAATAATCATATAAAATTGATTTCACTTTAGTTACTCCCTTGCATTTTTTTTTTATGTACAGTCTTGGTCATAGAAATTGCATCACCTATTTCTTTTAATCCTGACGTTAATAACGTTGATCCCATTGAATGTAATTGTTTTTTTTTACTTATTTAGATTGCAAACAGCCTCAAATAATGTTTCTCAGTTCAGTTTTAACAACTGTGAGGATAAAACCTTTAATTATGCAGAAATTAAAGCTACTGACGTCGTCAGAAAAAATTAAAATTGTGACGTTACATGAAGTGGGGGAATCTTCACGGGAAATAGCGAAGAGGATAGGGTGCCACCAATCAACTGTGGTCATAGTTTTGAAAAAAAATCTTTCTCAGGGCACCACGGAGCGAAAGAAAGGTACTGGATGGAGGAAAAACGAACGAACGATTGGACCGCTTAATGGTGCGATTGTCTTTAGAAGATCGCTTCAAAACTGCCAAGGAAATATCCAAAGATCTAGCAGATATCAATTTGACAAATATAAGTCGAGAAACTGCCGCTCGACGTTTAAGAGGACGGTTTATGGACCAAAAAGCCAGCAACAAAACCATTTTTCCATTAAAAAAAAATGAAAGAATCACGACTGAATTGGGCAAAACAACACGAAAATTGGACATCAGAAGACTGGAAAAAAGTAATGTTTTCAGATTAAAGCAAATTTAACATCTTCAGTTGTGATGGTGTTTCTTACGTAAGACGTAGTGCACATCAAAGATTTAATGAAAACTGCACGTTAAAAACAGTGAAGCATCCGGCAAGTGTTATGATCTGGGGATGTTTTTCCTACTTTGGAATTGGTCAAATAAAGTTTATAGATGATACCATTAATGCTGAAAAATATATCAAAATTTTAGAAGAAAGTTTGATTCTCTCAATGAGAAACCACCTGTTGCACTGTTAAGGCTTTATTTTTTAAAATGATTCTGCTCCATGCCACAGAGCCAAATTTGTGAGTACTCATATTTAATGATAAAAACCATCTTACCTCATGAATTTCTTGCATATTTTTTTCTTTTCATGATTGTGTTTTTGTACAGGTAATTCAGTTTTTATCAACTAATGTGATCACAACTTTACCATGGGCAGGGAACAGCCCCGATTTAAACCCCATAGAGAACTTTTGGATGATCATAAACATAAAAATTAACACAGATAAATCTAAAAACAAAGAAAGACTAATGGAAATAATTAAAAATTTGTGGAATCAGAAGATCAGTGATGAAACCATAAAACATTTGATTGCATCGATGCCAACCAGAATCGCTTCAGTGATAAAGGCTAAAGGTGGTTCCACAAAGTACTAAACAGAGAAAATGTGAACGAAAGATATGAAATTTTCACATATTTAACACTTATATTAAATAATGTTGTATTTTCTTGGTGCAAAAACATTTCTTTAATTTCTTTTTTTACAAAAAAATGTATATTTACTTGTTTTTTATTTTATTTTACAGATGTTCTTGTGATTTTATTAAGGTTCTTTGCTTTTCAATAGATAATATTAATTTTTTGTTTGCACTGCATTTGTTAAAATCATGCGTTCATGTTCATTTTTGGAAAAATAAAATTTTTACTGAGTGATGCAATTTCTATGACCACGACTGTATGTTGACTGCCCATTTCTCTAGCTACACCAGATTTATTTCTCTAAATTTTGCTATGCTGGACTTTCTCAACTTAACTCTTTAAATCAACGAGTGGTACTTCAAACAACAACGACAGAGCTGCGTTGTTAGGAACCACTTACTTCTAAGTGATCAAATTGATCGAGTGATCCCGAATCTATTTTTTTTTTCTCGTTCAATAGCCCTATTTATTATCCTATGCGCAGTTTAGGATGTAAAATAGAAGTGATACTACAAATATTCAAAATGCCATATTTTATCAGATAAAATATTATTCTATCTTATAATTTTGGAGTCAGATGTTTTTATATTTGTTATTTCTAACCTTAGCTTGGGCCACGATTTGTGAGAACCGATTCACTTTATCTTTATGGTAATCTTTAATTTGCCATCTATTTCTTATCTTAGCAAGTGGATTAAGATTTACTTAATGAGTTCTCCGTGATTCGAATCTCACGGTGTCTTTGAGAGAATTGGGTCAATGTTGCCTTTGGATCCAGTGTGTTGATTGACCTGAAGTTTGATTTTTTTTTTTTTTAATCTATTTTCTTTGTCGAATTTTTTCTCTTACAGCCGAGAGATATCCAAATTTAAAATGCGGAAAATTATCACAACTTTTTGACTAAAATTACGGCGTTTTTTTTAAATATAATTAAAAAATATAAGTCTGCATTCTGCTGATTTCTGGTACAGTAAGTCACTCGTACTAGATAATATGTTGTATCGAAATTGTCTATTTTCTGTAATAATTTTTTGGATACAGTACAATGTCTCATTGTGATGCAAACAAATTTCCGTGATGACATGTTAAAAGTATAATAACCATATTTGATATTTTCAAAATGTTTACCAATGACGTACTGTACTAGGAACTTATAATTTCAATCATTTTTAAATTACGTTAAAAAATCACCTTAATCAAGGTCGGAACGTCAGTAAAAAAAAAATGGTTGTGTCAATTTTCCCACATTTTTAATTTTAACCTGGAATTTATATCATATACAAATTTATTATTTTTTTTTTTTTTTTATATCTGAGGTCTAAATTCAGAAAGTATTTTTTCTATCATACCTAAATCTTCCTTTCTTAACTATTAATTTGAATCTTCAAAAACATCAAATTGGCATTTCTGTAGATTTTAAATTTTGCCGCGAGTTGATAAATGGAGGCTCGGAAGTGAGCGAATTGCTGCTTCCACTTTCTTCGGCGTTTTCTCTTCCTGCCCCGGCACTAGTTGAGATATCGCCCAACCTGTTACAATCCATGTCGTTTTCTAAAAGATATTTTCTGCAGCATTTATTATGTGGTCTCCGTCATCGAGCGATCCTTCCGGGCTGACTTGTCTCATGCATTGCGTATTACCTGTGACTAACTGCAATAGCAAGCTATAATGTCTGTTTATAAATAATTGCGAAGTATTTTTCGTCAGATTTTGACTTCTCCAGTCTTGTAGAAATTAGAAAATTATCAAGTTAAGAACCTTGAAATGGGCGCCAGCTTAAAATTCCTTCGTCAGCTGCCTCCTGCTTTCCCCTCTGTGTATTTTTCTCTTTAACTTTTCCTCTCGTTCTTATTTAGCAGTTAATTTTCATTTTATAAGGTTAGTCAGGGCCCTACTATGGTGCCTCTCCTCTGTAAAACGGTGTTTTAAGTATCTTATTAAACAATTTGAGACTCCTGAAATCTCTTAATTAAAGAGGAGTTTGCTAGAGTTCTGCCGTTGTTCCTTTTGTTTCCAAGTATTTCTTTCTCTGGAAGGCCTTGTTAGGAACAAAGCATCGAAGAAGCTCAAAATAGATTTAATTTGCCCAAGCTTTTGGTAACCGTTTAGCCAGTAAAGAATCTCTTCATTAATAGTACCTCATAAAGACAAGATGAAGATTAGATGTCTTTATCGAAGTTCTTTGCTTAAAACCTAGAACTCATTATTTTTTGGCTTTATGAAATTTCAAATTATTTTAAATATTCAGAATTTAAGTGTTCTGCAGATATTAGTGTGTATATTTTTTCTCAATTGTGGAATTACAATTTAAATTTAACGTTTCGGCACACATCATTTCACGCTCTAGTGTAATTTTCTACATATTATAAATAACATAAATTATTATTATTTTTTTTTATAATATGTTAATTCAGTCGTCATTGCTTTATTTGTTGTGAAGATTAGGCATATGTGAACCTTGTGAAGAACAATCCTATTTTAGACGGGGCCACTCAATTTTCAACTCCTGTAAACCACAATTTAAGGTTTAGAAATAAACAAGTTACTATGAAGGAAAGAGTACTTAAAATTTTCTTTCAAGCAAAAATCCCCCCGAAAATTTGTCGATGATGATGAGGGTTCATTTTGAAAATAAACGATTCATATATTAAATCACTTCCAAAACAATTCAACATGTCGATGGTACATGACCTCTTAACTGACTTTTTTGTCGTAATTTATTTATTTTTTCACAGTTTGAACAAAACTTTTTTATCTGATAGCTTGAAAATTGACGGAAATCAATCTTTAACTTATTTAGAGTATTTCAACCTCAGCTATCGGATAAGAGGTTTTCCTTTAATCAAGTCCCAAAATAAAGAAAAACAGTTCTTTTCCTATTCGTACAAGAATATTATATTTTTATCATGAAATACAGTGGTAAACTATGTGAAATTGTATTATTTTTAGTATTCAATAATAATGTACTATATATAAATGCATTAGAATAGTAGGGCTATTTGTGGAAGTAAGATCGGTAAAATAAACTGTTTTATAATACCTGCTACTGGCCTGCTTACAGTGCACTTGTTTATACGGCTTCTTTAATTTCATTAATCTTATCAAACTGTATTAAATTTATAAAACATTGAAGCAGAGTTATATAAAATTTTTACACGTATATACTGTATTGTTTATTAAAAAAAAAAAAAAAAAATGAAACGAGAAGAATTATTGTTAACGCGTGTACTCGGCGAATACAATTAATTTATCCGTTTCATTATAGACGATTCTAACCATATTATCCGACGGATAAATCCTTTGTATCGCCTGACAATATCAAAAGTCGCTAGCTAGAACGAAATGGATCAGTTTATTTTTTAAAAAAAGTTTATCCTTGCATACGCACAAGATAGTTGCAACAATAAAATTATTGATGTCTTAGTGATAGAAACTCTAAAAGGAGTCATTGATGATCAGTCCACTCCAATCCCGCCAAATGGAACGTGGAACGACCCTGAATGTGAAATCCAGTGTAATTTTTTTGGAATAATAGGAAGCCGCTGGAATTCCATCGGTCCTAATCTCCATCATCACGCCACACCAAAATCCTATCACTCCATCCAACTCTGGGTGTGAAAAACTGATGGATTGGAACAATGGACTGCTCAGTTATTCAGTTTTTAGGCTGTGCTATACTAATAATAATAAGAATTGTTGGTTAGTAAATGCAGTATAGATAAAATTTGCGATTTTCATTGCATAAAAAATTATGCAAAATTTTTGATATGAATAACTTAAAATTTTTTTTTACTATTAATTATGTTAAAACATATAAATATTTATAAATATAAATATAAAAGGAAATAATCATTTTTAGTGGTTTAAAATTTACAATTTTTAGATATTTAGATAGATTATTTAATGTTCTTGCTATTGTAGAAAAGCTATTTTTATCCCATTAATTCTCAAGAGTTATATAATTCTGAACGTTGAAATATTTGTAGGCTGTATTATAAAATATGTGTCATACGTGAGGATGAATCACTTCGGTAAAAAATTGAACAATGTAGTGGAATAATCGTCAGTGAGGCTCTTGAAATCTTTACTCCAAGCACTCCAGTCCATCGTTCCATTTGGAGTGATCGACAATGGCCACCTTAAGACAGTGAATCCGGTTAGTTAATGTGCTTACCAAGCTACATAACACATACTGATAACAGCTACGTCTCAAATTTAAACTAAAATAACCGGTCACAATTTTGAAGCATTAACGACCATAACAATGAATAACATTAGGTTAGTAAATAAATGCGAGTTATCATCCATAATGTTCGACAGTATATAATTTAAAATTTTAATCTAAACGTTATTAGAAATATACAGAATTTCGTTCTGGCGATAAAAAAAAAACTTTCTCAACTTTTTGTTAGCATCTGTGACGATCCATTTTTTTTTTAAACTTATTTTATTTGATACAGTATCCCTTACGGATAACGGATGTGAGATTAATTACAAGCATTAATGCGATTTTCAATTACAAGTTTATGATTTAAATTATAAAAAAAAGAAAGAAATACCAACAAGTCAAACCATCATTAAAAATATTTGATATGATCCTGAATTTGACAATGTGAATTGATCCATTTAATGTTTGTTTGTCTGATTATCTCATAATCTGATGCTAATTGAGTTTCCGCCCTGTTAATTATTCTGCATGCATCAGGTCACATGCTTCGAAATGAGTTTATTTTTCCGTCTGTGAAGTAATCATATCGACCTGAGAACGGGAGTAAGTTAGCCCACCATTGTTCGAAATGAAAGGGACTCTAATGTCTTTCTCAAGATTGCGTAATGCTTAGGGCTGTTACGTGGTGCGAACTGTTCGCTAATAATACGATATTACTCTTTTTTTTTTTAAATGCCTCCAAAAGTTCATCGAAAACTTACAAAAATTGTGCATGATTGCTACTATCCTTAGCTTTATATACGTTAGCTACACTTTACCTATACTTTAGCTACTATCCTAAGATGTGCCATTCATTTTATGATAGTAGCTTTGTGTTAATTATTAGATCTTTCGGGTCTAGTTTCCATTAACCCCGCCAGTGATTTTACCTAGTAACAGTAACCTAGTGATTACTTATAACAGTTATCGATAATAAATCATTTGTCAACTGGCAAGTATCTCGTTGTTAGGTTAAGGTTATTGTTTTTAAAAATAATATATTCAAAGTGTTTTCAAGTAATTTAGTTCGTTGAAGATTAATAAGATTTTGTTTCAAATTTTTGAATTGTGCAAAGATGAAAATTGGAAGTCATTCGTTATCTACAAGAAATAGTTTACAAGAAGAGAAATTGTGATAACTAGTATACCCGAGCGAGAACTCTCGCATAATATGCCAATCCTTCTAATCTCTAATACATTAGAAGTATAAGCGATATTAGGGAAACATATTTATTCGTGTAAACAATATAATATTACTAAAAAAGTTTATTTAGCACACACATTTGGTAAAGCTACATAGTTTTTAATGACTGTGTTCATAATTTATTAGTAATTAGCTTACCCCACTGGAAAACATCTCTTAAGTTTAACAGTAAGGCGATAAGATTCAGCTACACCGTTTTCTATGTGTAGTATTCATATTTAACAGTGTCCTTTAGGGTTGGACATTGGAAACAATATATAATTTCCCACTCATTAAAAGTGTTTGTAAACAGACTCAAATTGATATAAAGTTGCCATGACAACGGCACGTACGCAAGATGGCATGAGGCCGGGGTGGACCTATATCGTGCCTTATCTCGAAAACGGTAGGATTTTAAGCTTTAAAACGCTGGGCCATACGCTCCGTAGGAGCGTATATGATCTTGATGCTCGCGTCAAAATCTTTAAAATCCAACTTATGCCGTCTCGATCCGCCTACTTTAAGTCGTCAAAACTTTGAAACCTTCCAGTTTTTCATCACTTTTATTTAAGCCCTTGTAAGAATTCAAGAAACAGAATTGCAATTCGTCACTTCTTTGTCAAATTCCTTTTCTTTTGATACCTTATTCATCAAAATCCATCGCTCCTGAGAGCCGGAAAAGCCTATATACTAAACTACCGTAATAATATATAGTAGTGATGGTCATTCTATAAACAATGAGAAATCGAATAAAAGGTGGGTGTGTAATAAAATAACTTACATCCAAAGATTTATATAATAATACGTGGTTTTAAGCGAATGAGGGGTTAAAACAGAAGCTATCAGAACTGAAGTATGAACATTTAGCTGTAAATCATTGCCACAACTTTTGTCGACCCATTAACGGGAGCAAATACTCAGTCGCTTGAGGGTTTATGGGCAAAAGTAAAAAGAAGAAACAAGAAAGTATGTGGGACGAACCGAATACTCATGGACTCTTAGGTCTGATTTATTTCCTATATAAAAATATTATTATTTCAACATTTTGTAATTTAAACAATTGTATCACATTTTAATAAAACACATGTTTATAATATATGTAACTGTTACTTTAAAAAGTAACTGGCGGGGGCATTGGAAACAAGACCCGATCTTTCTTGGAAATTTTGGTAATTATACTTCCGAATTAGTAACATTATTTTCCAAATTTAAAACAATTATGCACTAAACATATCAACAATTAAATGATTATAAATTTAACTTATTATAATATACAATTACTTTACATATCCTTGTACATAAATTAATTTTAGGTTAATTTAATTAAATTATTATATTGTTCTATAATTTGTCATGTGATAAAAAAAAAATTAAAAGTAATTATTTAATGTAATATAAATAAAACTTAATTTTAGTTTTTTCAATGGAGCTCAATTTCCACGAATCGTTAACTAATATATTAAATTTAGGAAACAAAGTAACCAATTTTAATTGCCGAAATTTCCAACTAAAATACAACTTCCTACAAAATTAAAAAAAAAATTAATTAGTTCTTTCATTTTCATAATATATGCTCTCATTACTATGAATTATTATGGACTTAAAAAAAATTAATAAACAAATAAGGAACATTTAATAAAAACTAAGGGACATTTAATAAAATAAATAATGAAAACTAATTAAACAAAAAAGAATATATGGAAAAAGAGCTCTTTTTAATGATGATGATATTTTATTACTAGTTTTTTTTTTGTTGTTTTTTTTGTTTGTATGTTTTCATGCTGACCATTATTTATCTCTTTTCTTGAGTGAAAAGAGGGAAGTCTTTTGGATTTTCTGTTCCATGCTGAATATTTTGGAAGATGAAAATTGTTCTTTCGTTGTAGTTATGTTTATTAATGATAGACTTATTATAAATTTTCTAACTGACCAGTATAAACAAAATGACTTAATCTGTGGTTTAGGTATGTACTTAGTTCCCTCGACACTCTTACTATATCTTCGATGTTAAAGATTTTATCAGGAATGTAAACGGAAAGCAGCGGTTACATAAGAAGATTGGACATTTTTAAAAATAACTTTGTTGAACTCAGAAGATCAAAAACGGGTATATTGTCTTACGTCAAAATTTTTCTTAACAAGATATTTTTCCAGGCTCTGCTGTCTGCTGAACGATAATATGGCTTGATTATGTTTTATTTAATAACCGTTTATACTTTCTTAACTATCGGACGTGATGGATGTATGTATGGATGTAAGTTCTAAAAAAAAAAAACTTCTTTTTTATATTCGAAAACTTCTAAACTCTATTCAGTGTTAATTCCTAGTGACATTTTTAATCAAATAGAAGAGCTAAAGTAGTAAAAATATGAGCAACCTTCCTCCAGGGTGTATGGGAGCTGCTGAAGACTTGTAAGCAGGGCTGTGTACTGTCCCACTTGTTAATTTAAGATAGCAGTTGGAATATTTCTTTCAAGTAGTATGGAAGCAGCTACAGTTATTGTGTGAATTGGTGTTAGACTGTTCCAGACTAAATCTTTGGCGGCTATAGGAAATTGTTTTTATTTTCGTGCCATTGTGGTTAATTTAAAATAATATCTCATTGCCAGTGATATTCGGAAAACAGAGATCTTAAGCTACTCTACTACTCTTAGAATCACGGCTTTAGTCACGCACGGTTTCAAATTTTATGTGATATTTTATGCCTTGCTTAAGACGTAAATAATTTTTGATTTGATGTTTATTTAAAATTATAAAGTATATAATTTATCCCATTTTGTATTGTTTTAAAACATTTTAAATGACTTTGGTGGGGACCCAAATATTTTTACTGGTGCTTTTCTAAAAGATTTTTGTAAATCTTCTGTTTCGGATTTAAATAATTGATATTAATCATTGTTTTGCTTACTGTCATTTATTAAACGTGTTATAGTTAATGAAGATCAAAAATTTACAATTTTCATTTCAAATGAAAGTAACTTTAAGTCAAAAATAAAAAATGGTGCCCATATTTACACCTTTTCCACTAACGTAATAATCGTAAAAGGTTCTTCAAAAACTGTCAAAAAATTTATAATATCCGATTTTAAGATATTACTGAAAAAGTTTTTGAAGTAGAAAAAGAAAGTAAATTAAAAAATAAAATAAATGAAAATTAATAACAATTTGGGTGAAGAGGCAGTAGGACCGACGCATATTGGCCAAAATGTTGAGGAAAAAACACCTAAATCACAAACCTCTCAAAATTCCGATTCAAGTATATCCCATTATTTTAAAATAGTTTACGTGCCCAGAAAAAGGGATTTTCACAGTTGCATTTTTTTTATCTGAAATTATTATCTTTCATCACTCATACTGAAGTACGTAATTTTATGTCAAAATTCTGAGTCACTTTATTTCTACTATTACTTTATACATCAACATGAAATGACACTGTTGGCCCTTATATTTGACATATATATCTGCTTTATTATTAAAACAATTATATATCTGTAAGTGGCAGAAAGGCTTTTTTAAAAGTATTTTTTGTACTTTTTTTGAATTGCTTAAAAAGCTTCTTGTTTTTTTTTTAAATAATACATCTTTAGAGCGCAGCCGAGCTCAGTGTTCTAACTTGTTTCTCTTAATCTATATGGCTTCAACCTACGCGAGGAAATATTACCCAGCTGCGTATATCCGCGAAATTTGTCGATATTTTGATTTTAATTCCTAAAAGAATTTTTCTGAATGAACGTGTCCAAAAATTAATCTCTGGACGGAATTTTTTTAGAGAAGTTCTGAAAATCAGGTCGTTTATGTTTATTAATGTGCTTATTACGAATTTCTGCTTTGGCACCAATTTTTTCCTAAAAGTACAAAAATTTGTTATTTTTATTTTTTCCTTATAACTTAAAAACATTAATTCGAATTACTTCTAATATTCGTTTTACATTAAATTAAACAAGAGTAAATTACATATAGTTTTGATTCTAAAGATTTTTTTGTTTGATCAATCCGTTTTGAAGTGGGTGCGAGTCGAAAATTAGGACACTAGGTGACCCTATAGTGGGGAGCTAAAAGGGGTTGGAAAGTTTTGGAGAAGCTTTAAAAATATAATAATTTATGCTTTTTGGGTTGCTGATTATAAATTTCAATTTTGCCACCTCAAATGTATCCCGGATACATAAAAAAAAAAAAAAAAAGGTGCACAAAATATAAATTTCGGCATTCCATCTCATAGTTTTATTGTCATGAAATATGTACAACTGTTTAGCTGGTATAACGTGCCTAATACCATCCACAAGATTCTTCTGTATGGTAGCACTATAATTTCAGCGAATTGGGATGCTCGCTGAAGAAGCCCAGACGGGAAAATAATTATCGAGGGTATAGACTTGGGCATTCCCGGAATTCAGCAGTGTCGCTACCAATGAGGATGTCATTGGCATCCTCTCTTTTAATTGCTCAATTATTTTCGATATCTTCTGAATTATATATTGAAATTGTTTAAATCCTATTGAATCGGGGTTGGCTGCATTCGATTCAGCGTTAAAAAATACATTCGGTAGTTATATTCAGCTCAAAACAAGATGAGGCTAGTTTTTTTTGCAAAAAGGCCATTTTTTTTACTACTGTGCGACGTTTTTTGTGAGCAATCCTTACTTTGTTTCAATTTCAATTTCAAGTCAATTATCTTAATCTCAATCATATTTAATTATATTAATCCTTCTTATTGCGCAGACTTCTCTGAACTGGTTATGACAGAAGAAGGTAATGGCTCGTTAGGAATCTAATTCCATTAGATCCAGCTCGCGTGGGCCCCCTGAATATATAATAGGACCCTCCTGATTACGTAGCGTACTTGTACGGGAATTAACCTTGGTCGAATCATCCTTCGCCTCTTGAGACGTTTTCCAAGTAAGGAGCTTAGTTTAAGTTGTCTGCGAATTGGCAAATTAGAAGCGATAATTGGATACTTTACATAATGGCAGTGTTACCTTTAAGACGATAATTACTAAAAACGGCTGTTTTTAATTTTATTTCATTGTTTAATGCAGATTTATATATTTTTTAAACTTAAATTTTTATTAACGTTAGCGGAAGAGCTAGAAGGGGAGTAGGCGGGCACACTGGTGCAGGATTGGGGACTCCAGAGCTAGAAGTTCTAACATAAATATCATAGTTTAGCGCTTTTATTTCCTCAAATAGGCCAAGTAATTACACCCATTTAATTTAATAATTTTATTTTCTCTTAATTAAAAAAAATTACATTCCAAGTGTCTTTGTCGTTGTTACAATGTCTTAGAACCCTCGCTTTTATAAATTATTGAAGTTAATTCGATAATCCTTTCGGGCTATCTATTGCTATAGATCTTGGCATAAAGGCGGGTTTACACCGCAATGTTACTAATAACACTGTTATTAGTAAAATGTTATAACATTTTTGTTATTAGCATTTTGATATCTGCTTTTTGCACCGATCAATAGTGATCAACATTCCTATTAACCAAGTTTCTTACAAAAATGCTAATAACTTTCCGTCGGACTGTCGGATTAAAAAACGAGATGCTTTTAGCAAAGTTATAACCTGCTACAAGCTTCAATACTTGTATTAAACGGGTTTACTGACATTCTTCAGTCTGTACGGCTCCCAGAGCGATTGCATAATTTAGGTTATTGACAAAGTAATGATGTCAGTAGTAAATGTTATTTGCAAAGTTATGTACAAAACTGATATTAACATTTTAAACGAATTGGTATAATTGAAATTATATTTTATTAGCACGCTTTATTGATATTTTTTAGAACAAATCTTTGATAAATGTTAGTGAGGTGTTAATTATTCGTATTATTAAGTTATCGTGTTATCTCCGGTGTATATTCACCTCAAAACTAAAACTGTTTCTAATTCTATGGGCTGCGTTAGCAGTTTTTATGAGCATTTTTAATCCTTTTTTTTTTATTGTTTCTGGCTTAGGTTGACATCCTGCTGAATTATATAAAAATACAAAAACATGCTTTCACTAATTTTTTGTTCTTTCATTACAATAACAAGTGTTAAATTATGAATATGTTTATCATTCCCCATTTTTATAGATTAATAAATAAATATTATGTACATATGTATGAATGTAAATGACAAATGTTTTTTTATAATTGTTGGTATTGTCGTATTTATTACTTGTATTAATTGACGTTCTTCTTTTTTTTTTCTTTTTTTGCCTCCATAAAATTTAAAAGTGCCTGAGAATCACTCATATGTATTAACGTATATGCAAAATAATTAAAATAAAGAGGTAAAAATGATCGTGTACTGAGGACCTCTGTTTGTCATTAACGCCATAAATAAAATATACTGTCCTCAACTTCTTGTTTACATCATAAACTTGAGATATGTTGGTAAATATTTTTCGGGGATGGAGTATTGGATATCAGATAGCAAGGAGACAAAGGGAGAGGACGAAGGGCTATTAAGATAATGCCTTGAGCGGATCGATATCTCGCTGGAGAAATGATTTAGCTCTTCAGCATCCCCCGAGCAGGGACATTTCTCACTCCCCTCTTTTTCAACTCCGAGCACAGATCCTGCCATATAATAAATTAATATAGCATAATACCGCCTTCCTCGGGAGGAATCTCCCATTGAGCTCTCGGCATATTTGCATAAGAATGGACTACGATTGAGATGATGGCTCTTATTTATATTCCGTATAAGCCGGCTTTTGTTTTCGGAAAAGGAGGATTGAAATCGCTTTTGAAAAATTATACCCTACATTAGGTATGCTGACGTCAAGGATAATTGTTGACAATAGATGAAATCAAGGAGAAGACGCTAATATCTAACTTTTCTCCGAATCGGACTAGCCATTTTCGAAATATAGGTGTGTCAAGAAAAATGCGATTGGGCATTCGTAAGCGAAAGTAGTGGATGTAATTTAGTAATGGGCATTCGTAAGCGAAAGTAGTGGATGTAATTTAGTAAAAATGATACTGAACCATTTGTACAATAATCCCCAAGCTTCCTTCAATTTTGGGTCAAATCGGTTGAATATTTTTCGAAATATATGCGTGTCAAGGAAAATAAGTTTGCTCATGCGCAAGCGAAAGTTTTGGATGGATTTGATGGAATGATAATATACCACTTTTTATAAATCTCCATCTCTCCTCCAACTTTGGGCCGAATCTGACATCCGTTTTCGAAATATTGATGTATCAAGAAAATGTCTACCTTATCTATATCTATGTTAATTTATATTATTAAATTTAGTTCTTTATTTTCTTTAATTTATTAATGTTCTTTATATGCTAAAGTTTGTTCTTTATTTACTTGTTTGCTTTTATTCGTTCGTTTTTCCATCTCAATTGTGATTTACATTACTTTTTCAAATTTTAATGAATAATTGATATTATTCTTATTGTTTCTCAATTTCTAGTCCTGTCCAAAATAACACCCCATCGCAAGTCCAATGTAACACCCCCATCGGGGATAAATTTGTCACTTTGAGTATTTACATATTTTAATTGTTACAAATTCAGCACACCAGAGAAGAACATCCATTAACATGCCGCTACCAATAAAAGGGTTTCATCTGATAAAATACACCTTCTTGATTTTAAAATATATAAATCAAACGTGGTTAATCAACTTTGTTTAAAAAAATGTCGGGGAAGATATCCCCGCTCTATCCTACTAGCTCTAGTTACTAGACGAAATCCGACTGTCAGAATTTAAGGACATGAAAATAATAGAATAAAAATATTGAAAGGTATAAGGAGTTGTCAACAATTAAAAAATAAATTTATATTTAAATATTAATTATTCCGATAAATTTAAAATTCGTGAATAAGCTAGAGGTGTTTTGTTTTTCAGATTTATCTAAAAAAATTATAGTAACATATGCAAAATTTTAGGTTTTTATAAATCAATATATTTACATAAAGTTGGATCCATACCCATAAAAAATTGTGACCATTTCGACACGCGACGTAAAATTTTGTATGTGCGTGGAAATTTTAATAAATATGGACATTACAAAGCATGCAATCAATGAACTGAATAAATTTGAAGATACCTAATTCATCTTCGGCTGTTGATCAATGCCCCGGGTTCAAGACAGCATAATGAAGCATTGTTCCCTGGTAAACGAGCCAGGAACTTATTGGGAACGGGTTTTCAACTGCTAGAATAAGTTAGTACTAATACTGGAATTAGGATGTTAGTATGCTGCGAGGCAGGAGGGCATATTTTAGCATGCTATATATAATTCAGCCGCTGCCCATCCATCAACCCCTTCTGCTTTAGCGGGTACCGACAATGGATTTACCTATCGCATCGCAGTATGTTTTATGTATTTATCGACGGATGTACTGCTGCATTTAATGTCGAGATCTAAATGTTTGTTGCCGGATGAGCATTGGGTTACATAAGCCGTGGATTTGAAGTGCGTAATAATTATGAATCCTTTTACGCTGTAATCGATGAGGTACGCCAAAAACGATTTTTTTTTGCTCAATTTAATATTTTTTTTATTTGATTAATGCACTGCACCGACGATATTTTTTTGCTACCAGATCATTTTTTGCCAGTATCCAATTGGCGTTATTTTATTTAATTAAATATCTACATGCTTATCTCAACAAAACTATTGGACAGACTTAGCAAACCACAGGTGTTTCACAAAGAAATACTTTTTTTTTTTTACTAAATGAAATTAAACTGAGGAATGGGAATCGGTCTGTTTTAAACCCAAACTTCTCAGAGTAAGGTTTGCTGGCAATGAGTCGGGCTGTATATATTTCGCCATACGCATTCTAAAAAGTTCTAAAAAGTAATTTCTCTGGAATTTCAAGCTCCATCAATATACCATATAACTGATTTGAATCAGTTAACAAATTTTTACTTTAAATTCTTTTCTTGAAGATTTTTAAATTTATTTAAAGCACTGTTTATGGTCTTTTAAACCTGCTATTTTTAATTACCCTGCTCATTAGTTACAGAGAAATAGGTTTGGAAATAGAATATGTTTTTATTTTTCCAAGTTTAGAATTTAATGTTAGAATTCAGTATATTTTGTTGTAATGGAATCTGTAATTAAATTATTTCTTTTTTTTTTTCAATTTGTTTTACTTACTTATTTATTTATTTTTTTTAAACAGTATTCATATCTCCTAAAATCTAATCCAATGATGTGGTGATTTCAATTTACCGAATTGGGGAATACTGCAGACAGACTTATGAAATTTGTTGATGTCTTCACGTAATCGACATAATTCGATCATAGGAGTTTAAAAAACAAATGATTTAATATTTAATTCAAGAGAAACAATATTTTAAGCATATAGTTTTCAAAAATATTGTTTTTATATAAATTTATTGCTGTTTCAGGTAAGTTGCAGTTCCCTCGTTTCGTATACTGTATATTATGTAAGTACAGTTAGTTACTTTTAGATTTCTGTATTCGTTACTATTACTGTATTGATGTCGAATCAGTAATTTAGTTCGAAATCAACATGTAGTAATCCTAATATTTTATCCTTATAATATCCTAATATAATATTTAATAATGCCAAATAGAGTGCGATGCTTTGGTAAAATATTTCAATTACTATAACTTTATGTAGATTACAGCAGTCGATAAACTTATTTATATATATATATATATATATATATATATATATATATATATATATATATATATATATATCTTAACGGCATCGTTTTCACTGTTACTTATGTTTTTTTCTTTTACTTTTGAATGAATTATTCTAAAACATTTTTTTTAAATGCACAATCAAATTTTTTGGGATAATTGAAATATTGAAACATACCGGATTTTTTAAATAAAAATTTTCATTGAAGGGCTTCTGTGGGTAGCTAAAGTTTCCATAATAATTTTTCTTTTATAATTTTACACTGTTCAAGTTGGTTATTTTTATTTCATTAAAACAATCTTTTTAAAGAAATATCTCAGTCTGTAAATGCATATCTTTTAAAATATCCAAATAATGTTTTAAAAAATAATAAAATTTATCGGTCAAATCCCACCATCGCACCTCTGGCTGTAATCGTCCCCCTCTGTAGACACAAATATGATTAATGGTGATTCCAATTCACTGAGCACGTAGTCCGTTTAAACGGATCTGCTGTCAGGGTCGGATTTAGAGTGTATGATAAATCCATCCAATTACTCACAATCAGTATATTTTCAAGATAAAAAAAAAAAATTCTCTTTGATAAATTTCAATAAAAATATTTAGTATTTTCGAAACGATGGAAAGAAAAAAGTTTTGGAATTGTTGCAATGAGATAAAAGAAGAATAGTTCAGGCGTTTTAAAAAATAAATTTCCAATAGATTTTTTCAACGTGATTATTTGGAGAAAAGTAGTAGAAACAAATTGTATATGTTTTAGATAAAACATCTAGCAATCTGGTGAAAACAAATTCATAAACACGCCGAAAAGTGGGTTTTCAGATTTAAAATATTAATTTAAAAAATTGGTAAAATTTTTGAAATGACATTTAATTGGTAAACCTTTGGAATTGCTACTAACAACCGTTAAGAGGTCTAGATTTTCAGACCAGACTATATTTTCACCCACTGCGCATGCGCAATTAAATCCTCAAACCGACGTATCCTTCTCAGTTGGAACGCTGGTGTAGTGTTAGGCCAGACTTCCCGCCTTTTTACGAAGGGGTATTGCAATGCTAAGAAGACTCTCTACAGAGGAAAAATGATAATTTGATCCATGACCAACTCATTCGGGTTATGCTTTAACCAATTTCGATCCAAGGACCAAGTCAGGAACTGCGAACCATCATACGCCAGGGAGCGGAAGAATGGTAAGCCAGAGGTGTTGTAATGATCAACGATTGCTGACAACAAGTGGCGCATCCGGATTTGTTGAAGCTCAACGCCGCCTTTTCATTAGAAAATGAATACAATTTTCTAAAACTTCATGGACGAAAATCTATTGATCCTTAGTTTTACACATAACTGGTAAATTTTTTTCACCACTTGGACTAAACTTCCCAGATCCGAAGCTAAAAGAACGTTGAAGAGATGGGCCACGATATTTAAACTTCAAGATGGTGTAGGAAGAAGGCGGTGGGGACAAGAGATCTATTCGGTAAAAGGCGGGAAGTCTGACCTAACCCTACATGACTATTCCAAGTGAAAAGGATCCATCGGTTTGAGTATTTAATTGGGCATGCGCAGTGGGTGAAAGTATAGTCTGGTCTGAGAATGTAGACCTCTTCAAGGTCGTTAGTAGCTATTCCAAAGGTTTACATCATAAATATGCCGAAAAGTGGGTTTTCATATTTAAAATGTTAATTTAAAAAATAAATAAATAAAAAATAGTTCTTGATAGCGTTTAAAGAGTTTATCGAAAAAATGAGTTTTAAACAATTGGGTCAGTCTACAACTTTTCGTAAACAAAATTAAAAACCGAGAAATAAGGCCATTTATGAACATTTTATTACAGGACTTGTGATAGTTACAAGAGCTTGTTTTGGGCCCTAATTTGTGGATTCTGATAGTGCCTCTCTAGTGGTGAGGTAAGGGAGGGGAAATTACAAAGGGCGGGAGAAGGCTCTCTGACGGCCGAGCATCGAGCACTGGAAGAATCCTAGAAAGAATTCTAACGCTACGTTTAAACGCGTTTTTTAGGTATTTAATCGAACCTCACATATATTTCATGAAAACAGGGTTTTAGAGAAGCTCTTCGGGAATAAACAGCGCTTTGAAAAATCGCTAAAGGACTATTTTGGCCCTTGTTCAAATCTTTTTTTTTCGAAAACATCTGTTTTCACATATTCTCAATTTCCGGGAAAAGGAGTAATTTTGCATAAACTTTAAATCGTAGATAACTAACAAAAGCCACAGTTTAAGGATCAAAACAAGTTTCTGCGACAATCACAAGCCCTGTAATAAAATTTCCGAGTACTACTTTTTATTATTCTTGAAGAAATAAATTTCACATCTTAAACCTGAAAAAAAAACATTTTTCAGCATGTTTACGAAAGTCACCAAGTTGCTACATACCGATTTTACCTAAACCCTATACAGTCTGATCCTACTGTTTTTCTTCTAATTATGGCGTTGAGATAGTCAATTGGAAATTTATTTTAAAAAATGAATATATTGTCTCTATCGCGCCATGACTAAAGGACCTTGAAGCTGTGAAGGTGGAAGTGGGCGGCAAAACATGACCAAGTTCATCTGACGCATCAGTTGTTAATATTTAAGGGGAATACAAAATTTTTATATATTTTTTTAGTATACTGGTTATTAGATCATCATTTTTTTATTTCTAGATTTTTTTTTTTATAGTTCCTCGATTTGCTTTATATCCTTTTATTAGTACGATTATTCTCATAATTATATTTATCAAGTTGTATTTATTTCTGACGGTTTTCAAAAAGTTTCGCTAAAAAAAAAAAAATAATAAAAAATCTTAAAAATCAGTATTAGCAATTAATAAAAATTGTCATGACTATTTCGTTGGTCTCAATGGAAAACCACGTCAGTACAAATCGTTTTGATTCAGTGTTATTTTATTATTGCCTAATTAATTGTTTAAACCTACTCGTTAGTATAGGTTTTGATCTCCCTTGTCTACCCGATTGATCCAGTATGCTGTGTGGTTTGGCAACTCAACACAGTTGAGCAGCACTCGAAAATTTTTGTTTGTTTTCGAACTCTCTGCTTTCATATAATATTTATAAACATATCTCTATTTGACGAAAATTCAATTTATTTAACGTTTTTTGTCTCCGTTTGAAAATTTGGTATTTGGCAGTGACGTGGATTGGCGTGGAACCAATATTTTTTTTAATTTAACTGTTTTCATCGCCAAATTACGGGGAAGGGTTGTAATGATTGGGAAAAATGAAAAATATAATATTTATTTAGCCCTAATTTATCAATTAATTTATTTAATATTTATTTAACCTTATTTATTTATGTCCCCTCTTAACTGACAGTTGTAACAGGCAGGAGGTTTTAGGAACTCTATAATCTTTTTATATATTAATTAATGACGATATTGTATGATTGAAATGAACGACAAATCGGAGTAAAGAAAAATTAATGTTCTAATGATGGGAATATCACCCCGAAACGCCAAAAGTGAAATGATATGAGTGGTAAATTAAATCAGTTAAAGGCTTTCTTATTCACTTATAAATATTGAATGACCACATATTTAATAAACCATTTAATAAACTCATTGAAGGCCATCAAAGCCAACTTATACATCTTAAAAGTTAAATTAATTGTATTAAATCTAGACATTTAACATAGGTAACTATATACTGTCCTGAACTGATCTAGATTGTTATATTTACCCAATTATACAAACAACTTTTTAGCATCTTCTCGAAAAACGATACAGGCACAGTTAAAATTCAACAAGAACATGTCAATATGATACGGGAACATACAGACAGGCGTCCGCTATCAGAAAACATGTAAAAGGTGCGTTTTTGAATTTTCTTTTCCGATGTGTTTGATATTTTGGGTCTTTTCCGTTTCTAACCAGTTACTAAACGGTGATTTCTGTGATAATGTCTATTATTTTGCATACTTAATTTTAAGCATATGGTGTTATTATCAACTAACCTCGTTACCTCCTTTGTTTACACTACAAAGTTCTAAATTCGGGTAAAATTAATTTCTCTACACTTGTTACTGATTTTAATACCGAGGATAGTTATGTTCGTTATCACACAGTTCAGGGTGAATGTCATACCTCGTAGAAAACTGTGTCCAAATGGTTACGATATAGAGCCTCTCCATCAAGAGAGTTCGTCTGTAATTTGGAGGTGAGAGAAGAACCTGTCATGTTACCTCTATGAACTGGAATGTGGTTTCAAGGCTGTAAATTACCATTTAAGAGGTCACTATGGTCTATATATTCTTGGGCAAACGAATATTCTACAATTAAGTGGTACGAAAAGGAGCTACAAATGAAACCTGAAGATTTAGATCTATAAATCTTTTTATATTGCATACTTATTTTATGGTTTGACAATGCAAATAAATGTTTATTTTTGTTGGTCATTGCATAAATTATAAATAACCTAAACTTTAGCATCACATGTTAAACTAGTGATCACATAAATCACCGGTTAGTAACTGCGGTACTCGAAACGGAAAAGACCCTATATTTTTAATCCTTCGACTCACTACCACAGAATAGGGCTGGCAAGACAATTCAAAGTTCTGTACAGTGCCAAGGGTTCATGGCAGTTCTACAGATCTACTTTTGAGTCACCTGAGACGTGTTGGTGGAGCCAAAACCTCCGGCTATTTATTTACAAACTTATATCTGACTGATTTAACTGTTCTATTTGAATATCATTAAAATATTTTCACGATTGTTTATGATTTTTTACTACGATCATTACTTAGTATGTTTATTACAATACAATAAAACCTCCTCCGTTGTTCTATTTTAATCATAAGTGTTAACAATAACTATCCAAATTATTTTATAATAACTTCGCTTCTAATAGTATAAATAATCCAGTTAAGTAGAAAAACTTAATGTATGACGAATGTAAAAAACAAGTAGAACTTCAGTATTTATGAAAATCAAAATTATACTATAAAAACACTACAACTTCAACGCTTGATGGCTCTTGGATTCAGTACTTGACGAGGGGTCTTTCTTAACCCGTCATTAGGATAGGACTTGGCCTGACCTAGATATTTCGTTCAACCTCTTGAAGGATCAGACACTCACTTTCTAGAGGCTGGGTGTGCCCCAGGTTGGTGTCCCGGCTCCAGAGACAGATTTGATACAGCGGAATTTAAATTTCCTGCTTTTGCAGGACTCAAAACGAATTGTCAAATATTAAGTACTATGTAATAATTAATTTATCCCAAAATTAAATTATACACTACCACGGGAACTCAAATCAGTCTCGTATATTATTTTTAACTTACTATTGGATTATTCGCATGAAGGTCATTCTCCAATTTCGGTATTATTTCAGTCACAGAGCTTTTTAAAAATGATCAGCCATCTGAATGATTTTTTTATGTTATTATTCTCTTTGAGGCCAACATTTCCTTCTCATTTTGAGTTCCAATAATTAATGGGTAATTAATTATAAAATATATATAATGCAGTCACTTCCTAGTTCTGTCGAAAAGCTGAGGCTGTGACTTTACAAATCGCTGGAACCAGTTTCTTTTGTAGTAAACAAAAAAAAAAAAAAAAGCCTATCATTTATGTTAGGATTCTTTCGATTATTGGCATAAAATATAATTTGAATTTTAGATGGAAAACACCAATCACCAATCTATTTTTTTTTCCTCTGTTTCACAGTTTTTGGTCGTTCCCTAGGCCGTTTTTGAAGTGCCCGCCAATACATCCTCAGAAAGGGAAATTTGAATGATTATGTAATCAGATAACAATAGTAGAAATCTGAAAACATATTGTCTCCTTCATTGTCTTCAGTTGCTTTTAGAATGTGGAAATGAATGTGAAGTGTTTGAGTTGTTTTAATTGACGGTCACTCCCTAGTGCTCAACAAAATCAATACCGGTAAGACTTATGCTTTGCGTATTACATAGTTTTCTTGCACTTCATAACTTTCTGCATATCTTTTTTTTTGTTTTTTTGTTTTTTGTAAAGCTTCTCTGGCGATTGTAAATGAAAAATGGTTTATTTGTCACTCCCGAGCCTCAATAAAAATTCCTAGGTGGCTAGGAAATATTGTTATAGGTTAATATTCTTTCAATATTCACTATTCAAATCGCAAACCATTTATTTTTGCTTCCTCTCTACCAAAGGTTAGGAAACTTCGTATTTGAGCAAGAAATAAAAAAAATATAAACAAGTGTCCTTAAAAATCAAAATTTTCACTGGTTTTTTTGGGTTTCTATACTAAACCAAAGATATGGCCGATGTTTTTTAAACCATATTCATGCAGTCAGTCACTCCCAAAGATAAGACTTTTTCGTTAATTCGATTAAAAAAAAATCGATATTTGAAAAAATACAATATTAAGTGTGTGTCTGCTTCAAAAAGTTGTCAAGGAGCATTTCCTGAAGGCAATAACAACTCAAAAAATCAAAACACGAAATGATTTCCGAAAAAGTTTGATAACTAAATAGCATAATTTTTGGAAGAATGGCCCATTTGTGTTATCTATATAATGAAATCCTTAGGGGTATCCCCGACCGTGTCGGTCATTTAGAACCGCTAAACACTCACAACCGTTTAGTATGGCGGGTACTGTATAGCCTGCCCCTAGTCTCTAGGTTATATCAATTGAAAATTTATGAACATTTGATTGTGAATGTATAGAATACCTGTAGACAACTTTATTGTGGGAGGGGGGTGGGGGGCATAAATGAATAAGGCTAAATAAATAAATATTATATTTTATAATTTTTCTGAGTGATTAAAACAGTCCTTGGGACCTGACCTTCTCCTTTCTCCCCTAGTTTACTAAATAAAATCAATATTTGATATATATTACAAAAACGTGGCATATGCAGTATTTTTAGATTAGTGATATGCATATACTTGTTGGATAGTATTATATATAACAGAAAAGTATGCATAATATTGCATTTTCTTATATATTCTACATATATATTCTTAACGCTGCCTTCTAATTTAATACTTTTTAAATGGTAATTTCTGATTAAAGGTATTTAAAGCTTATGTGGCCTTTCTTACTCCAATTATTGCTATGTATAATTTTATCAAAGAAATGTTCTCAAGAACAAATTTGATAGGTTTCTAGTATTTTTTGTATGTTTCATCCTTAAAGCCAATGAGTAATTAGTTCTATTGAAATCATTTTTCGAAAATTCATGTTTGTTTATATCATTACTAATTAACCCTTTTTTACAACATAAAGTTTTGAAAATGTTTGCTTCTTAGTGTGGGAAGATTGGATATATAGCCATTATATATCCAATTATATCCAATTATTATATTTCCACGTCGTTAATATAAATATTTTAGCTTTTATCATTCCTTAAAATTATATCACTCTACCGTAACTCTTCGTGAACGCTACATGGGTACATCTGCCCTACATGGTATACTCTTTAATCTTGCCTAGCGGAAACATAGATTGCATTGGAAGGTATTCAACAAAAAATCCTTGGCAAGTATCCAAGCTTCTGTGCCAATAGGTCAAGTTCAACGTCTCCAATGTGTTCTCTTCAAATAATAGTCCTACGGTTTTAGGAGAATCCAGTATAGATACTGCATTCTCATATAATTTCATTATTTTAAATTTAAAATTTTTTCTTATACTTTCATATAATATTTACCGCATTTCTGCAGTTGCCATTAGAAGGATCTTTAACATGATCAGGAGGATCTTTAATTTAATCATACTGCAAACTTTCTTTCACTTTAATTCCAGTTTTATTGCCTGATACAACTGATTTTCATTATTTATAAAATTCTCACTTCGAATTTAAAGAGATAAGACCGAATACCTTATTCAAATTGTTTAACGTTATTTTAAAACATATTAATATCTGGGTCATTCTTCGAAAATAGGGAAATCATAGTTCCTAACCACCCCAGGTAGAAACAGGGCTTTTTTTTATGCACCTGGCAGACATTTTTTCATTGATTGTGATAAAGCATGCTCTTAGATTGTTTTATCAGGGGTTAGTTGCCATGTTAATAATAATTTTATATGTGTATAAATGTTCTAAGCCTTAAAATTCTTTCTCCTTCACATGCCCCATTGCTTGAATTTTCTACATTGATTTTGTTCAACTGCCTGTAAACCTAATCCATGTTTGCCAAAATAAATTAGGTGTGAAAACAAGCTCAGTATTTTCAGAAAAGAAAAGCGAATTCATCATAAAATTATTACGTAGACAGTTAAATCAATTTCTTGTCCCTTGGCCATGTACCTCATCCCCTCCCTTCTTTCAATAATGGGCGCCTAGGAAACTCACGAGTCCTCTGGAGGTGGAGAAAGCAATCGGCAAACCAATTATACAGGAGGGAATAGTCGAGGCCCACTCGCTCTTCAGTCATTGGTGGTTTAATTTTTATCTTCCTTTTTCTTCATATACAGTTTATGTTAATTTTGTGTTATTCAAATAAATATTTTTTGGAAAGGAATTTACCGTTAGCTTTACGTTAACTTCAGACTTAAGATATGTCCACGTTTTTCGAACAAACGGGGAAGGGGACACATAGCATGCGATATCGAATCGAAATTCGAACAGTGTGGACATTGCTTTATACTTAATAGCCATATCCAAATTGTGTGCAATTTGCTTGGCCTCAGTATACTTCTTTCGGAGACATTCCTTTACTTCTGAATCCCTCGATCCTTATTAAAATCAAAGACTTGTTTAAATATTTTCGACTTTGATTCAATTAAAATATCTTACATATTAGAATAATAGATGGATCGTCCAGATGGATCGTCTTCAGGAATACGAAGATTAATAGAGATAAGATCAAAGCTATAAATAAGCGGCATTGAACTCTTATCATATCATTATTTATATTGATTGAGGTTTTATCTTATGTTTATTTGCATAGTTCTGAATGACGAATCTATTCCTCTATTGACGTGCCTAGTAACAAAGTGAAAGCTCTGCTTACCTATAGCTTTCATCCCTTTATCCTCAGTCATAAGATGATTTTGGACATTCTTGACAAATTGTTGCTGTGGGAAAATGGAACAGCTTTGGGTTAGTGCCAGAAGTTGTCGAGAAAAGTGACTAGCCTGGGAAACGGCCTTCAGAAAAAAATATTCCTTGTTATTTCCTTCAAATAAATTCTGCATGAGATGAAGTCGAAGTTGAAGGATGGCTAGATATCCGGTTCGGCAAATATTGATGGGATCTGTATAAACTCCATTGAGAAACCGGTTTGCTTTAACAAGGAACATTTCTTTTCGTAAATAATTCATTCTTTTGCGTTTCCTCTTTCTACGGCTTTATTGTTGTTTTTTTTGTGAATATATACCTGTCTTTTATTTGGTCTTATTCTTTCTTTCGTTTTCAAATTTGTTTTTAAATATCTAAAACTCCGATTTAGTTATTACCTTTTTACTTTTTTTATTATTATTTTGAATAACAAACCTTTGTAATCGACTAGGAATAAAAAAAAAAAAAAAAATTAGCCCACCTCAAAATATGAGATTATACATTTCATGATACGTAATATCCTAACATCTAACAACAAAAAACAAAATATATTTTTTTTTTATATTTTGCACGAAAAACACAGGTCACTCTAGGATGATCCTCGGAACTCTAGATTACCTTCCGCCATTTGATTTCAAAACGACGGCCAATTAGAGGTTTTATATGCTGCCCTCTCGTCCTTCGGCTTTTCTCCGACATTTTTATTTCTTGTAGCAATGAAAGCTTTGGATTTATTTTAATAACTAAAGTCACGCTATTTTTTTTGCAGTGTTTTAAGTACCTATAAATGTTATCAACAGCTTGAACATTAAGAATATTATAAGGGTGGAATTTTGATTCAGACTTATTAGATTATTTAAGTGTCATGGGCGTAACTAATTTATAGCAAATAGTCCCTTAAACTTCCGACCAATCTTGTGCTTCCTCGAAGATCTAAGGTAGAGAATTCGGGTAATAGACAGATTTTTTTTCTCTTTAAATCCCGCTTAATTTTAATGGTAGGTCGTTATCTCTATTTGTATAGACTCCACATTCGCTCCTAAACTACTAATTCGGCGACATCTAAGGAATTTTTAAGCATTGGTTCATTGATGTGGAACACGAAGTTTCCCGGAAATAATTATCAATGAACATTGGGAGTCTAAGACGATGGACGATCCACCGAGAAAAATCAAAATCGACCTTCATATATATATATTTATAATTGTTTTTCTGCTTCTATCCTGAACTCCTCAGGTCAAACCAATTCTTAGGATCTAATTAAACGAAAAAAATCCTTTAAATGGATTTTAAAAATGGTACCATTCGTTTTTTTTTATTTTTTGTAATTAGATATAATAAGTGTTTTACTATAATTTACAAGGTTTCGTCCCTATAATTTTCAAAGTTTCGTTTCTATAATCTTCAAGGTTTCGTCCCTTTAATCTTATTAAAACATTACTTTTATTTTTAAAAAGTATTGAACTTGATTGCTTGAAAATTCTGAGTCGTTTTTACGAAAAACAGAAATCGTGCATTTGTAAGAAGAGGTACAATACGAAAAAAAATTATTTTTCTTTTTTTGCTTGATAAGCTTCCAGTGACGTATATTTCTTAATAAATAAAGGTCAGATTTTTAGTTTTAATATTTACCATTATGTTCTTTGCCAGCACATTCACTGGTTGTCTCACCGACAGGTGTGAATATAAAAAATAAAGCCCAAAAAAACAAAAAAAATGTTTACCCCAATGGAAAATTATTGTTAGTTTAGCTATTATAAGTTTACCAGTCAAGAATACTGTCTTCAGTCGAACTCTGATTAGAGAGTAGCTTGATAAAGATAATAATAAATTATTTGTAATGTTGTTATTGTATTATTCTTTATGAACAATTGATAACATCATATTTGTTTATTGATCTAAGGTGAAATGTGATTTATATCAATAAATGAAAGCTGAAAATATTAGTGGTGAAATATTTTTTTTCAAGATTTTTTTTTCAAATTCAATTTATTGTTTAGTAAAAAAGTTTTTTTCTTTCTAAATGTATTTTCATTATACATAAACTTTAAAGGAGTTTATGTGAAATATTTTCACCTTCATTTATTTGTTTATGTTAAAAATGTTTATTTGTACTTTAACACATTCAATAAAATATTCTGAGTTGATTTTTTTTTCAAATTCAATTTATTGTTTAGTAAAAAAGTTTTTTTCTTTCTAAATGTATTTTCATTATACATAAACTCTAAATGTATATGTATAATTTGATTCATGATTGATAATTAAATGATTAACACATGAAGATGAAAATATCAACACCTTACCTTTTTTGTGTTAAAAAAAAAGTTACATTATTGATATTTTATCTGTGAGTTCAGAATGAGCGATATACTTCAATCGCTTCTCATGTAAAATTCCACTTTGTAATATAATTTACAAATACAAAGGAAGATCAATTTATATTATGATTTATTCAATTGTGAAAAAGAACCTCCCGTGACAATTATCTTTATTATTAAAAAAACATTTCTATAATACTGTCATCGAAGTTTCGAAATCTTCTTCGTCTTCAGGATGCTTATTTTCTACAATACAACATAAAACAATTACAACCAATATATATTCATAACATTACTGCATTTTTCGTTACATATTAAAATTACTTACCTTCTAATTGCACAGTGTCTCCCTCCTCCTCTCCCTCCCCCCCCCCCTCCCCCATGTCCTCACATCCTTACAATTTTTAATAATGAAGATAATTGTCACAAGAAGTTGTTTTTCACAAATAATTAAATCATAGCATAAAATTCCACTTTTTTCGAATTGTGGGAATCTTCTTCGAAATAAGCGAAATATCAATATTAAAAGAAGTTTTTAAGCGAGCTAACTTTTATAAAATCATTCTGTTGAATTATATTAACAATGCTAACAAAATCCGTAGATATTGTGTTTAACCTTATTGCAGTTTGCGCATATATTCAAATTTAAATAAATAATTTTGAAATACGGATGCATTAGTTTTCAAGTAACTCAATAATATGACATGATTGGGACATCAAATTAAAGGGGATAATTAATTGTCAACTGTATATGAGCATAATCCATTCAAATTGCCTTGATTCATGTGGTCCTTTAGATGGTTCTGATGAAGGTAAATTAAATAATTAGAGTTTAATCTATCAATAATGATTATATTGACATTTATAATTAAGAGTAATTATTATTTATAATCTGTTATCTGTACGCATACAGTTACTTATATGGGCCATTCCCACAGAGCAGACCAATCAGTGTCAAATTATGATTGTCACTTCCCATTAATGTATACGGAGTTTAAAAAAAAATTACAATCATTTACCGGATTTAATTTATCAAATTCAATTAAATTTTAGATTAAAAATTAATTATGTTAAAACCCGCTAATGTCCCGAAAGGTTAGATGCGGATAAATAAATAAAATATGTTAAAATACATTTGACAGTGAAGAATTCATTCACCGTGTTCAAACTCGAACTTTCCAACTTTTACTATCTTAACGGATAATTTAAGATTTAGCAATTAAAACTTTGAGCTACAGGTATTTCCCAAGGATAAACATCAAAATATATGAAACGATATTGGTTATAATTTTACAATCAATATTATCTAAAGTAATGAATCTTTATTATCCCGAAGAGGAGATAAATCTGGCAGTATCACTGTGTGTTTTTATTGACCGTCATTCCCTGACCGTTAATATTTAGGTATTTAATCAACTAATATTTTTTGAAACCCATTTCATAATGTTAAACGCTCGTTTCTTTTTATTTAATTCAGAATAGAAATAGAAAAATAAACTTTATTCTGGGACTAGGCCACTTTAGAATAACAAGTATGTACAACTAAAAATGAAAACAGAAAAAAAATGTCTAGCCAAAGACTACATTAATAAAAATCAATTAATATTTACAATAATCTCAATTACAATTTATAAGTAATGAAATAAAAAGATGAAGTACTGACAAAAAAAATGAAAAGAAGCGTAGAATATACAAATAATGAAACAATCCAGAGTCAAAAGAACGTTAAAAACAATTACTAACTTCTAAACAGAATTTCATGACTGGATAAAAATAGTTAAAAGATTCACAGAGTTGAAACTTTGTATGATAATTGAAAAAATTATTTACTACAAATCAGAATATTAATCTTGAATTGAAATTTCATGATTAGACAGCGTCTTTTTGGAAAATAGAGAAAAAGGTGGAATTTGAATGAAGAGAGAGAAGAAGAATGATGGATATTAGAAGGGAGGAAATTCCAGAGGACAAATGGAGCAGGCAAGAAAGGAACCTTCGAATGTTTGGGTTCTGTGGGAAGGGGTATAGAGGTCAGAAAGACGCGATCTTGTTTCCTGTGAGCGTACAGTGTATTTGAATAGTAGGAGGCTGTAGATCTAGGAAGGGTGCTGGGAGCTTATGGTTCGGTATAAGAAAGATCCAACCAAGAAAATATTCTCTGCGAGTGGAGAGGGAGAGCCACTTTAACTCTCCGTAAAGGTGTGGACACGTGAGACCGCCTCGAGGTACCGAAGACAAATCTTAAAAACCAGTTCGGGATACGATTCAATCTGTGCTCGAGTACAACCGAGAGGCCACCGTATACCATGCAGCCATAGTCAAAGTGGGGGATAATGAGTGAGGATAGAAGGAGCTTACGTTGTGGAAGAAGATGGCGAAGACGATGGAATAATTTCAGGGTGCTTATTGACAGTTGGGAAATTTGGGCAATATGGGGTTTTCAGGAAAGCGTTAGGCCAATAGTAATCCCTAAATTTATGACAGAGGAGCTGAAAGTAATAGGATGATCATTTAGGATTTTATTAGAAAAGGCGGTGTTGGATTTGGGGGAGGGAGAATTGGAACCAATAAGAATGATCTGAGTTTTCATAAAATGTTCCATTGCATAGATAACGTATTGGATGTGTTAACATTGTTTTCGTCGTTTTCTCACCTACATGACGCTAGCTTTTTTTTTTTTTTTTAATGCCTTATTTTCTATTAATCTGCATTAATATATTAGTATCAACATATATTGTAATATATGTAATATATTTGTTTGTATATAAGTTAATATTAATTAAATGAGGACACCTATAATTATAATATCTATATAATTAACTAATATAATATAACTATTTCCCGAGGACATGGAGTAAGTAATGATACGTTTGCCAGAGCCCTTACCAACAGCATCAAATCTGATGAAATTAGAGCAGTTCCAAGTTCAGCAATCACAGCACTTTGAGGTATGGAAGTCCTCCAGATTAGTGAATTTATTTTCTAAGCTACTTTGGATGATCACCAGAATTAAACAATATACTAATTAAAGCCATTATTTCATTTGATATTTCAAAAGTAACTAAAATTAAAAAAAAAAAAAGTTTAGTATTTAAAAGACGTAGAGCCTTATGGATCTTAGAGCCCAGTGAGCCCATGGGTCAATGATGTCAGCAATATCTGACATCATTTCATCAGTTCTCGCCAATAAGCGCCATTGCCAATTAACAATAGCATTCCCTCACTTTTCCATTTTAATTTTTTTTGTTTAATCAAGTAAAAACAGCGTAGCGGTGTATGATTGGCGAATAAGCATTAGTGAGAGTAATATCGGTGAATCTATTATTATTTTTTTTTCAGAATTGTATTCACACTTTTAATTTACAAAGAATTCTATCTGCAAAATAGCCACTTGTGTGGGAATGGCCCATATATTGTAAATTGAATATTCTATAATATTCCGGAATTCAACTTATTAAATTTATACGGACGTATCCATTTAACTAAACAACTCGAACATTGATTTGATGGATGATCGTAATTACTTACTACCAAATAAATTTGTTGACTTGTCACAAAGTGTGAAACCGGGCACAGTTGCCGTTACATAAGTGATCGAGTATGTTGTGCACGTACGAGTAGTCCATCCCCGAAGTGGGTTTAGCTGTTGTTGTTTTTGAGAGGTTCATGAATCAGCCAGGTTATTCAATCTCTTGGATTAATTGCCCTCAATGTCGGGTGTGCCGGAGACTCTATATTTAATAGCCAGAGGATGGGAAATTTAACCAGTTTCCCTTCCAGTATAGAGGAAGGTTGCGGATTCGTGAACCTTTTCAGCTGTATATTAATTCATATTAATGCAACAAGCAACTCATGTTCTCCTGGGTGAGCGAGCTAAAACCACCAGCTGTAGATCAAATAGGTTACTCTCGATTTAAAACAAATTAACATTGGGTCCGTGAGTTGAAAATAAAAACCTTTTATTTAGTCCTCAAGATCTCTAATTCGGTACAAGCAATACCGAGTTTTTAAGTCGACGAAAGATGGTAAGTTGGAACGCAAACAAATTATATCGATGCACAGTATAAATGTTTAATAATCTCGATGATATTTGTTGTGCAGAGTAAATGAGAAAAGAAATAAACTAAGGTAAATGAAAAACACTTTATAATAGATTCTTTAATGATTTTATAATAATAATAATTGAACCTGTGCAAATTATTAAACTTTGCGCAGCACTTCTGGACTAGGATCTTCTCCGTTCACTATGATTTCTCTTCTTTTTTTTTTCTTTTTTTTTTTTAACGATGTTAGGAGGAAATCTTCAAAGGACACGACTTAGTCCGTATTTAGCTGTAGCGTGGGGCTTATGTCCATTAAAGCCTCCTTCCTTCCTTCCTTTATGGCTCTCTAATCTGCTACTCAGTATTATAAACCATCAGTCTGTTTCGGTCCTGTCGAGTAGGTTTTTAATGTTTGATAGTCTCGATTCCATCTATGATTTACTTGTTATCGAGATCTCACTTGATTTCATCGAAAAATTGATTTCATCTTGAATCGAAAAATGTGGACTATAAACAATGTTCGAGTTATTTAGTTAGTCCTCTGGTTACAAGGAACTCTATAAAATATGTATGTCGTTAATTTAAGCTTTTATCCTTATTATTATAGAGTATAACTATTTATTTTTGTAATATAACGTTGTTTTACTTTTGTTAACTGATTTTTGTCTATAATTAAATATAGCTTTTTGCCATTGCCCAGTTCATCTATCATCTTGGATTTTACTACCTGTTTATTTGTCCTTATTTAAAAAAACTTTAATCGTCATTTGTTAATAATATAAACGTCATTTGTTAATAATATAAACATCGTTTTTCTCTATAACTACATCTTATTTATAATTATTAATAGCCCTAAATATGTGTAACACAATGTGATGGATTTTTTTTCATTATTTTTCCTGTAATCAGCACAAAACAGACTAACAATTTTTACTAGCAATAAATATTTTAACAATTTTTCACCGCAGACCTGTGTTATTATTGCCTTTTTCTATAAAAAATTATCATTAAAATTGGTCTTCATTTAAAAATGTTCGCAGATCCATTCATTATTATCAACTTGATTGTAGGTAAAAATTAACTTGATAACGGAAAAACAAGGTACGAAACGTCGTAGAACGAATTAACAAATAAAAGGATGTGTAAATTATGCTGGGCTTTTATAGACCTTCCTAATTTTAATAATAAAATTAATTATTAAGAATTAATATGCGCCACTCCCTTGGACCTTATGCATTTAATAAAATTTTTACAGTATCATTGAATCGGTCTTTTTTTGCTATTTAACTACCCTTTGACTGTTGAACAAGAAGCAGATGGGATCTTGATCTAATGCGATTTCCATCCCTCCTCAGAAACGATGGAAAAGTCCAGGACAAGGTCGTAATTTGAATTCACCTGGAAGTTTTAAAGCAAGGAAATACGGGGCGGGCTACACCTTCACGCTTAACCTCAATTTTATTCAGGACCCATCTTTCTCTCTTTATATGGGACTTGCATTCATAGTGGCCCCTTTTTTTCTCTCTTTTTTTATTTTATTCGAAAAGTTTCTATGGGACACATTCATTCCGCGCTGTTAATACCTCGTCCGAGGGGGATTTTCAATATCCCCATTTTTTAAAAAAAAAATTTTAACATTTAAAAAATAGGTACTATCACGAAACCACTGCTGGGTTGAAAAACAAATGAAATAAAATATAATTTCTCAATGATCTTTGATAGGGATTGATGAATTTTTCATGGCAATTATCCATTAAAGATTTTCAATCACTTCAGTCATTTGCGCTTGGTGTTAAATATAAAAAAAAAATACAATAAAGGACAATTAAATAAAGCAAAAAAAATCAAGTTAATTAAAAATTTTCAACAGTGCTAATAAAATACTGAAATTCGAATTAAGTGCAAACGATTTAGGAACTGGCAATGCGAGAAAAAATAAAAATAAAAAAGAGGGAGTAATCTGCCCTGTTTGTACTATTTATTAAAAATGATTTCAAATAAGTTATAAATAACCTTTACTAACAACATTCCTCTTTAGAAAATAATATATATATATATATATATATATATATATATATATATATATATATATATCATCATCATCAATCCGGCTTTAGTTACATTATACTTAACCCAGGTAAAGTGTACATATATTACAATTTTTTACACATTTTTAAAATAAATTTGGAGATCTTTATGTCTTAAAATATTTTTTACCGTTTAATTTTACATCCACAATTGTCGTTTATCCACAATTAGTGAGAGATATTGGATGATATACTCGTATAGGGAAACAACTTAAAAAGATATCCTGTGGGGGGAGCAGGGTTACGCCACGCTACGGGATGGGGAAAAGCCGTACATATTGATTATTATTTTTTCAACAAATTGATTTGTTTTACATTCTTTCAGTCACGTGCAATAATTCGTAAGTTGATTGTTATTTTAATAACGAAAGGCTTTGGCGCATGCGGACTAAAATGTACTACTTTAAGTTGTTTACCTAAAATTGATTCCTCAGCTATGAGGGAGGTTAGCATCCATCGGTACCTACTCCTAACTAGACATTTTTATTCTAAAAGATCCCATAATCAACTCCTTTTCAGTCTTTTGCGGATATTTTCTGCCATGTGTATCGTGGTCATGTTTTTTTATTAATTTTAATTAATTCATTAAGTAATTTTTTCTATTTCTGTAGTTCTATTATATTTCTGTGGAGGTTGTCATGAAATACTTTATATAAAGTCCGAATATGATCTCGTACCCATAGCATTTTCGTAGATAATATCCTCTAATATCCAGTTCTATTACTGACGCTCCAATTTGAACGACTAAAGTTTTTGATTGAAAAACTTGTATTTTTTTTAATTTGTGTCTTTTTTCTGACCCGTTTATTTGTGAAACCTAGGCCAGTAAGAGTAAGTATTTATTCTTTACCTAATTTTTAAATTTGATCGTTTATGTAGAAAATAATAATGAAAGAAGCCTCATACAGAAAGGATTGGACATTTCTTCTTAACGTATTCGCCCCATATCTTTCTCGAACTTGTTTTCTTAGTATTGAGCTACCTATGTCAATCTTTTGAATGGGTATCTTTAACAATTAAATAAAAAATTATTTATCACGTCTAATATATTTTCTTTATCACTTTTTTTTTTACTTTCCTACCGCTTATTTTGTAATCGGGTAAAAATGTCGATGTACGGTTTTCAACAAATCCATGCGTTTCAGAGCCTCCTGAATCCAAATAACGCATTTTCGGCCATTAGCCTGTCTGTTTGTCTGTGTCGTGATTATCTCTTGAACGTTTTGTCATGTCTGTTCGATAGATAAATAAATTCCCCCCTCCCCCCCAAAAAAAAAATAATAATCATCTAAATCGGTCCAGTATTTGCAGAAAGATATAGCGTATTGAATTTTACATATGTTTTATAAAGTATTCTATTCATGTTCCTTTGGAAACAGGTGCACCTTTGTTTAGTTTTTGTATTATTCGATAACTATTCATCTATCGGAACAATCTAGATGCTCATTTGAATAATAATTTAATTTTCTACAAAACTGAATCTAAAAATAAAAAAATATTATCTAGATTGGACAAATAGTAGCGAAGATACACCAAACATTTATTATTTTGCACTTTTCATCGAAAGTGGTAGGAAAAGCGTGAGTAGACACACCAGATATTTTAAAGGAATATTTTAAAATACTATGACTCATTTTCTATTCATCAAGCAGAGCCACAACTTCCGGTCCCTCGCCAGTGATCGAATAACTAATGGCTGTGGGAAGGCTTCGCCTAAATTTAGCCTTATGAATTGATAACGCTAATGGAAGTAAGTAGGCATTAAATTAGAGGAGGGTATAAGAGTTAGGGAGGTGACGCCGCCAGCTGCTCAAACATTATGTAAATCCTTCCACGTAGGCGCTAATTTAACTTTTATCAACCTCATTCAAATTCTGAGGCTACCCTGCCCCAGTACTCTTTGACGTTTTCTGTTATCGAAGGCTCTTCCAGGTTCAAAACATATCTTATTTGTATTAAATATACATGCCTATAAAATTAAAAAGACAAGAAATGACAAGACCATACTGTTAACTTTCACATATTCTGGACTACGAAACCAAAAAATTTGTTCCAGATTACTAAGCCAAGGATGCATAGCTTTAAAAAATATCTGACCTTTTCGAAAATCCAATATGGCGGGCTATGTATAGCGCAAAAGAATAATGTTATAGATAAGTCGCTTGCTTTCAAACGTGAGCAAAGATATCGCCTTCCCCAAGCTAAAATAACGATATAATATGAAAATCACTACTTTACAGAATAGCAAAAAATAAAAGTTGTATTATTTTGTGGATAAGGTGTATCTTGGTAATTTTTTTCTATTGGTAATGTTCGCATGCATTTCTGCACATAGCACAAGCTTTTGGCCGGGTATACTCGCCGGATTGCTCTTCAAGCTTAAACTCCATTTTCGCCAGTCTTTGTACCTAATCCTCCGATCTTACCTCTCTGACCGCTCCTTCCGAGTCCGCTGTGACACAGAATATTCCAGCCATTATCCACTTGAGGCCGGTGTTCCTCAATGCAGCGCCTTGAAGGACCCGTCTTCTACATTTTATTCCAATTCATCCCGATATCTTCCTGGCAACATTTGCTGATGGCACACCGCCATCCTATCATCCAACTCAGATCGTGTAACAGCATCCTTATAGCCTGCAAAGGTACCTTTCCCTGATCGAACACTGGTTTAATAATTGGTCTAATAATATTATTGGTGTAATCATATTATTACTCTGGTGTAATAATAACTAGGTATTTGATGAGGCGATACAACTACATCTCCTAGATGAAATGATCTGTGTAAAAAGGATAGTACCATAGGCGTAGCGTCCAGAGGATACCGGGGGGACACGCCCTCCAACTTATCTCGAAATAAATTTAAACGTTAATAGAATTTCAGTTAAAATCGGAAAGTTACAGACAACTTTTAAGAAAGTTGTTTTTTACTCACTTTTCAATAAAAAAAATTACAATATTTCATATTTTAAGGACCGTCCGGCAGTTAATGGGCGGAGGAGAGTCCTAACTAAATTCAATTCCTGTCTCCTCCCGTAATTTAGAAGCACGCAACGCCTATGGAAAGTAGGTACGAGGATGTGTTCTTTTACCAAGTTAAGCTTCTGTAACTGAAGAGCAGTGGAACCCCACAAAGATTGCTGGAGTCCTTAAAATTATGCATTATAGCTTTAAAAATTGTTGGTGTATATAGCTTTGAATAAAAAATTTAAAATTTTCCTGTAGTTTATATTTTATTTAGTAAAATGAGCAAATAATAACTGCTTGGTACTGTTGAAGAAACTAACCGTTTTTATTCTAATACTTCCTTTACTCACCTAGGTCAATACCGCTGTCAATTTTCGTTGAATCGATAAAGATAAAGGATAAGTTGATGCTAAAAGGTTCGAAATAGATGTTCGCGATATTCGATGGTAGATACGGCTGCCAGACCCCGGCATTGGCTAACACGTGTTACTCAAATGTCAAGTGGCTGTCGTGTTAGTGATGCCGAACATCAATAGCCGTAATGGAGCGAAGGAGTGCCCCCTCCCCTTGCCCTTACTCGAATAGAACTGTACTTGAAGGCTGTCCTTTATTATTTACAATTGCTCCTCGTAATTAATTCAATAATCTAACTGCAGTAATTAATTCACACCTCGCTGCCTTGGTTCGACGAGGTTCTAACTGGCATTTTTAGTTAAAATGTGATTATTGGCGCTTTTGCCTCTCTCTTGCCTAATGAACAAGATAAACAAGCTCAATCTGTGATCCATCAAGAAATAGCCGTTGTACTAATTGTGGCAAAGTTCTAACTGAAGGAATTAGTTTAATTTGTGTAGTTTGACAAGATTTATCACTGGTGATCTGTATAGATGATTATCACAGTTTCATGAATTTTTTTTAATAATTTTGACTAGATAAAATAAAAATAAAACTTAGATAAAAAAACTAGATAAATTTTAATAAAACCTGAAGATTCAAGTACCTGCGCCTTCTATTGATACTCATCTGTTAATCTTAAAAATTTGCTACCTTAAACGTTTTTCGTTATAAATTAAATTTATCAATTTTCTCCTTATTACTTTACAAGGTTTTAATTTTACTTTTGAAGTTGGTTTAATAAAAAAATAATTACAATACCTCTGATTTTATAAAATATGTCGAAATAAATTCATTAAAAAAAATTATAATAAAAAATTGTAAAATGGCTATTTCTTGGAGTTAGTTTATCTTATACATCGCAATTTCCGTGAAAATTTTTTTTGCATAAAATATTTATTATTGCTATGTTTTATCGTAATCGAGCTTGATATATACGAGTATTTAGCTGATAATATCCTAATCTGTATATAGGGATGCCATTGGCCAATCATTGAGGATGATTATCCCAAAATTGTGTAAGATTATGAATAAACAGGAATTACTTACTTTGTCCTCTAAATTGGATTCCTTTCCAAGGGCCTGATTTGTGGTTACCATTATTTAATAATTAATCAAGACAATGTTCCTACCTCTAAGTTTAATAATAATGCTGATCAAATGAATAATGGGCATGGTTACTAAAGAACAACTTCCTTCCTAACATTTATCTTTATTCCTCAAAATTAAAATAATAAACTGTTACAAGAGAAAATAATAACTGTCACAATAAACTATTAACCATGGAATGATTCAGACAAGACTTTATTACCTGTTCAAACATAAATCTCTTATCTGTAATAATTGGTGTTGATGGTTCCTCAGCATCTCTCCATCGGGTTCCCCTGCATATCTTAAGTCATGGAGCCAGAGTCTGAGCATACTAGTTTTATACCGTTACTACTAGTTTTAGGCCGACTAGTTTTATAGAGGGAGGAAATTCTGGGATTTCAGTGTAAAGTTCCACCCCTTGTCCGGAGTGGGACCATCTCCTTGAATCCATTATTATATCTCTAATCGAATTTTGTCCTTCCCCGGCCTCCACAGTTTTTTCGGTACGCCAGTCGGAATCCCAGGTTGACAGGTTTCCTAAAATTGATTAAGTCTTCTAAGACGGACCACCTCTCGCCTTTGTCACACTGCCCACTTCTCGCTAGGTTTTTAAATTAACCTATTCCTTATATCTGAGAGTAAAAGCTGTGGTGACATCTGCCATCGCCGGTCAGTTACCTTTCTACCTACCTGCTCGTACCTTATCATCTTTTGTTTGCATCTGGTGCATGTTACATTTAATTTGTCCCTAAGGATAATATTGTCTAAAGATGCACACATCAATACATATCATTATAGACAGGCCCTAACATAAGGCACAATTTACGCACTAGTTCTAAGTAATTAGTCTCTTTAATAATAAATGCTATTATGCACTTTGATTGGTTTTTAGTAATTCGTTCAATATTCATTTTTTTCCCCTTAATTTATTTTATTTTTTGTGTTTAAGCAATTTAATTAAAGTTTTCTTTAGTTTCTAGTATATATATATATATATATATATATATATATATATATATATATATATATTTTTATTGACAAATGTTAATTCAATTTTTTTTGTGTGTGATTATGAATGTTATTTATGAATGTGAAATGGAAAGTTCCCAACAAGAAGCCAAGAGTCTCAAAAATAACAAAAAATAAATCACACGTTGTGCATTTTAACTTTTCTTTTTTTCTCGTATTTGTTAGATTTCACCTTTTTAATTATTTGATTTATATTTATGATCTTTTGTACAGTTTTGGGTTTTGAGTATGAGTATTTCTTTTTTCCCTCTATATGTGTCTGGGTGTCTTGGTGGGGGTCTGTCTCTGGTTTGTGTCATTTGGACTGTGGATGTGAGATGTGTTGTAATTTTTTTTTATATAGTTTTTTGTTTTGTGTCTCCTTTTATCCTGATGATGCCCGAATTGGCGAAATATCGACAGGTGATTTGTTTTCTGTTATTGTTGAGAGTCTTGGCTTCTTGTTTGGAACTTTCGATTAATGTCCTAACAATTATTTATGTCTTATTTTGCACTTGTATATGAACTATTTATAAGTATATAATTGTTGCTATTAAAGCTGTTAAATCTATGATTTGTTAATTTATATTACCCTATCCTTCAATTCAATATAAAAACGCTCTTCTTCTGTTTTCAAAGATTAAAAACATCGAGGCCCGATACATCGAAATATCGTTATTTTTCATTAATATATCAATTATACAATTTGAAAACTCTGGTTAAGATATATATCGATATTTACTTCTCTAATCAGAAAAGAAGAAGATGGCTGACTTGAACACAACCTCTATAGACAGTAACACGAACACACCAGACCACAAGTTTTTTTTTGTTCTTTTGTTGAACCGGCCATTCTTTGTTAATTATTTGATTTTTGGAAAAAATTTCTATTTGAGATAATAATAGTAATAATATCGATACATATAAAAAAAATATCGATACATCGATATTTTTCCAACATCCCTATGTCGATATACTGCTATTTTACTTTTGAACAACTATTTTATGTTAAAAGAGTAATTTCATATCTCTATTTGGTTCCTCTGAATTATGCAGTTGAAGTGTGATGTGCTATTTATGGTCTTTTGTGGTTTTTAGTCCTAATGATGCTTAAATTAGGGAAACGTTAGATATTTATTGCTATTTGGGAGACTAAAGGCACTGTTGGAATTTTCCAATGACCTAATTAATCCAGAATATAGCTGCAATGTTGTGAGGGTCGTGGCATTCCCTATAACTCAAAGCTAATCGATCGTTTCTCTTACGATTAATAATATTCCTGGGAATATTGTTTTTGAAAGTTACGATTTTAAGAGGTTTAAGACGAAACATTCCAACCGTAACATAAGATTACGATTTTAAGAGGTTTAAGACGAAACATTCCTGTCTCTAAACATTTTAAGAGTCTTATAATTAAACATCTGATAATTATCTTACTGGATCATTTTGGAAACAGTTAAAAATATATATTGTTTCGTGAAAGTAGTTCTCTAAGTAATAATATTAATACAGTAGAATCCCGATAATTCGGATGGTTTTTTTTTTTTTTTTTTTTTTTTTTTTTTTTTTCCCTAGCCCTCCAGAAATTTTATTGAATATACAAATACAAATATATATACACAAATGTTTCCAGTCCTTTTTTTTTGCCTCTTGGCATCGTATGGCCAAGTGACCGAGAGTTAAATATGATTTATCGAGATATTCAAATTATCGAGATTTCCAATAATCAGGAGTAAAAAATTAAAATTATGAAATAACATATCAATTATATTGCAATTGATAATAGAGAGAGAAATGATTTATTGAAAAATCAGTGCTGTCCAAATATATTATACATTAGGTTGCTACAATACACAGCGTAATGATCAATCCATAGTGGATAAAATATATATATATATATATATATATATATATATATATATATATATATATATATATATATATATATATAAAATACAAAATTATCAATAACATATAACTTATGAAGATACAAACGATATAGTCAGTTTTCTGTATCAGTAAAATCAGTAAATCTGTTTTCTTTCGATGCAATCCTCGTAAACTGGTCTTGTCGATGGCTTTGTTTGCTTGTCGATGTTCAGAGCAGAAAATACGTTTATACCAAACATCCGATTTTGCTAAGAAATGGCGCACGATATAGATGTATCGTTTCGCCATTTTAGAACTGATCGTTGGCATGTCATCTTCTACTTTATCCCCTTTTCAGATGTAGCCAAAATTTGGTAGTCAATTAGGATCCCCGCTACACCTAACCCTTCGCAAAAATGGACGAAATCTCAGAAAGTTATGGGAGCTTCTTGATGTTGAGGAAAGTGATTCCTTACAAGAAAGAATTTAAATTATGTAAATGTTCAATAACTTTTGACGACTGTTCCACCTTCGTAAATTCATAAAATCCTAAAACAATTTCTTATTTTGTTATCACCAACATTTTGCCACGTTTTCTCAGTAACGTTCATTGCTAAAAATGGGATAATTTTAAGCTCTTTCTCATTCTCGACGTTTTCAATGAATTGCATTAGCACACCACTTTCTTGCGTAAAATGTCAAAATTATGGCCTGGTCTAGAGGTTGGCTGCAACTTAGAGGTTGGCTGCAGTTTAGAGGTTGCTTTGGTAGGCAAAAACAAAAAATTAAAATGGTGAGCGGTGGGATACTGTTGTGTTCCGTACAATTATCAATTAACAGAAAAAAATTTCGCTGGTCTTTTTCTGCCTTGAATATTTAGCTCGCGGTTGCGTGCTTTGTTGGCACGTTAGGTCATCGGAAACGTTTTTAAAACACCTTGGTTTGGCCTGTCATAGGCGACTAATTTTTCAGGTCCATCCCTATAAACGGCTAACAATATGATTACACGTTTTTTTTACTTTTTTTTTTTAAAGAGATGAATATAACAAAATTGGTAAACTAACCGAAATTCATAAAAGCTTTCCTCTCCTCTGAAAAATATTACGAGCTAACCAGATTTTTTATACGGAAATTCGAATTATAAGACGCTTGCATAACTTGGAAGACGAAAATAAATACGAATTATCGGGATTTACGAATCGTCGAGGTATGAATTATCGCGATTCTACTGTAGATAATAGTAATACAATGGGACACTTACTGGAACTTTTAATTCAGTGCAATGAATTATTCAATTATTAGATCCGTTAGCGGTTTCCTAAAGTTCTGAACGATAGCACCAAATGTGTACTAGAAGTTGTTTGTAATGTTGTAGTTTTGTCGGCAGTGAAAGTTTAGATCGTTTGTCAAGAAGTCTGACCAAAAGTCCTTATCGTCTTAAGTTGTAGACGATTTAATTTAATGTTAGTAGTCCAATTCAGTCATTTGGCCTAATATATTCCAAATAAACGCACGTTTGTCCATTATCATTAGCATAGTGTGTCCATCTTTCACTTGGACAAACCAGGCAATATCTATAATTGTAAAGGAAACTTATTTTCTTTATTCATCATGAAGTCCAGCCTCCAATCTTATCTAGGTGCTTTCGGGCAAGAGTTTAGTATAAATTTCTAAGCAATACCTCAAGACTTTCAATTAAAATTAATTAATAATCCGTTGTGGCATTCAGACATCATAAGTCATATTGGTTTATGATTTGAAATAAAAATCCTTTTTACTAGATCAAGAAAAAAAAAAAATTAATCCCAGATTTCTGATTTTATACGTCCATAATCGGCCATTTATTCCGCTGGAGAATTTAGGAGGCAAAACAGCGCAGAATTGCGGAACCTGCATTCTGCTAGTTTAATCGAGACGTTTGAGTGGATTTTTAAAGTTTAGTAACGAAGGAATCCTAAATAGTTAATAAACGCAGAGCCGACTGGGAAATGTCCGAGAGGTAGACCGAAACGGAGGTGGGAGGATTGCGTTACGGGTGATCTTACGGATTTGGACGGTAATCGGTGGATGGAAGTTTGTAAACAGCGATATGCGATATCGGCGTCGATCTTTCAGGTTCATTAAGCCTTTTATTATTATTTAATCAGCAATAAATTTATTAATTACAGTAGAATAATATTTACTTGCATTTAATGGATTTACATAATTACTTTAGATTGATCACAAAAACAGATTATTATGAAAACAAAAAGATAAAATCGTGCCTCGATATTGTGCTTATATTGTCTCTTCTTTTTTTTCAACTCATTGATACGCGAATTTATGATCATGAATTCCGTAGTTTGAGAAATTAAAAAATAAAAATGAAATACAGAAAAGGCATTGTTTAGTAAAAAAACAAATGGTTTGATCAAGAAAAATGATAGAAAAACGAATAAAAAAACAGAAAAAAGAAAAAGAATAGAATGAAAGGTTCATATGAGGGAGAGTAATTGAAAATAAATCTTGTCGATTGGCCACCTCTGGCATGCTCCTATTGTCGTCTAGTTTTTCATCTCCTCAACCTCAATATATATATATATATATATATATATATATATATATATATATATATATATATATATATAGGCTAACTTTAGTCTAGGGCTAACTTTAATTCGTGTACTCTAATGCTATGCATCTATTTAAACAGTTAATTGAGAAAAGTAGCTGATGACTTAGGTATCATTGAAATTTTGACTGATCGTTGAGATGATTATTAATTTCCTTGTAATAATTTTTAGATGGATTGCTGTTTAACAATCTCCTTGAAATATTTTTTCAATCGTTATTTTTGTGCAGTACTTAATTTTTTTTTAAATTAAAAAATAAAATTTGTTGCATATAATATTTTATTCCCTTTTTTTCACGTTCGGACTAAATATTAAGGAATTAAAATTTTTAAATATCGATTGCCATTTTTCGATTGTTTGGCTAATTACTTTAGCTATTTAGCATATCAGAGGAAACCAACTGGCGCTTATTTGCAATATTTTATTTTTCAGAATGTTATCTAATGCTTAAACTGATTTTTTAGCAAAAATAGTTTTCGAGTTATTACAAGATTTTCACGTTTTAGTGTACAGATAAATATATAATAGTGTGTAAATATAATGTAAATATTTATATAAAAAGTAAACACTTTGTTTAATACTAAAAATTAAAAAAATTAATCATCGAGATTTCAACCACAACTGCTGAACTTTTTAATAAAACTAATCAATATCAAAATAGTGCAGATTAAATAAATAAAATAAAATAATTCGTAATAAAAAAGAAGACTGTTACCTGATTCTGGCCTCAGAGGCATCTCTCATTCTGCACTGGCTTTCAATACCTGAGACGCGGTTGAGAGAGAAGCGTTGGGATCTCCTGGAGTCCTGTTTTTTCCCTCATGGCAGATTGTAATATTTAACTATAAAACGAATTGAAAAGAAAATATTAGAATAATACTTGACGACTTCTTAGAAAAATTCATTGCCATTTTGTTTATGTCCAAACATTTTGTTTTAAGAAAAGAATATTTTAAAAAATGAGATTGAAATACATTTTCATAAAACTTTACTAGACAACTTTTTTTTTCATGTTCCTAGTTGAATAAATCGTAGACAGACATCTAAAATAACAAATCTTTAGTAAGTATCCAAATTTATTTTCTCCATACTTGAATCTACAATAACAATATGCATTTTAAAATATTACATGATAGACGTTTAGTTTACATCACTATCGTTATATTAATCAGAAATAAAATATTAGGATAATTTGCATCACCAAAACTATCCATCCATTTTTTTTTAAATTCCCATTCTAAAACTGATTATCAAAAAAAATTGAAGACCCCGGGTGAACTTTACATTTAGGAATTGCTTTATTATAGATTTTGAATTCAAAACATTAGAATGAGGTGGTGCATCACCAGTCCCATTTAGTCAACGGTGGAAACCGATCCGAATTTATAAATTAATTAAATGTATAACTAGTTAATTTAATAATAAATATATATCATAAGAAGTAATGAATTTTAATATAGATTAACTTTATTTGCAGTTACTGTTTATTTGTAGATACGTTTTTTTTTTGTTAATACCCCTACCTATACCTGGTCTACTGTGAAGCTTCTCTATTTCCAGAACCTTGTTATCAATGTAAAATAATTAAATTATTCTGTTTCAAAAATCAGAAACGATGAGACTTACGGTTTGCCTTACTTTTTTTTCTTTCAATCGTTGATAAATTATGATATGAAAAATCATCTGCCTATAATCATCAATTATAAATTCATATTTTGAGTAATATTGAATTTTAATCGAAAGAAACTATTATTTTTGAGTGCTTAAATCATTTTTTATGGCCATTATTTTTTTTAAATCCATAACTTTCTGGAAATTTTTATTTCATGTTTTATCTGTAATAATGTATTTAAGTGATTCCTGTTCTCTATTTGTCGTGGCTATCTTATTGAACCTATAGAGAATGAATGATTTAGTTGCGAAAATTCTAAACAATTGCAAAAAACAAATATTCCTGGAAGATTTTCGGAATCCTCGGAATACTGAAATACTAAGAGTTCCAAATCCATTACTCATGGACGAGATCTCAAAAACAAATCGTTATCGGGGACAGATGTTGGACCAGAACATCTGCCTTTTTGCCCTGCTTGCTAAGTCCCCTCTGGAGATGATCCCCCGATCGGATGGAACAATTAGTCCTGACAGAACTTAGACTGCAACCTGCAGTCCTGGACTGACAGATGTGTGACCCCTGCCAGACTGATCAATACTGGAACCTCTACTTCACTTATTATGTACTTCCCTGCCCTCCTTTCCTCAAAGGGCTCTTTGAAGATAGCTTTTCCTCAGGATGACGCTTAGTAACCTGCTACAAATGGTTACATTCGTCCGATTTGAATAACTTTTCTATAAATATTAAATTTGTATCTTTGTCGTTTACATTTTCGTAAATAAAAATAATAATTAAGATATTCTAATTAATTACATATAGAAATAGTATGAAGAGCGAAGTCATTAAATTAAAATATGAATTTCTTTATAGATGAATGGATTTTACGATTGATATTTATATGAAGTTATGTTTATATGAAATGGTCTTCAAAACAGTCTTTAAATTTTTTTAAAAAGTTTGGTTGCATTTTTATCAATTGTTAAAAATTCCATTTAAAAGCAACAAGTTTTAATCGTAAATATAATTTGTATAATCATATTTTTTCATTATTTACTTTAGTTTTGTATTCTTTTTACTTAATATGTTTAAATTTGTAATATTTTTTAAGTTGTTTTAAAAAACTGTCCCTCATACTACGTCCTCTTATCCCATTTTAGCTGTCTAATGTTCAAAATTTTTTTATTAATTTTACTTTTATCCACTATGCTGCTTTATGTTTTAAAATAAAACTTCATATAAGAATAATTAATAAATCAAGAATATAAGAATAAAACGTGTATTGAAAGGTAATAAGCTTCTTTTAATTTTTAAATATTTAAAAAAGTCTATACTCCTTTAATTTATCTTTTGTAGTATTCTTTATGTTGATTTGTCTCAAATACTACAATTTTGAGTTGTCACTTTTGTTGTGGGGTTGCAATTTATTATAGTTTATGTGGAGAAGGGAGAAAACATAAAAAAACAAAACATATTTTGCAATATATTCTTATATTGGTGTTATGACAAGTTTCTCGTATTATTTATTACATTTACTTATAGAAATTTTCCTAATTGTAGTAAATAGTAAATACAATGATTTCAGTCTCACGACACACAAGGCTTTTTCAATCAAATAGCATACAAGCACATAAAATATGATTCATAAATATTTTACAAGCAATATTTTTATATTTACATGCAATTAATAAAATGCGAATAAATGATTTTTTTTTTCTGTTCTCACATATGTGAATTTTCGAGCATTTCTGCAACTTACATAAGTGCCGTGCGGACCAATAGCGGTCTGCACTAGGTATATAAAAATTGTTTGCAACATTACTCATCTTGTCAATACATCTGTATTAAATAAATTAGTTGAAACAATTCAAAGGAGCAGTGTGCTTTGGATTTCCATTGTCATGTTTTTGAGAATTATTATTATTATTTCACGGCGCTACAACCCGATACAGGTCTTGGTCCCTCCAACCGCTTCCTCCAATCGTCACGGTCTTGTGCCGATGCCTTCCAGTTCCTGACTCCAAGGATGTTGTAAGCATCTCCCGCCACACTATCTGACCACCTCAGCTTTGGTCTCCTTCTTCTCCTTGTCCCATGGATTGGCTGTGTCAGCAGTATTTTGGGCGATATGCCCTGCATATCTTAAGCGCCATAACTTCATTGCTCTGACAACATCTGCATCTCCAAAAGGGACTGCCCCTCCAGGTTGGAGGAACACTCACACATATACAGTACGCAAACTTATAGGCCATATGGAGTACACAACCTAGTACCACCTTCCCTAGGTAGCCATCCCAGATAGGTATGCAGGTCTGCATGCATAGACATGGCAGCCCCATCAGCTAGGGTAAGGAGAGAGGGATAGCTCCCCCCCCTACCTAAAACAAAAACTATCGTGAAACCCAAATCAGCTTCGGATGTGATCAGTCTTAAAAGGAAACGACCCGGAAACTCCCATATTATTGTCACTTTATTGTTGAGAATAAATATCGAGATAATTTGAGAATAAACTTCGTCCCCCTTATCTCATACTTAAGTAGTCCCCTTATTTACCTTACACTCTTTTTATTAATTTAAATTGAAATTATTCTGAACTGTTTTTGAATATTTTTTTATTTCTATTTTGGTTTATTTTTTTCAATAATATACCTTTGTAATCGACCAAGAAAAAAAAAAATACATCCCTCAAAATTTCAGGTTATGCGTTTCAAGATGAATAGAAAGAAATTCGTCCGTCAACCATCCGTGGTTTATCTCCCAGATAACTGGGCTGTTTTTTTTTTTGTAATTTGACTCCACAATCAGAGGTCATCCCAGTATGATCCATAAAACTCTAGATTACCATCCGCTATTTCGTTCCAAAATGGCGGCCGATCGAAGGTTTCATACGCCCATATCTTGCCCATTTATGAAGATAGAGGGAAAATATAAAGTTTTTTGGAATCATTTTACCAGAGCGTTTAAAAAAAATATGAAATATTGAGTTTATATTTTATTTTATAGATAACTGTTTGGAAATAAATAACTATAGTGTAATAATTTATAGGATTTTTTTATTTTTTATTATAACAGGTTAAAATATTGGATTTTTTGAAGATATTCAATTTATTTTCATTTTTTTATTAAAACATTTGTAGAATCATAAGAATTTCAAAATCTACGGAAATTTTAATTTATACACTTGCCTTCCCTGATTTCAAACGGTTTATTTAATTTTTAATATGATACTACTAACGTAGTTGTAATATTACGCCAATTGAATAGTTATTTACTTTAAGACACATTCAATTTGATCGTGAATCGTTACAGTTAGACCAAAGTTAATTGGCAGATTATTTGCTTTGGAACCGTTGGAGCCGAATTATTTGCATACAAAGATACTCCATCTACTCCCGAAAAGTGAGAGAGGCTATGATTTCCCGGTTTCTGCCAGTTAGAGTGATATCGATTTTCCACCCTCCTCTCCCTGAGTGCAAACAGAAAAACACAGCGGCTTTGGAAACCCCACACGGTACTACTTTCCCAACTGTTGGGTCGCCTCCCGGCTTAGCCCAGATATCGCCTAAGTATCGATTTATATCTCATCATTCCGATATGAGATGTGCGAAATTATAGCCGAAGGTATCGATTCGCCCCGATGTCGTCTTGGCCTGGTTATCAAATTATTCATTTTCGTCTCCTCCGTAATTATTTGTCAATTATTCAGGGCGGATTCGGACGAGCTAGCCATTTGTCGTAGGTCCACGAAATATTTGGCGATTTTATTGATTGGTTATTTTAACCGTTGAATATTTTTGGTTTAATAAGACAAATTAGCCATATTCAATTAGGAATGAACATTTTGTTTTTTAAATCATAAAAATATTGTTAGGTAATTGAATGATTCCGAAAAAAAAACCAAAATACATTACACAGCTTTGAAAAAAACTAGCCAAATAGAGGTGGTAAATACCTCATTCCATAACAGTTTAACAAAGAATACTTAAAAGAGTTGAAACGTAGTCGCTTTCGAGGAAATCGAGAGATTTTGGAAAATAAATTATTGCGTAGAATAAGAATGAAGAAGAATGATTTTTGACCAAAGAATTCATAGTGCGACATAACGTGAAATTCACCTGGTAAATATAATCGAAGTGATAAGATCGCGGTGAATGTATAGTTTCCGGATGGATAAAGAACGATTCGCTAAACGAAACGTAGATGGGAGGATTATGCTAGCTTCGACCTTTACTATTGGGATTTCGGTGTAATTCAGTGGATGAAGGGTTTTTTGGTAGAAACTCTTGGTGTTATCGGCATCGAAAATCCGGGCTCGCTAAACCTTTGATTTATTTATTTCTATATGTTCTCCATTCGGATCATGATATAGTTACCAACAGTATTTACATTTATGCTTTTGTTCTGATATATGTCCATTATGTCACATAATGTTGTCGAATTTTCGGTAAATCTGTTTTGAAATTATATGCATTACTAATGTTTTCGGTGATATAAATTGATTCGTTTTCTGTTATGTTTTTCTGACATGTTTTCTGATTTTATTGTTCTTAACTTTATTTTAAAATTTTTATCTTGTTGGAATCGAATTTATGATTTTTCAGTACTCTTATACTATGTCTTACTATCCAAAAATATTTTTTGGATTATTTACGTTGGTCCTGTGTTGCTTTATTCTATTTTTTAAATTTTGAGATGCTTCACCGTTTCATCTCATAATTATTATAAAAAAAAAAAAAAATATTCCCTAATAATAAAGACTTATTAACAAAAAAAGTTTCTCTAAACTGGGCAATTAAATAACCAAATATTTTACTCTTTTCAGTGTATTTTTAGTTTCTAAATGCATTATCACAATCCACATGTTTAGGAAATTTTAATTTAACTCGGACTGAAGCTAAGTGCTATACTGTGTTAAAGGGCTCCTAAAATAAACCCATTCATTCTAATGAGGACTTGTTTCAAATGGACTCTTTTCATACATTTTAATGTATATATGGGTCATTCTCACAGAGGTAGACACTTTTAAACTGGATTGTTTAGAAAAATTGTATACTTACAAAAATTAATTTTTTAGGTCCTATTTACTTGACTATTCCTTTGACTATCGACTATAGACTTTAAATAAATCTAACCAAAAATTAAAATATCTAGAAGGATGATTGTATGATTAAACAGAGGAAAGAAAAAAATATGTTCGTTTTATACCAATATTTTATAGAGCCTTAGACTGAAAAAATAGTTCAAAATAGCTAGAAATAGTTCATTAACTAAAATCATTTACAGCTTTGAAAAATTATTTAAAAACTAAATATTTATTTTTTAAAAAATTAATTAAAAATTATATAAAAATAATTAAATATATGGTAACATACATTAAGTGAATACTAACCAATTTGCCTTTGATAACTGTTTTTATCAATATCAATCAAATGTTTCATCCCTATATCAGTAGTATTTTCATTCTCCTGCCATTTTTATTCGCATTAACACAGATGAATGAACTTAAAACTTAAATAGTGCACATACCAGAATTTATAATTGAATAAATGAGTTAAGAAAAGATTTACCTTATAAAAACTGTTAGGAGCAGAGGAATGAACACCAATAACCTTACACCTTTTGAAATCCACCTTCTGAAAGATTAGATTATATACTGAGAGTGAATAAACTGATACGGATGATAGCGAAGGGAACCAACTTTTTGACCACGTATTTTTCATAATTTCCTCGCTCAAGCAGATTGGTAATTTGAAACTGGCCAGGGGAATGAATTATAACGCAGGAGGAAATTTAGAAACTAGTTTTTCAATTCTCGCATCTTTTTTTGGCAAGAGTTTGACAATACTTCTAAAACTGTGTCATTTGAAATAAACAGTAAACAAAAAACAAAATAAAATTTATGTAAAAGACAGGCACAGCACCTGTATGGTAAACCGACACCATAGAGGAATGAATTCGGATCACTTCGTAGGTATACTTTTGTACATGCATGTCTAATTTAAAACAATTTAAAATGTGGTCTAGTTTTTGCAAGAAGCCAGCTTTAGTTACATTTATGTCCCAGAGTCCTAAGACATTCTAAATTGAAATAAACGTGCTCTCTATTGTTAGAATGACCCTTATTTATGTCTTTTATTTGAGTTAAATTTCTTACTCTTTATTGGGCTCTATTATATTATATTTTATTTTATATATTATATTTCATGTCATATTACATTATATTTTATTCATTACGTTATAATCAGTCTAGGTACATTTATTTCTATTAAACTAATTTAATTAAATCAAATATTATGCGACTAGCTTAGTTTCATTAGATATAAATTTTTGGTAATTTTTGATTGACTCTTCACCGATCACAACTCTTCTAAAAATATTTCAAAACGCCATTGTTTTTATTTTATTTTATTATTATTTTTTCTCAGCGCAATTGGCAGAATTCGATGAAAAAAAGTTATTTTGTAATAAAAAAGAAATGTGTAAATCATAAAAAAAAAAAAGTGTAGAAATAATATTGTGCTTCATAATAAATAAAAAATATTAATTTAAAAGTTTGTTTAGATACCCTTATTTAATGTTTCGAGCTGAAAAGATTGTTTTTAATTTATTCATTTATATTTTGAAAATTTAAACTCTTGTCTTTACAAAGAAAGTAGTTGTTAAAAAATATCAGATTAAAATTCAGCCATTAATTACCTGGAGTTCAGGTGGGAGGTTTTATTATACTGGTAAATTCAGAACTAAATTGACATTAAATTTATTGTGTTCATTTAGTTTATTACAATTTGAATATTGTATGTATTTTTTTCTTATTTTATGCGCTACCAGATAAATAAGTAACACGGACCATAAATAATTCTTAATTTTCTTTTTACTTACTTTACTCTTAAACGAGTAAATTAAATAAGTACATTTTTTAAATTTTATTTTTAGGCATTTCCTTCATTTACTTATTTGTATATCACGCCCAATGGATATGGTTCATTGTGGCCTATAAGTATCAGAGATAAAGTAAGTAAAATCTATTATGTGAATAGTCTTTTTTTCCTTTTGTTTTTTCTTTTTGTTTTCATCTTCCTAATAAATATAGCCGTGCTAAGCATGAAGGAGGTAATTAACATTTTTTGGGTTAATTACGATTTTGATACCTTGTGATCCTGATGTAGATATGGCTTCTTTGCCTTAGCGTATTGTAGATACGCCGTAATGTTAATTATATATTCTTAATTATTAAAGGAACAAAACGGAGGTATCGGAATTTAAAACTCCATTTTCTCAGTTCAACCTCAAATGCAGTGATCCCGTTTGTGCTTAGCGCGGCAGAATGCCACCAATTATCATTGTACAATTCTTTTATTAAATAAATGAACATTATTATAAAATATCACGAATCGAAAATACAACTAGGTATAATTAATAATATATATTTTAGCATTTATTTACATTTCCCATCTTGATAATGTTATGAATAATTCCGATGCCTGGATCGAACGCCTGAGGTGCTTTTTGTGTCAGTTGTAGGAGCATATCTGGGAGACAAAGGATTTTTTCCCTTCCCCCTCGCCATGCATACAAATAGGTTATTTATAAAATTGTGAGCGTGCTGCTTTGGCACGTCCTTTACGCTATAAGAATTACAAAACGGAGTCGATTATAACCCAGCCTCCGGCTCAACTTAAGTATAAATAGAAAATCTTTGGTATTAGTTATTTTTTCGGGTATGATAGTAGTACGGTTACGTAGCTAGGGTAGGGCGAAGGGGTTGCCAAAATGCCAAGAAATAATTTTTAATATTTTTTTTTCTTCTTTGGCTCCGAAATGATTTGTTTTATTTGATTTAAGTCGAACATGCGTATAAATTAGTAATAATGAAATAATGCGTATAAAAAGCAGATAAGGGATTAATATGTATTGATATTGGACAATATTATCGTTATATAATTTAAACAGACCAGGTGCGAACAAAAGATAATAAGTGACGAGCAGGTAGAAAGAAGGGTAACTGACAGGCGATGACAGATGTCACCTCAGAGATAAGGAATAAGTTAATTTAAAAACCCTACCGCGAGAAGTTAACACCGTAACAAAGCCAAACGCTGGGATACCTAATCAATTTTAAGAACTGTTCCCCTTAGGCTTCGGTTGACCTCGAGGAAAAAGTGGAGACCGCTTGGAAAAGGTATGATTAAATTATACTAGTTGGATAATGGTTCGCAGATAGCGGCTGTCAGGACAAGGGGTGGAGCCATCCGATTAAATCCCAGAATTTCCTCCCTCTATAAAACTAGTCGGCCAATGAACAACGTTTTCGACCCCCTCTTAGGCAGAACAAGAGGGAAAGGGGAAGAGAAGCAAGGAGGTGAAAAGAGGTACTTCTTCACTGATCTCGGCTGATGCAAGACCTCTTCGCTGAACTCTGACCTCCCTGACGCAAGCATGCCTAGCTGATCTCGTTTGAGGGCGGAACAACGTGACTCTGAAGATGAGAGATGCGCTCTGGCTCCATGACTGAAGACAAGCAGGGGAACCCGAGGGAGAGATGCTTAGGAACCATCAACACCAATTAGTACAGATAAGAGATTTATGTTAAAACAATTAATGGCCAAGTCTAGGCTGAATCATTCCATGATTAACTTTTTATTGTAATAGTTTGTTGTTTTAATTTTGAGGAATAAAGATAAATGTTAGCAAGGAGGTTGTTCTTTAGTAACCATATTTAATTTGAATATATTTTATTAAGATAGCAGTAACTTTGATTAACATTAGTATTAAACTTAAAAGTAGGAACATTATCTTGGTTAATTATTAAATAATGGTAACCACAAACCAGGCCCTTGGAAAGGTGTCTAATTTAGAGGACAAGGTAAGAAAATATTCATAAGCTTACTTAATTTTGGGAAAATCATCCTCAATGATTGCCCAATGGCATCCCTATTTATATAGACTAATGTATTAGCAGCTAAATAGATATCATGCTCAACTCAATTTAGATAAAACATAGCAGGATTAACGATGCCGATCGATACAAGCAAAGTATCGATATTTTCCTTTCAATAGCAAGTAGTTCTGGTATCGATATCACTGATTCATACCACTGATATTCCTTTCGATATCTTAATGGTATCGAATATTTTATTTAAGTGCTTGAATGAGTGCCGGTATCGAGACTTTGTCGGTATCGTTTATCTCTAGAATTGTTGCTAACGTGGAATTGCTGCAGGGGGTAGAAGACCCTAAAATAGGATTTTTGCCGCCCCTTCTTTCATCCCCCTCCAATAAAAGTCAACAGTTTTATAACAGTCCTTTAGGTAATATATTTCGAAATAAATATTATCACCTCATAACAGTAACTCGTTTTATTGACTGAATTAAAGTCTGAGCTATCAACAAGAAGAAACAAATATTTTTTACTTAAAATAAACATTCACTTGAAATTTGCCGCAATCTTCTTTCTACCCCTTAGGGCAAGTGTCCTCTTTGCCCTCCTCCCTAGTTCCGGTCCTGGAGACGGCAATCTTGAAGTTTGTTCCGGGCGCCAGTTAACTTAGCTACGCCACTTTATTAGTATAAATAATATTATAGTTGGTACAATATCTACTTTTAAATAAATAACTATTTATTATTAGCATTGGATATTTTCCCGATTTGAATATACTCGTAGCTTCGAAAACCTAACATATGATTATATTTGAATTGATTATATCGCATACGATATTGTTATGGGTGTGCATTTATGTGTTAGGTTTTTGAGGCTATATGCGTAATTTTAAATAGAAACCCTGGTGTAGGCGTGATGTTAGTGTCTGAAGAACTGATGACTATATTAAATCACAGATCAGTTTTTGGACTTACTTCTATTCATTATTTATTTTTTACGTAGACAAATGTATCTAATTAAAAAAAAAAATATGAATTCTACTGAAAATATTATTACAAATTTTTTTAGTAAAACTCACTTGGCACATTTACAAAATTAGTTGACATCCGCATGATGGTATAGATGGATCCATCTAATTAGGGATTGATAAATTATTTGCCTCTTCTATAATTTTGTTTTGAAAATTAGTTTCGAATGTTATACTTTCATTTTCAGTTCAATATTGTTATACATATTAAATTAAGTGTAATATAAATTAGTATTATAAAACATTTAAGAATTATGAATTTAATTAAGACAACAAATCAAATACAATTTTTTTAATTTTTGTCTGTTTTTTTTGTTGTTTTTATGCGATTAAATCACAACATGCAACTTTCTCAATTCGACGAGACCAGTTTATGGCGATCACCAAATTCTTCAGACGGACACAGCACGGTACCCTGGACTAATATTCGATCGAAGGATGACCTGGGGCCCACACGCCAAAATGAAAAGAAAGACTAAAACAAACGACTGAATTACTGGACCCTCTTTTTTTCAAATCGTCAAAACTAAAAATCAGGCAGAAACTCAATACATACTCATAGCTACTTAAACCCATATGGACTCACGTCTCACAGATTTACGGTTCAGCAAGAAAGGCTCACAAAAACTGCAATCTTTTCAATCCAAAATTTTAAGACTGATAACTGAAGTTCTTGGTACGGTCGACCAACGCATACGTGCTTTTTATTTCTGGTTCCTATAACAACCATCATGGATATCCGAACAGACTGATAGACGATATGGCTATGGCTGACGTGACCATCAGGAAAAGGCTGAAATGGAGCTGGATGAGAGATCTCCTTTTCTGAATTAAAGGACTAATTCAAGACTGGAAAGAGGTGCTGCTGTGTACTGTCCTTTCTCATGTCGTATGTCTATTATATCCATAATCATTTCCTTATTGTCACTCTTTTGTTAGACAGGTGAAAATATATAGTTAAAAAATAAACAAAAATATTTTGTATAATGTATTATTTTATCTGCTTATAGTTATGATATGGCTGTTTTATTGATTATATTAATATAATAATTTTTAGTTTATTTGTTTTCGAGGAATGCTGGATATAAATTGGGGTGGCTATAATATACTATAACTGTATCGATACAATCCCCATATAATATATGACATAAATAAAATAAGATTTAAATACACACTTTTGGTAATAAATTTAAGTACAAAAATAAATAAATACATTTATGAAGAACACTTAAATAATTTTAGAATTACTAAATATTGATAAATATGTAAAATGTAATTTCAATACACTAACAGATCAATAAGTTTTTTGTTAACAATCATAATAAAAATATCATCATCATTAAAATATTTTTCTGCATTGAATCTAAAAAGTGATTAATGAATTCAGATAAATTTCAGGTCTGATCAGTACTGGATAAGCTCTGAGAGTTCAGGTACAGTTATGAGTCGACTATAAAAAAAAATAAAAAATGAATTATAAAAAGTAAAATATCCTATTGAGTAGTTAATAAAAAATAACTAAATATCTAGCAAACGAACCGTTGAAGTCGCTTATATCTATTTAGAAGTATATGAATTGGACTTAGATTGTATTTATAGTATATAATAAATTTATTATAAGCTTTTGATAATAAATCGATTTTTGGCTTAAGCAGTTTAGCTTCTAAGAGAATGCGCATATTCATTAATAGAAATTAAATTTAGAATTCAATCTGAAACTGCACGACTTAAGCAGGCTCCGGAGTTGGTAGAAGTTTAGCGGAAGGAGTTTGGTTTATCCATTTAAAATCCCAAAGTAGTTTAGAAGCTGTTTCCGGATTTTTGTTCCTAACACTTCCTGTTTGGAGTACACCCTTAGCTACTAATTAAGCCGGAAATGCAACGATGAACAAGCCTAATTCTCATATTTCATTTTATATTATAGAGCTGAAACAAAGTTCTAAAATTAAGTTGATACGAGGATGCGAGCTCGAAAAGATAAATAAAATAAAAACTCCGAAAGGAATTTTTCATATTCTTTCTAGTACTGACGCAGTAAAAAAATATTTCATTCTTACTACTAAAACTACTTGTAAAATCAATTATAATCGAAAAACTAGGGAAATTTGAAATATTAAGAAAATATCTAGTTATTTCGTGATAATACCCTTCCATCGGTTAAATTTTATTGGCAATTCCTTAGCATAGTTTTAAATATATATCACCGCTTCAGAGCGAAACTATCCAATCCAAATTTGGCTTTGTCTGTTTTTTGTCTCTTAAGACAGTTCAAACTGTTGCGGAGTTGATGTTGCAGTAAGCTATCTCAGTCTATAATAGTATAATATAAAAAAAATGCTATAATATAAAAATACTATAATATAAAAAAATGCTATAAGTATAAAAATAATACTATAATATAAAAAACTATAAAAAAAATTGTTAATACATTTAACAACAAAACAAAAAGTAAAAAAACCCTCTCCAGTAAAATTTAATTTTTGGAGTTGATCAACTTCTGCTATGAAGCGGCGATACGGCTATATATATAGTATAATATTTCATACTTTGAAACGCATATTTCAATGTCTTGAGGTATAAAAAAAAAGAAATTATCAATTTTGGCAATAGGAAATACTTAAACTATATTGAAATAATTTGTATGAGTCATCAAAACGTTTATTATGAATTTCATTTATTTTCTTGGACATGGCCATTCCTGTTGTTTTTAAGCATTAATTCAATGTTCAAAAGAAAAAAAAAGAATTATTTTAGTTTTCGAACTAACGACTAATTTAATAAGTTTTATGTAATCAATTATTTTTGTCAATTTTTTCTTATACTTCTGTAACTGGTACGTCATGACATTGCGAGATTTGAATTTATATAACATTAAGCTAAAAAAAAATCTAAATTTATCTAATTGGAATTATCTAAATGTTCTGTGATGTGAAAATAAAAATGTGACAGATTTTTTTATATGCTTTTCTTTGTTGATTGGTATTTATATAAAAATGTTATTTGGAATTCCCTAAACAAAGCTTCAAGTCTCTTAAATACTTGTAAATAACTTACCAGTCAACGTTTCGCCAATTCAGTCGTCATCTGTACAGAAAAAGATGAGATCGCATAAATCCAGAGCAGAGACATCACATCTCCAGTTTATAGCACTCCAGTGCAGTTCAATATACCCTCAAATTTTTGGTCTGATTATGCCTCGATTGGCGAAACGTTGGCTGGTTAGTTGTTCGCTGGTATTTGGGCTACTTCAGGCTTTGTAATTTTTGACCCATTTTTTTTTTTTTTAATTTTCTATAATTAATTAGTTAAAAAATCAAATAAAAAATACTATACTCACAGCTTATGTTTGGAATGAAGGTTGATAAGATTTGAAACGTGAGAGGGAATCGGCCTGAAAAAGACGCCTGTAGCTTTAAGGTAGGACGGGCAGGGGATTCGACGTGGCAATAAGACGAGGATTAGGCGCACACCCTGGCCTGGAGGATGACATATTTCAGGGAGACGAAGCTATGTTATTGAAGGTGGACTACTACAGGTATAGCAGTCAGCAGAGCTGCTAACAACTAATAGCAGGGGAAGCTACTAAACCTCCTGTCCCATTGTTAGTGGCTTTGTGTGTCCCATTGTGCTCCGCTGTCGATGCCTTTCCTCTAATTACGCCATAAATTATGTTTCTTATCACTCCGTCTCTCTGGGGTGGGAGTTCATAAGGCTCCTCTGGCCGTAATGTTCTCGCTATATTGGATCGTAGTTGGTCTACGGTTATAGTTCTTTTTTAGTTATGATTAGAAACCGAATGTCCATGTTATTGCACATTTTATTCGCTGGTGTGTGATACCATCAAAACCGAGTATCTATCCGATTCACGATCTATAGTATCATATATTGCTCAAAATGTTTTTGGGCAAAATTCTACACTTTTTTTTTTTGTTGAATACTATTCCATATTTGGAACTTTTTGGGCTAATCTTTATGATTTCGATTAGGATAGATTAAAATTTAACTTTTGAACCATATTCCCTATATTTTATGTTTAGGCTTGTAAATATTTATTGTTTTTAATTTTATAAGTATTGTTTTTTTTCCATTAAATTTATACTTAAGATGAAAAATATATTAGTAGAGACCGGATTTCCATGTTGTCAATTTTATTCACATGTGTGCACCATATATCCGGTTCAAAAACTACGGAATGATGTGTTAAAAGTAAATATCGTTTTTTTTTTGTTGGCTAATTTCTACTTATGTATATACGAGCATATATATATATATATATATATATATATATATATATATATATATATATATATATATATATAGAGAGAGAGAGAGAGAGAGAGAGAGAGAGAGCTAGATAAATAATACGAGAAATTTGATTCAAACTTACCATTTTATGCTATTAAAGTAGAAATAATATCGAATATGAAAAAATCAAAATAGTGCAATTTAACACAAAACAAACGATATTGGGGGTCACCCAACTTCACGTTGCAACGAACCATATTTTCCATGATGCAGCGGCAGGTTACCCATTAGTCCATAACCAATCCCTTTTGGGACCAATTCGGCAACGTCCTTCCCACCGACTCACTCGGGTTCAACAGTGACCCGTCGGTCTAGATCCACGGTTTATGGCGGTTTGGGACCAGCAAGCGCAAGAGGACCTATATTTCGTTTCCCGAAGCAGACCGTCCAAGGGCCAAACATCCGGACTATTTGACACCCTGAAAGACAACAATAAGATTCAAGATTTAGGTACACGGTGTAAGGTCATCATTCCTACGTTCGGTCTGTGTGAGTTGCCTCCAGTAGGCTGACGGGTCTCACATACCCGGAGGGAGGAATAGTCGCAGGCTGTGAGGATTTTCCTCTCCCGGTCTCCCAAATTCGGACGGTCATCCATCCAAGTACTAACATGCTCGACTTTGATTACCTATTCCAAGCGCCTTAGCCCGCTCGTCGGTTATTATAATTATAATTGGGTCATTTTTAAAAATTATTTTTATTAAAAACTGTTTTTTACGGCTACTGAATTTTTTTCTTTTATTTTTTCTCTTCACGGATCTCCCTCCCCTTTTTGCCGCTAACATTATATTTTAGTATAATATATAATAAAATAAGATACTACCTAATAATAACAATTATTTTATCCATTAAAAACTAAAAATTCCCTTTTAAACACTCCTTATTATGTACTCAAACGATCTTATAGTATACTTATTAATTTAAAGTATGATAAAAAAATTTGTGTCCTTTATTTCAATGATACTCGTACTCGTAACAATTAAATTTTAATTAGTAAATTGAAAAAAGTTTGTTTATTTTTCAAGATGTCTAACCTATTAACAGTGTTTTATATAATATAAGTATTCTTTATCTATACATTGTTTTTCTTTCATAATTACACTTTATTGATTAATTAATTTTATTGCGGACTTAAACGTGTATTTATATTAAATCTGTATTTAATTTTTTACATTTATTTATACGGTGTGTATTTAAACGTTTGCCTGTGTTTAAACCTCATTTAAGCCTCAATTTATCTACTGAGAAATTCATTTTTAAGAAATTGAAAAGTCGAGAAAAATAAAAGGATTACTATTGACTCGATAACTTTGTAAAGCTTTGTTAAAACTTTGAAATGCTGCCTTCTTATGATATCGGATTGTTTTCACATTGAGTTTGGAATGTACTTTTAAAAAATCCGTAAATGTAATGCAAAAAAACAAAAAAAAAAACAGTATGTTTGACTGAAAAACTGTTTGATTCGTCATTTTTTTCTCCTGTCCGATTTTAAAACTTAAACGTTCTCACTTAATTATTAATGTGAATACTTTTTTTTTTAAAGGTCGCCTCAATATTTTAGTTGTTGAATCGGATCTCTTATTAATTGCATTTCTTTTCATACTTAAAGGATAAAATGATGACCTTTATAAGGTAATAAACCTGTTTGAGAAAGTTCGTGTTGAATACTGACAGGCGTCTTCCAACTTAATATCTGTGGATGGCTGGTTGGAATCTCGTCGATGATAAACTTCTCTCAACTCTCAACTTCCAACTTATATCCTCTTCATTATAAACATACTCAAGATAACAAAATTTTGTGTTAGTTATCTTTAATGAAGTGCAGGAAAATTCCTAACTAAGTACGACAAAGCCATTTAAAAAAAAAAAATGATATTAAAGACATTATTGTTACATCTAATATTCTCCGAGCTTAATTTTACTCGTTGATATTGTCCAGTGTGATGCAGGATAATAAAAAACTATTTTTTATATTTGAAAAAGTAATAATTTTTTTATTTCATTTAATTGTATAAGAATAGTGAGTGTAACATTGCAAAAATTTCTCTCTTACGTCTTTAATAATTAAATTATATTTAATTATAAATTAATTATTATTATAAATTAATTGTTAATTATATTTAATTAAATTATATTTTTATATTAATTTATTTAACTTGAGGTCTATTTTAAAAAAAAAAAAAAAAAAAAAATTAGAAGTTTTTCAATTTTTTGACGTTTCGGGGATACTTTGCCCCCTCTTTAGCATCTAAATAATATCTCAAAATGTTGGGTTTGTCACTTAACTACTTACTTAAATGAGACTTGGTCAATAAATTAGATACAAATATAATATGGAAGATCAACAATTGAAAATAATTAAAATAAAATATTTCATTTTTTTAATAACTTCTCTAGGTCATTAAAAAACATAATATAATTTATATATATATACATATATATATATATATATATATATATATATATATATATATATATATATATATATTTTTACCACAAAGTTATGACTATTTTCGTAAAAATAACAAAAAAAAAGCACTTTTTATACGAATAAAACAAAAACTAAGATAGAAAAAAAGTGTAGAGAGAAAAAAGTTATTCTTTTAAACAAAAAACATGGATTTGTGGTAAAATATATATATATATATATATATATATATATATATATATATATATATATATATATATATATATATATATATATATATATATATATATATTTTTTTTTTTTTTACCACAAATCCATGTTTTTTGTTTAAAATAATAACTTTTTTCTCTCTACACTTTTTTTCTATCTTAGTTTTTGTTTTATTCGCATAAAAAATTCGCTTTTTTTTTTTGTTATTTTTACGAAAATAGTCATAACTTACTTGAATGATGGCGAAATCGATTGCTAGACCTCTCATTTAAAAATAAAGGGACTACCTTTCAAACCCCTAGACTACCTTAAGACTTAAGACTACCGTTAAGAATACCTTTCAAAAGTTTTTATATCGGGCATTAAGTGTATCTAATTTTGTCAGCAATCTAGCACAGTAAATATTTTTCATTTGTTTTTATCTTTTATTATCAGCTATAACAGACTTTAATCTGCACTTAAATCTGCAACATCATTTATTGATGGTTTTTATCTTTTCTTTCAAATGGCTTTGGACTTTTTGAGCTGTGATAACATGTTATTATAAGTTACTAAGCCTTTTACGGATTCCGATTTGTGATTGGGGTGGGCCGAAGTATGTGAAGGAGAGTTCTTATACGAAAGATCTTATCGAAGTTTAAATCTCATTGCAGATAAGCTAGTAATATTAGTTATAATTCAAAATAAAATAAAGTAATAATTATTAGTAGGTATTGATAGGCAATTTATCTATAGATAATTAATGTAGCATCAAATATAAGTATGGAGGAAGTAGTAGCCAAACCTAATGGTGAAAGAAGATGTTTAACAAAATATGACAGGAAAATATCGTAAAATATTTTTGGAATAAACATAAGGTGGAGCTCACGACCCCTAACTTAAGGGATTTTTCTGCTGACCAATCTTTTTTTTTTCCTTGGAGGGGAATGAGAGGGGGGTTGGTCTACAAAAAAAAATGATGATCCTGACTTAGCCCATCATGGTAGACTAATAAGGTCTCATCATTAACCTCGAATAATGACATAGATCATTAAAAAGGGAATTGAGAAGAGAACCAACTCGTAATATCGTCCTCTTTCATTAAATTTTAACTTTAATTGTTTGTGAATGCTTTTGTAAAATTTCTGGAATCTTCGTATTTTTTTTTTCAGTTTTTGGCCTATAACATTTAAATGTTTAAATGTTATAGGCCAAAAATTTGGGGGGTTTATCTCACCACTTAGAACAGAGCGAACTTGGCTTACAATTATCTGACGTCAAATGATAATAAAAGACGTCAAATAAAGATCAATGATTTTGCTGATCTCTCTATATCGAACATTTATTTATTAATAAAGTAATAAAGCGTAATTTTATCGGAAGCCTCTATGATTAACCAGGAAGATTAACTGGCGGGTAAGTCAAAAAATAAACCTTTATTTTATTTTTAAAAAATGATGTTCCTAACATTATTTATTTATATTTTACTGTCAATGGATGAAATAAGAATTAATTGGATTAAAAAAAAAATTGAAAAATTCTTTTTGGAAATTAAATCGAAAGGCGGACAGAAATTTTATTCATAAGGTAAATACAGTCGAATCCCGCTTATCTGAATACTTTTTCCGAACATATTTTATTATTTTCTTTTTTTTTCGTTTTCATTATAAAAAATGTTCACTAATAACTGATACGAAATTATATTACAGAATATTGACAGAAATCCGTAATTCTGCATTAAAATCAAATTTAACCCTTTTATTCATTTTAAATATGTATATAAATATGATCGTATTTTACATCCAATTTGATATTTAAAATTCGTGTTTGATCGAAATTATGTGATCTTCTTGAAAGTGAGGCATATTTATTTGTTGGAATATTAGCCCTATTAGGCTAATGATTAGTTAGTTTCTGAGAAAATAGGGGTTAATATTTTTTCGAAATATTTTGTTATTTTATTTTAACTAAGAATTAAGTTCATTATTGTCCCTTCTAGTGTTAACTAAATTTTGTCTCAATTTTTTTTATTATTATAATTCCACAAAGTGTGTCTTATTTACTAGTTTTATTTAAAAGGAATTAACTGGTAAAAAAACAAAAGAATAATTTATATAAGTAGCAGCATATCTCTATTATGTACTTACTAGGGGTGGGAAAGGCCGTGCTAAGGACGGTTGCAATCACTGGAAAAAAAATCAAAGGATAATATTTATTTATTTAGCCTCAATTTATTTATCAAGCCTTATTTTTTTCATACCCCTTCCCCAAAAAATAAAGCAGGTATTCCTATATTCACTATCAGATGTTAATAAATTTTCTATGAATACTTACATGGAAGTAGACACGGAACAGGCTGAACGGTGCCCGCAGTACTGAAAGGTTGTGAGGGTTTAGCGGTTCTAAACGACGGAGACGGTCTGGTGAATCTGAGGGCTCTATTATTTATTTAATTAATTATTTTTTTATCTAAATTAATTAATAATTGTTTCTATGAGTGTGTATGCTTACGTATGTCTGTATGCCTATCGGTGTGTGTTTGTGAGAGTGAAATGCAATAATATTTAAAGAAGTTGTATATCATTTTTTCGAATATTAGTTTCAATTTTTAGCAAGAATAATTTTTAGTTATTTTTTTCGAGGTCAATTTCGTATGAATAAAAATGTAAAAGGAAATAATTCTACTTTTATACTTTCAAAGATATACGCCATTTCTTGAATGTCCTTCGTGTTTGAAGTTTTAAAAAATAAAAGCTTGGTTAAGTTAAACATGCATTTCTTAGCTCTTACATTAGTAATGTCACGCGATTTTTAATTGCAGTTGTTCACTACCCTGCCAATATAGTTTGAACATGAAACTTTTATTTTATAAATTGTAGGGTTGATATGCATAATATGTATTTATAAAATGTCTGTAGAAATGTATTTTAATTATACTGCTGGCTCCATCTATGCTTCAATCAGTTGTTTTCCGTTATAATTTTTTTAATTATGTTTAAACTAAACTTATTACAAAAGAGTATCTATAATATTACAAATGTTAATATAATAAATATTATATTATTATTTATATAATAAATTATTATTTATATAATAAACATTTTATGTTTGCTGCACGCATATTTCAAATAAATTTTCCATAGCAGGTAATAGCTTCTAACTCATTCATCAAAAACTTATATGATCATGTGCTATGGGTTATTTACCTTCGAGATTTATTTACTTAATATATTACGATTCTCAGAAAAATTTCAACCAATAATAAATGAAATGAGGCAAATATTCTTGAAAATTTTAATGATGTTCACTTTGAAGAAAAGTACCACAGCACGAAACATTTTATTTACGCATATTTCTTTGATAATAAATGTCAGATTTTTAGTTTCAATATTTACCAAAATGAAATTTTTTTATTAGTTTATCTATTATAAGTTTACTAGTCAAACTTAATGACTTCCTTCATACTGCGATTAGAGAGTAACTTTATAAAGACTGTAGTTATGTAAGATAAAGATAATAATAAATTATATTTAATGTTTTGATTATGTTATTCTTATTAGAAATATCCTGTTTCTGCATGAATAATCGATACCATGATCACTTATATTAAAATATTTTGTACTCTAACACAATAAAAAAAAAAAAAAATCTGATTCAATTTATTGTTTAGTAAAAAAGATTTTTTTACCCAAAAGATGTATATATTCTACATAAACTAAAAGGAGCTTGTACTGTTTTTTAATATAAAAAAAAAAAGTGCCACAATTTGATTCATGATTAAATGATCAAAAAATGAAGATTAACTTTTTTTTAAAACAAAAATTCTACTTTTTTTCGTATCGTGGTACTTTTCTTCCAAATGAACGATGTGTAAATTTTTGCATAATTTTTGTATATTTTTTATTAGAAACATTCATAGAAATGATAAAAAAAAAATTGTTTTAAGTAAATAACTTTAATTTTATTTATCTTTTTTATATTTACTTATTTTTCTATTGTTTAATTTGTTTATATTTTTTGTAAATATGGCATGAAGGAACATTTTTAGCAAGCACTATTACCATGCATATTGTCCTTAAATGTATTGTAAAAAGATTTGTATATTGTAATATTTGAAAATAAAATAATAAATAATAACTTTTTAGCTCCTGTCCTGTAGCTATAAGTTCAAAAAATTATAAATGCGAAGAAAATGGTTTTAAAATTCACTTATCCATTTTTTTTTTTATGTTCCTGAATTTTACTTTGTGTTTTGAAAATGTAATAAGCTTTCACTCATAAATAATGGTTTTAAAAATGTCTTTATTAAAGTCTTTTTATTTTCCTTAGCGTTATGGTTCTATCGTGTGATGGTAAAGTGGCTGGGGTAAAGTGGTGTTTCGTAATTACGAAATCCAGTGATTCGTAATTCCTTAACGACATTGGTTTCGTTTGTGTCCAATTTTCATCAGATTCTAGGAAGGAAATTGTATTCTCTGTTCTCTGTTTTTAAAATATTTTACTATTAAAATTTATATCTTGCAAATCTTTATACAGACAAATTATTGTTCAAGTTCTTTTCAAACCATTAAATGAATAATGATGTTTTATGGATCTTGCTTTTTCGGAGATGTGTCTGATTTACGAGCCGGCAAAGCATGGAGACGATCAGATAGTATAGTATGAGAGATTTATTACACGGTTACCTGGACGTCATTAATTACCGATGACCCTGGAACACAAATTAGATTCTGCACCTTCAATGATATGCTCAAACGGGTCATGAGTTTAACTATTTAGTACCTGTTCCATTATTTCAACAGTACAAATTACAGTGTTGTTTTTTTCCACTTAAAATATTTATTGCAAACATTGTTTCCATTGTAATTAGGACCGAAGTGAAAATATGGGCAGAAAACGCCCTGACCGACATAATCACCCATTGTGATTTTTGATACCATCGCCGCGAAATGGCCATGTTCCAACTGCTCATTTATGGATTGCGCAATTTTTTCAAGTCGCAGAAAGCCCGGAATATCTTGAAGTCCAATGTTTTACCTGTAGAATTAAATAATAGGTAAATAACATATTTTAACGGCATCAAATAACTTTGTGAAACATATTTATGTCATTTTTGATTGACCATTTATGGTTTTCAGCTATCATGTATGTTACCTCCTCTTGTAGGAAACAAATAATAAATAATAAGGCCTAACAAACCCAGAGGTTCGACACCGCCACCAACAATCTTTGTCTCCCTTCCAATAATCCCTTCACAGAACCAGTAGGATTTACGCACAGGCAGTCTAGGCACTTGCCAAGGGCGTGAACTTTTTTAGGGCAACAAAGCTTGAGTGGCATTGTATTGTTAGTTCAAACGATTTTATAATTATAAAAACAGCTGAATTAGGCACACATGATTATAAAAATTATATCCGCTTAGTTTTTAACTTCAAAGTAATAATTTTTTTTGAGATAGGAGCGGCTGGAGGGGGAGGCATTATCTGGCACGCCTGTGGGCAGCAATACAAAAAATCCGCTCCTGCCCAAATATTCAGACTTAAGTCCTCCCGTCTACTATACCCCACGGTTCTGCGCTAATTAACCTTTCAGTAATTCTTTCGTTGTACGTGTACAAATCAGCTCAATAGTTACTCTTAGGCTAATTTTTAGTATCAAAAAATATACCCGATATTAAAATCATAAAAAAAATATGTTTAACAAAAAACAAATTGGATAAATTTTACCCCTAGAATTCTTGGTATTTAATAAAATATTCATAGCACGATTAGTTGGTTACATTGTTTCAAAACAACATAAATTAAAAAGACCAATAAAAAACATAACCATCAAATTTATGCTATTTTTTCAATAACTTGTTTAACTCATAAATAAGAAATTACAGATTTAGTGACTGGTCGGATAATTGCCCACGAATATATTACTTGAAGGTCATTTTGATTTAATAGCCAATGCTTGAAGTCATTGCTGATTGGTGATATACCTGCTAATATGATAGTGAAGATAATAGCTGCGAGCGTAGTGATGTCCACACTGTCACAACCATTGTTCCCCGGCCAAGGCCTCTTCCATTACGCTCTCTTTATTAGTTCTGCCGAGGTTCATGGGTTAACGAGAGCTTATTAAACTCTATTAGTCATCAGCTGCCAACTTCCAAAACTACCTTCGGAGGCACATTTCTGCCTCATCAAGAAATTTAGTAGCTGGCTCCGAGATCGTTGAAATTAAGTGTTGTTATTTTTATGATAATAATAAATAAATATTTTTTTACAGTATCGTTATAAAAATTGCAAACGACATGTAAATATTGAAATTTTTTATTGGATGTTTATTTTACTGTTTTATTTGTATCATCAGGGGACCGAGAGTTCGTCAGTTCTGTTTAATGGCAAGCTTTTTTTTTTTCAGTAACATTTTTTCCCACCGGTCTTCTTCATTTTTTTTTTTAAATAAATGCATTCCAAGGGTGGAGGATCACGCCGATCGATTTCTTTGGTCCAAATCCTTATTCCAAAACTTTAGGCAAAATCCTTCGGCAGGAATCCGAGATCCATTCAGAGTAGAGGTAATTTATATACATTTCACTAATTTGTTTATTATTTTATATGAACGACCTATGTTACTATCCAGATGATTTTCGGAAAGAGTGCATAATGAAACATACAATGCAACTTTGCAATGTTTAATGTATGTCGACTTGGTGATCCTTCATGAGGTCTACAAAGAAGGTGACTAACAACTCTTTATCGATTGGATTAGGTTCAGATGGTTGTGAATGGATTCAGAAAGGAGTTTTTTCTCATAGTTGGAACTACGTAATGTGATTTTGAATTCGTTTGGAAAAACATGCCATTGAGGTGATTCTAATCTGATATACGAAACAATTTTTATAATATATATATTTATATTATATATACATATATATATATATATATATATATATATATATATATATATATATATATATATATATATATATATATGATTTATCACTGATGTTATTATGTTTATAGCGGAATAATTTTTTTTCCATCCACGCGAACAAATCTCCACCATTGTTGTAAACATTGAGGACACATGTCCCTCTTCTTTTGTGATTGCTTCCAGGCTTTGAAAAGACAAACGATACTATATACGGTCTATTTTAGCCCTAATCTAGGAGTCACTTCTAAGCCTCACTGCCTTCCATTTTGTATAATCATATATTGATTAAAAAAAAAGTTATAAATTTCCTACTATTTTATAAATACGTAAGTTCATTACTGATAGAAATCCTGATATATTTTGTTGTTATATCGTGTAAATTTCTCTAGAATTTCATGAACCGTCTAACTTAGGTAGATCTCTTGCTTTTTGTATGAAATTACAGTAAGACCTAATTGACCTAAGAAGTAGGTAAATTCGTTACACTCGTTTTTACCTTGACTTATCTTATCGATAAGAAATTTTTGTCTTCTGATTCCCATGAAAATATAAAAAAAAAATATATCCACGATTTTTTCATAGCGATATGATAAATTAAATAATTCCTTTATCTAATGAAACTCAACGGTTCCGAAAGTACGATTAAGAATTTCGAATTATTTGCGACTAGACACTAAATATTTGAATACAATTTTGATTGCTTAATTATAAGTCGTTCTGCAATGAAAATTTATTAGACTGTTAAGGTTTAATTGAACTATAAAATATTTGTATTATTTCCGATGACTGACACTGTTCATTAAAATGTTTCCTTATTAAACGTCGATAGAATAGAAATGTTTTATTTAAATGATAAATATTAGAAAGTATACTGATATATTTTAATAGTTGAAAGAAGAAATATTTTCCTTAATGCTTCAGGTTTTAATTAAATTCGCGCAAAAGATTGTCATTTAGATTTTATTTGACGTTTCGACCAGTATATGTCTATTTTCAAATTCCATTTAAAATTTCGCACATTATAAATTGCTGCTACATTACCAGTTATTTTTAATATTGTATAAAATCCAAATATGGATTGCCCCCCAAAAAAATAATATAATAATATATCCAATATAACAAAAAAAATTAGATGGCCTTGGTTTTTACTACTGATTTTTGCCTCCTTTGATATATTTTGTCAAGTATTATTTTCATAAGTAAATAATTATTAATATTTTTTTTAAATAATTTTAAATGTCAGGTTACTTAATCGGCACGAAAGCTCTGTTTTGGAGTATTTCATGTAGGAAATTGCCGTTCTTGGTGTCACAGGTTTTTAATAATAACTTAAAAATTGTGCAGAATAAAATTTACATTTTTTATATTATTTGCTGATGTTTTTAATTTTTTTTTTAATCATTTTTCTGAACCGAATATATTCATTAATTAATCAAGTACTTATTTTATTTTTTTTAATTTTTCTTTTTGTGAATTCGGAAGGATTTCTTTTCTATATTTACCCACAAAAGAAGTTTCAAGAGAGACGAATATTGAATTTTTAGAACATGACGAAAATATTCTAAACTTATTTAGCGTGGGCGTACTCCAGTCACTCCAGATCCACTCCTCCCCTCTCCCCTTGAACCTGGAGCTAGGAGCCCCGCTTTAAAGTGTTTTGTTGACTGGAAGCGGGGATCGATAAGATCCTCTGTATAATTTTAGTGAGGGCCCTTGTTCCCTCCTTGATGAGACAAAAGATGGCATCTTCTTCCTTGGAAAGCCGCCGCGAAAGAATTTTTATAAAATTGTAAAGCGTAATGGAATCGTTGTACCGTTGCTTGGTTGCACTTGGTTCTCTATAACAAATTCCTAGTGGCCTAAATAACGCATTTGGGCGCAGAGCTTACGGAGGGAGGAGAGAGGGGCACAGTTTATTAATGAAAACAGTGCATTCTTGAGATGTGCTTCTGCAATGTTGTCCAATGTTCATTTAAATGTATAACTTGAGACTTGGAAAGCTGTTTTAGAGGGTGGCAGAATTCTCAGTTGGAGTGATCTTAGGAAATTTAAATACATTTCTGTAAATATAAAATAGATTATTACAGTGAATCAGTTATCCCTGAGGTTTAGGAAGGAGGTGTATAATTTATATTGGTGAATACAGCGCAAAATTGACGCTAATTTTTTGTGTGTATTGTTGATTGCTATTTGAATATTGCAAGTGATTTCTATTGATGTTCTGCTATACCAATAAATAGTGGACACCGAATAATTTTTTTTTTTTTAATTCTGTCCCACTTGGGAAATAAACAAACTTATCTTAAAATTAATCTGAAGCGTAAGGAGTTAATGATTGGCCTGCCGGGCCATTATAGAAAGGAACCCTATCAGTTGCTAATGTCCTTTGAAAGTGGCAGATTGAAATGTTGAGGGGCTTTCCATTGTCTGTCGAAACCTCTTTTATAGTCAATTAGGATAAAAGTCGATAGCTACTCGATTATCGATAGGTACTCGATCGCCTTCTCCAGGAACCCTTTGTCTATTCCTCCTCCATTAAGGTTTCTATTTATCTTCAAGTACTGGTAATTATAGGTCTATCGGTGGCCGTTTCTCCAGTATTTGTCCTTATTGCCTTCCATTGTATTTACGATAATTCTATTTGAAGTATATGGTTCATGCTAAAAAAAAAAAAAAAAAAGAAGGCCAAAACGGGGTTTCCAAGAGTCCTTAATCTGTTAATTCTGAAAAAAATAATGATTTGTTAAATATAATTTTTTTCATCTCTTTTCATTTGGTTTTCAAACCGATTCTTATACAATTTTGTATGACAAAAATGTGTTATGCCTTAAAATGTGATTCCTTTACGGTGTCCGAAAGTTACTTTGACACATTTTGACGCTTGTCCCTCAAATAGGCTCTTGATTGGGCAAATCCACTCTTACTGTTTAAATCGTTTTATTCTTTAGTTTTGAAAACTAAAATCAGAATTGTTTGAACTATTATTCTGATGACATTTTTTTTATTAAAAAGGAGGCTTTATGTAATTCCCTCATATTTTTAAATTCTAATGGTTTTTCACGAATAGAAGTGCCGTGAGAAAGTAAAAAAAAAAAAAAACTGATCTTTTCAACATTTGTAACCTGTTTTTGTCACGGAGAAATCAGTTGCCATAGTATCGTCACTGTACAAATGAAGGACTGATTGGCTGCTGGTAGTTTTATTTGATGTTATTCCCTCATTCGTTTTTACCAAGTAAGTTTTTGGTATTTATTTTTTTTTTTTTAATTGATAGCCTTAGAAGTGTTCTGTTGATTTTGTCAAGTTATATTTTTATTATTTATATTTTTGGCCATTCTAATGGGAAAAATGTTTGGATAATATAAATTTGTAAATCCCTCATATCTATGATAGTGAGGGAATACGACCTGAATGAGGGAATGTCGCTAGACTTGATAGGACATTATATATTTTATTTAAGACACCTTCTTAAACCTACTCAGATATTTGTATGAAGAATATGTAAACGGGCAAACCAGTCGGACTATCTGATCTTAGGAATGCCTCATATTATGGGATGAGAGTAAGTTAAAATAAACTACTTTAGGGTATTTAAGTAATACCAGCGTTCTGGATTTAATAAATGCTTTATTTCCACCGTAATTCCCTCATCCATAATTAAATTAATGAAATAATTCTCTCAAAGTCATGGATGTCATTCCCTCGAAGGCAATGCAATTCCGCCATGTCGACAGTTTCTTTAATTATTTTAAATTAATTAAAAAATATCCTGATGAGCTGCTGGGGGTTGTGTTTGTATAATAATTCTAAAACACTTTATATTTTTCCTTTATCTTCATCAATGGCTGAGATATGGACATATGAAAGCTCTAATCGGCCGCCTTTCGGAACAAAAGGGCTGATGGTAATGTTTTGAGTTCTGAGGATCAACATGGGGAGACGGGAGACCTGTCACGTTGGTGCCAAATTTTAAAAAATCGGCCCAGTAGTATCGGATCAAAAGCCATGGACGGTAAAGGTACGGTTTTTTTTTTTTATATTCGATTTTTGTTTTTTACGTATGGAAGCGTTAAATTTATTTTTCTTTATTTATTTGTTTTGTTGGTCGATTACAAAGGTTCGTTATTGAAAACATTAAACCAAAAAAACTATTTAAAGAAAAACTGTGTAAAAATAGTATATTAAGAAACATTGTGAATTTGGGAATAAAAAAAAATTAATTCCTATCCCCATTTTTGCTTTCTCTTGATCAATTTTTCGCTAATAGCTTATTTCTGGTCTTTGATCCTTCTTCTGTATCTTGGATACATTTTAAGTTAGGATTGATATGCCTAAATATTTTTGATATTAAATAAAAATTTCATCATACTTGTGACGGGGCTCACTTGTGTTTGCTAAAGTGCCTTATAATTACGCCTTAATTCTAACTTAATTAATTTTATCTGGTGGATGCTACAGCATCTTTCCATCGTTTCGGAGCTGGTGGAGGTACAATGCTATTAAATAGCGGATTGCCGACATGATTTAACGAATCGAAAAACTTGACATGGCGTCGCGTTAGGAATTGCTTCACTGTCTGTATTTCTAGAGTGCTATGAACGGTAGCAGCTTTTTGTCTCCAAAGGGAAGTATGCTTGCATATTCTTCTAATTATCCCGTTCTGAAATTGTTGCAGCACTTTCGCTGTATGAGAGGTTATATGTCCGTTATAATTTAATTTTAATTAAATTTACTGTTAGTATTCTAGTTCTGAAACTATTCACTTAAGTGTTCTTTATAGCACTGAGTGTGCTGCGGGGCCTACTTTATTGGCGCAGAAGGTGCGAATGCGATGCACTTAAGCTGATTGGATAAAAGACGGATTAAAGAGCGAATTTGTGATTAAGTTTGATCTTTCTGCCAAGGAAGTGAGATTGGATTGAGAAGTGATACGCAAATAAATGGAATTGATAAAATAGCGGAAGCAGATCGAAAGCATGTTTTAAAACATTCTTCTTAAATTAGGCATCAGCAGATTTTTGTTAATAAATAAAACTTTAACATATATATATATATATATATATATATATATATATATATATATATATATATATATATATATATATATATACACATATACATTCATTATCAAACAGGAATACAAACATTATAATTCTTCAAATTCATTCTCAAGTCCGAATTGTACATTTTATCATAAGTCGACCAAATACAATATTTTATGGTTCCAATTTTGTTCTAAATTTATTCCAATAAATTCACGACAAGAGCCTTGAATTTTACAGTTCACAGCCTTGAAATCCTTGAATTATGCTTGAATTTTTTTATGCTATATCGCTTGACACCCTGTATTTAGTAATTAATATGTTTCTTTCATTTTCTACATAGTAATTTAACTTTTATTTTTAGTGGAGGAAGCTGTTCTTGGATTCCGCCAGTGGAAGCATGGAGCAAAGAAGTCGGAAGAGGACTCCCGTACGGCTGGGAAGAAGCCGTCGATAACGCAGGGAAAACGTATTACATAAAGTAAGGAGGTTATAATATTTATTTGTCTCTAATAAATGATTTTAGGCTATAATTCCAAAACCGAACCTTTAGTATCTCAAATGCCAGTAAATAACTACCAGGATCGAGAAATATAATAACATTAATGCAAATTCAGGACTTCACATCTCACATCTTCAGTCCAAAAAAGGATACTACTCAAGTACCCCAACATGGCGGGTCGGCTAATGCTTTTGGGACGGTCTGTACATCCAATGTCGAATCTGTTAAGGCGGTCACTGACGATCACTCATCATATTTTCTTTGTTATTAAATATATTTAATTTTTATCTTTCTGTGGAAAGATTATCGATTCCCGCCATTTTGTTCAATATTTGGGTGGAGATTTCAGTCTGAATGAATTTCGAATGCTTATCATTTACTTTATTTGCTTCTTTACCGTTATTAATAGAGATTTTTTTATATTTATCCACGAGTTTATTCGTTGCATTTTTTATTTATTTATTTGGATGGTTTAAATGTTTATTTATATATTCATCTATAATTAACCTGAAACTCGACTTGATACTCTCAGGATTCAGAGAAACTCCAAGTTACAAACAAGACAAAAATTAAGTACGCACAGGTATTCACTGAAACCAGTTTGGACGTATTCATTACATATTTACGGTATGTCACAGTATAGACTCTTACGGTCACGTAAAACGACTACAAACATTTCACTCAAAGACACTGAGACTTATTACCAAAGCACTCTGGTACGTTGATAATAATATCGCTCTTACTGACTTACAAATTCCAACATCGACGAACATATACGAACTTGCTCCAACCTTTTTCAAGAAAAACTACTCCGATACCAAAACCCATTTATAGAATAAATGACCACGTATCTCGTGCCGCAGAACAAAGCTAGGAAACTATACTTGGATGAGGGATCTGTCCTCATTAGACATCAAATCAAGCCACGGAATTGAAAAAAAAATTTTTTTGGTGCAAATAGGCCAGGGGCTACGCAGATATCATTTCTTCTGATGATATCTGAAGACTTTTCTCTTCTATAAATTATTTATTAATTAAAAAAAACAAAAACAGAGATACGAAATAAACTATAATACTGCGTACAGTTGTTTTTGTTTTAGCACGATATAACTGTTTTTCCATGTTGATGTAATTTTGTTGCTACAATGTTGAACTATGTCGCTTTTCCAGCGAACTTGAGTTATGTTGTATTACATACAACTAACTATACATGGTCACAATGTGAAATCGCGTAACTCCCGAATCTCAACTTTCGCGCAGAGACCTGAAATAGACCTGAGTCACACGTTCTAAATGCTCCAAACATGGGTTGATTATAGATTGGGAATGCCTGCTCACATTTCTATGTGAGTAAAACCGAAACCTGCTCAACTGTGTGAGTAGATACACAGTAAAATGCTGAGTCTACGATAATTTACTGAGTACATACTCACAATAGTGGAACACGTTCTCCGCTTTATTCACTTAGAAAGATGACCAAGTACTCCGAATCAATATTGAAGCCATATTTGGAGAACGCGCTCCATACACTTAGTATTCCATTCTGTAATGTCTCTTTATTGGCATCGAACCGGAGTATCAGCTCAGTTTTTTTAGGAATAATCATGTGCTCAGTTTTATTCACTTCACCTAATATCTGCATGTCTACAACTGCTTTAACTCACAACAAAACTACAGGAAACTTCAATAAACAATTATTACTTTATTATTACCGATAAACTAGTTAAAAGAAATTTAAATAAAGACTTATAATTTCATCATAAAAATGTTCTTGTTATTTAAAGAAATGTTTTTTTTTAGCGTGCGCCTTTTGTGATGGTGTGCCTCTAATTCCGGCACTGGTTATGTTGCATCTTAACCGGCAATACATAAAAAAAATTGCATATATCCAAATTTTTATTTATTATTATTATTTTTTATCTTTCCAAAGTTATTAAAATTTACATATATTAGATTTTCAATTTTAATTAAATTTCAAATTACTATTAATTAAATTACTAGATATTCCATTCTCATAAATGTCTTGCTTATCCTTATTAAATTTACCTAGTAACTCTACAAGAGGTAGATGGACTATTTTTCGTTGATTTTTTTTTTTATAATAGAACATTGTTAGGAAATCATCAATAATTAATTTTCTGTTATACTTGCCTTTTACTTTACATTTTTAACTATTGATCGTCTAAGAAAACTTGAAGCAGGAAACTTGAAGCTAGGAAACTAGATATTCCATTCTCATAAATGCCTTACTTATCCTTATTAAATTTACCTAGTAACTCTACAAGAGGTAGATGGACTATTTTTCGTTGATTTTTTTTTTTTTTTTTTATAATAGAACATTGTTAGGAAATCATCAATAATTAATTTTCTTTTATACTTGTCTTTTACTTTACATTTTTAACTATTGATCGTCTAAGAAAACTTCGGAGGAAAGAAGTTTCTCGAAACTGTCTGCTTTAACTTAGGCCAAGTTTTAAGTTTATGTAAAATTAACTTTAGCAACTTGCTTGTTATTTTGGAACTTTCTGTTACGAGGCCCGCATGGTTAAGTGACCAGGAAAATATAGGAGTATCTATGTCTGTGTCGTAAAAATAAAAAGTTTTCAAAAATAATGATTTTTTTTATTTAATGTTTTTTATACATTATTCAACGAACTATTAATCTACAAAAAAAAATAAAAAAACATGTTTCGGTATTTTTTAAATGTTAATATTTACTTGCTTTAGCTTTTAGTCAATTAAACTTAATGGATAATTAAGAAATAACAAAGTTTTCAATTTATGCCTTATATTTATCAAGTAGATTATTGTTTATTACATTTGTTTAAATATTTTTAACTTGTGGTTTCGATGTCCAATTTGCCATCTGAATTCCTTTTCTTATATGATTCAGTTATTTTAAATCGTATTAAATATTGTACAAAAGTAAGTTCAAACGACTGACTAAATAGGACCTGTTTATTTACTAATATTAAGAATTGATTGAAAAGAATAAACCATCTAAAAAAAATGATAACAATATAATTTAAAATAGAAACGGAAAGAGTCTTGCTTTCTCTGTTACTTGTTATCATCAATAAAAACATTTTATAAAAATAAATAATTAAAATATTAATTCTGATTGAAAATTTCGATATCATTCTAAAATTATATGTATAAAATTTAAATATATTTAATCATGGGTTATTTAAATATAGCAATTGTTTATGGGAAAACCATAAACATGTTATGAGACAGTTTTATAAGCCAAACCTCAATTTAAAAATCTGAATACTAATTACCACAAAACTAATTTTTTTTATTAGTATTTTATATCTTTTTTTCATGAGGGGTCGTCTGACTGCAGTAAATGTACGATCCGGTTCCGATAATTATGGGATAAATAATTACAATTATCGGAACATGTGAAAGGAACGCATCCTTTCTGCGTAAACTTGATTGGATTCGGATCCAACTTCGATATTTTTCGGACCATGTAGTAACGCCCGTATTCCCAATTTAGGGGCTGAACAAGACTAGCTGCCGTATGGTTTTTAAATATTCTATACTAATGTTTTTCAAATTTTGTTTAATTTTTTTTTCTAATTTAGTTGTTAATTTTGGCAGTTGTACTTTAAAAATGGTAACTTTTATTTTACAAATTAGATGCATTAGTTAATGTTTCGGACTTTCGATCCCCATCTTCAGAGCTTAGATTAATATTTTTATATTACATTAAAAATTTCTTGTAAAATGATTTTTTTTTTATGACATGAGAATTAAATTATAAAACAATATGATAATTTAATTAAATTTACCTTAAATTGGTTTATTTACAAGGGCATATAATTATTCCTCATGTCGCAATATTAAATTTCAATTAAAACTATTTTAATTTAATATTTTTGTTAAAAACTATAACACTATCTTTGTCCTCACTGCATTATTTAAGATTGATCTGATTGGCCTTTGAATCTATCTACCAATTGTCTGTTTATGCCACAACTTCCTATTTATTTATTACCTTCATATATACTTCTTTATTGTCTCAATATGCCATAAAGGGTTAACTATTTTGTTAATTTTATTAAATTAGTCTGTTTTTAATCTATTTATAATATCTGCTTAGTGGCTATTAAGGTTCTTTGTATCAGTTTCTTAATTTACAATTTTTTTTTTTTTATATTCTTGGTTATGTATATTGCTTCTAAGATTTTCATATTTTTAATTATTTTTTTTATTATCTAATATTTTAACAAAAATTGTAAATTAAAATAGTTTTAATTGAAATTTGATATTGTGACATGAGGAATAATTATATATCCTTATAAGTTAATCAATTTAAGGAAAATTTAATTAAATTAATATATTGCTTTATAATTTAATTTTCATGTTAAAACAAAAAAAATTTTTTTAAAGAAATTGTTTAATGTAATATAAAAATATTTATTTTAGTTCTGCAGATGGTGATCAATGCCCCGAAACTTTAACTAATGTATTAAATTTTGAAAAGTTATCATTTTGGAAGTATAATTGCCAAAATTTCCTGCTGAATATTCTTTGTGCTTAAGAAAACAATTCCAATGATTTATTAATAATTGAAAAAAACAATTAAATAATTATTTATAAATAATATAAAATATGAAGCAACAAGTGCTATCCCATAATTGATGATCTTAACAATAATCGTATTTTAATTAAAGCATCATAGCACCTAAAGCATCTATCAGTGAGCGGTTTGGCATTGGGATTTAAAAATTATAAATTAAAATTATTTCAATATAAATCAGCATTAACATATGGTGTTGCTTTGACCAGGCGCTATATGTGGTCTAATTCTCCGCCTTACGATTAGCAAGCTCTGTGCTAAACTAGGTTGCCTCGCTAGGAATTCTGAACGAAGTTATATTAGCCGAGATGAAAAAAAAAATATAAAAAAAAATAATAATAATAATGATCTTCTACCTTCTATTTCTGTCTTAATTTCGCGGACATGGTCCAGTTTTTGGCGAGGATTCCACTACTTTATGACGTTCCGTGCCAGTGAAGCGGAGTGTATCGCCCCTAAACAAAACCATTCCCTCCCTCGCATCCATTTCCCCGTTTGGCACGTCATTTTGGCTTCAGGCCCAGCCCACATCGAATTATAGTCTCTATTCGGGACCCGTATAAATTCCCTATGGCAAAAAAAAAAACTCATTGAGTGTAACTTTTCGAGGAAGCTCACGGTAAGTAACTTGAAATATTCGTCTGAAGCTTTATAAAAAACACATAAGCATTTGTCTCTGTAAATAACGCTTTATACCTGTATATTGGTATTTTTCCTTTGAATTCCCTGACGATAAATTGAAGCCCGCGGCTGTTATCCTCATTGAATTTTCTTAAGATAAACCGTTTCAATAGATCTTTTCTCACTTCAAGAAACTACCTCTCACACGTTCAATCTTTTCTAGAATATAATAATAATAATGTATATATATAATGTACATATTATATATATATATATATATATATATATATATATATATATATATATATATAATACAGTCGACTCTCGATAATTTGACACTCCCTAATTTGAATCTCTCGATAATTTGAAATTTTTTCCCGGTCCCTTGAAAAATACTCGATAAATTGAAAAAATCAGTATAAATTGCTCCCTTCAGTAATTTGAAGTTGAAGGAATAGTATCTTGCCCGCCAACATGCAATAATTTGAAGTCCGGGCTACCCTACTCTCTATAATTTGAAGCGTTTACCATGCACAGACCTGTCCTTTGTTTATTTACATGCACAGACCCTCCGATTGTTTACATAAATGAGTGAGTTTGCAGTTCGCAGTCTACCTTCAAACGTTAAAGTGTGTCTTTCTCTGTTCTAAAATGTTAATGTGATTTGTGTTATTAAAATGAATTCAAGAAAGAACAAGTGTCTTTCCATAAGTGAAAAAAAACGTGTTATACAAGCTGTGGAGGATGGACAATTAAAAAAAGATGTCGCTAAACAGTTTAGGATTTTACCATCGACATTGTCGATGATTTCAAAGAACAAGGATCGCATCACCGGAAGTGCCTTAATTGCGAGTAGAAAAAGGTCACGTCAGGGTAAATTTCTCCGTCTTTGAAGAGTGCTTGATTAACTGGATTCGTCAGTGTAGAGGACAAAACGTTCCCGTCGGCGGTTTCATGTTGAAGGAAAAAGCCAAGTCTTTTGCGCAGTCTCTTGGAATTAAAGGATTTGCAGCAAGTGAGGGATGGCTCTCAAATTTCAAAAATCGACATGGTATCACATTTAAAAATATTGCGAAGAGAGCGCCAGCGCACTCAACAGAAAATTACGGACTTCTTTTCAAAATGAACATTTGTGAATAATTGTACAAATGTTTAAAATAATAAATCACAAATCTTGATCAAATCCCTCTTGGTTATTTAAACTCCTGCTATTTTGAACTCTTGGTAATTTGAATTTTTTCTCTGGTCCCTGGAGTTTCAAATTATCGAGAGTCGATATATATAATACACAGACACACACACACACACACATATATATATATATATATATATATATATATATATATATATATATATATATATATATATATATATGTATAATAATAATAGTATTCTCTTTAAATTTTGTCGATAATTTTTTTTTTCGAAGAACCTCATTCTGGATAACATCTTGGTGTTCACTCGTAATTGATATAAATCGCAAGAAGACGGCTTTATTATTTGCTGAAGATTTTAAAATTTCATTAATTCAATGTTTGAAATGCGAATGTATGAATATGGATAATAATATTTTATTTGTCCTAGTACGGATGTACTTTAGAACAATCTAGCCCCTATAGTTTAGTGAGAATCATTTGACATAATTAATATTAATTATATTTTCTTTATTAAAAGTAATGATATTCCTCTCCACATAAAAACATATACAGTTTAATTAATTTATTAATATTTGAATCGGCGATCTGAGGTTTATGCGCTGAATAACTATCAATCAGTTATTTTAGAAGCTACGAGTGTTACTAGCGTACTGTTCTTGTTATCAATGGCTCGCTCTACATGTATAAACCTATAAAAAATGTTGTTGTTTTTTTCAAAATGTCCAATATTGGACAGGCACTGTTTTCATTCTCAACGATTGATTTATTCTCTTATAAAAATAAATTAATAATGTAATAATTATTACTATTGGAAAGGTATTTAACGAAATTCTGATTTAAAAAATAAATTAATAAAAAATATTATTCCCTTATCTCCTCAACCACATATTATCATTTGCAAATTACCATTCTTATCGTTTAAAAATTTTCTGTTGCGGTTTTTGATTACTTGATATACGGTTCTTGTATAATTTTGATATAAGTGATTAATTTTCTTTATAATATATAAACAAATATTTAGTTTGAATTATATTCGGAACAGTTATTTTATTGTTTAAAAAATACTGCAAATTATTACACTATTGTAATATCCAAATACGTAGTTATATCTAAAAAAAAAAAATAAGCACAATTTATTTGGATTTAATATTTTATTTCTTTTTTTGTGATAATTATGATTATTTCAATTTATGATAATTTCAAAAACTTAATATTTTCCCTCTATCTTCATAAATGATCGAGATATGGGTATTTGAAAATTTAATAGGCTTCCATTTTGGAACAAGATGGTAATGTCGAGTTTCGAGGATCACCCTGGAGGTTGACCTGTGAGGCTGGTACAAAATCTCAATAAAATCTGCCCAATGGTTAAACATTTTTTTTCTTGGCCCATTACAATAGTTTATTATTGAAAATAATAAAAAAAAAAATAATAAAAGTGATTGTTGGAAAATATGTGCAAATATATTAGAAAAAAATAGATAAGTCGAATTATTTTGAAATTTCTTTACGATATCACATGAATATTTGAATCGGAAAACATTAAATTTGTTATGTTTGCAATAAATGAATAATATGGAATAAGTATATAGTACTAGATTTTGGGTATGATTCGAAGTTTTAAATATAAAATATCTGATGTAGACAACACATGACTTCCTTGTACGCATATTAAACTATAAATCGGTGGCTCAAAAAGTGATCCTCAATTTGGTTACTAGTTTCCGAAGATTGCAGTGTCTCGAAAACGACACTCGGGGTCGCGATATGCATCTATTGACACACACTCACACAAAAATAGACACACTCTTGTTTCTGGAAGTCTCATTCCGTTATTATATTTCGTTTTCCTTCAGATCGTAGTTTCCAAGAGATTTCTTCATATTCCGTGACAACATTAAAACTTTCAATATCACTAGAAATCGACAATTTCGACATTTTATGCGGAAAAACCCACTTAACTAATATCTTATTCTCCTGCTGCAGACTTGTTGATCTCACAAATGGAGAGGAAAACCAGTATTTTACACTAAATTTTAACACTTAAAACAAGTAATAAAAATGTTTAATTGGATTGGAAACCAAATCACGTTTGTAACCTTTATTACCGAAACATATGATTTTTAATTTAAATATAATTTTTGATGTAAGCTTATTATGACCTTCAAGTGAAGTACCCTTTTCGGCTCACCAATTTTTAGCAAAATCTAGTAAATACATTCATATCGATATTAAAGTCCTATTTACCAAATTTTAGATATTTTACATTATATTTTAATATAATTTTTCATGAAATTCTAATATGACCTTCAAGTAAACTACTGCTTCCGGTCTGCTAATATTAACCAAAATTTATTATATTATTTAGATCAATATATAAGTTATAAATACTAAATTTGAGAAGTTTTTCATAGTATTTTAATATACTTTTTGATGGAAATCAATTATGACCTTCAAGTAAAGTACCACTTCCTGTGATCAAGCAGTGGCCAAAAAGGGAGGTTCATAACTAGATTTTACAGCAATCCTAAATACAAAATTTCAACTTTCTACGGCTAACCGTTTTTTGAGTTATGCGAGATATCAATGTACGAACGTACGTACGTACATTGTTATGTGAGACGCCACGACGAAACTATTCAAAATGTATATTTCCGTTGAAATCTGAAAACCGAAAATTTTCGCGATTACAATACTTCCTTTACTTCGTACAAGGAAGTAAAAAAATTACTGAATTACTTTTTCACAATCGACGCAAATATAAAAGAAGATTTGATTCATTACAATATTACATTCATTACATCGTAAACATTTATATATATCTATCTATATATATATATATATATATATATATATATATATATATATATATATATATATATATATATATATTAAATCCTACTTTATGCTTACATAAAACCCAGAAGTTTATGTTGATCCGCGAAATGATGTAGAGTGGTGTAGAGAGAAGAGAAAGCTCAAGAAATGATCACACTTGTTACTTGGGACAGTTATATAAAAGAGAATCTTGTTAAAATATTAAAGAGCATTAAAAATGTTTTAATGTATCCATAAACCTTTTATAGTCTTTCTTTCCTTTATGTGAAACCTCAATGAGAAATTAGTTTCTAGAAGATTTGCTTTTGCAAATTGTTTTATATATTGACAATAATTTCATGTTGAGAAGTTTTAACATAAACACTTTATTTATGTATTAATAATATTCTACTTAAAAACATAATAAATAACAATGATAATAAACATATAAAGTTCGCCTTATAGTTTTTCAAATATTCTTGTCGATCAATATTTTTATAAATCGATGCCTCGATAGGAGTGAGACAAAACTAGCCATGATGATCAAATTTACCCGCTGTATTTATTTAACTATAAACAAAGTTTAGTATATTTCAATTAACGATCAAGAATTATAGATATTATTTTTAATTACATATTTGTGCTATTTTAATGATTCTGTGAAAATATTTTTAATACATTCCAATTTTCGTTTTACTTTATATTGCTATTTGGCTTTGTAATATAATAATGGTGAAATTAATTTTCATTTAAATTCAATGTTATTGCTATATGAGTTTCCATAATGTTTGAAAAGTAGATTTAAATAAATCAAAATTGTTTTCAATTTTAATTGCTGTTTTTTATTTATGGTGTTTCCTCTATTCCTAAGGTCTGTTAGAGGCTAATAGTAATTAATTTTCCTAAGTAAAAACTTCTATGTTCATAATTATTTTTCAAATTTTGTAGGATGTTGTTCTATGCTATTTGAAAATTATTTTACTAATTTTACTTCCGAATTGGCAACTTTGATTGGTAATATTAATACAATAGTTAACACTTCGGTACATTGATCCCCATCTTCAGAACTATAATTAATATTATTAAAATATTACTTTAAAACGTTTATCACATTAAACTTAAATTATAAACCAGCATAATAATTTAAATAAATTTACTTGAAACTAATTTATACACAAGGAAATATAGCTCATTCCTCATGTCAACTATGATATTAAAATGTATTAAGAATTTCAAGTACAACTTCTTTTTTTTTATAAGTGTTAACTATAACATTCCTTTGTCATCACCAAAGTCCCGAAGAATGATCTGATTTTCTCTTTGATCCTATTTATCAGTTGCCTCTTTATACCACACTTCCTACTATTTATTTACCTTCAAATATCCCTTTTTATTTAGTTTGTATTTCATCTGGTAATAGTCCTATTTTATTTTTATTTTTTTTATTGTTTTAAATATAACATACGGTGTTATAATTTATATAACATACCGTACTATAATTGTGGTATTTTCTTGTCAGTTTAATATGTACTTAATTTATTTGTATAATTTATTAATATTTAGTTAAGCGTCAGCAACTCCAAACATCAAAAAAAAAAAGGAAAAGGTTTAAGAAATGACACGCACAATATCCGAAAGACTGACTTTATTGAGGTTTTAATTCTCCTTATATACATTCTGGCTGTTGTTTATAGCCGTATATGGTATTAAGGCTAATACTGCTGCACTCCGGGCCTTATATATATATATATATATATATATATATATATATATATATATATATATATATATATATATATATATATATATATATATATATTTAGCGCTTCGAAGATTTTCCTTTTATTAGTTATTATTTTACTGTCTAGTATTTTAGGCCTGTAAAAATCAAATTTATGTTGTTGCGTTATACTGTGATGTACTAATGCTGTAAGGTTGGTGTTTTTTACAATTAGACATATGCCAGTTAACTCTAGTTTTGAGTTTTTTGGAAGTTTCTCGAATGTAAATTTTCTCACAATTTCACTTAGAACTCCCATTACCAAAACACAAAATTGCACAGCGAAGTGGTACAATATTTTTATGGATTCTAGACCTAAACTATCATTAAAATATTTATTCCTTGGGTAAAGAATGCGTTGGAATTGTCCATTGATACTTCCAATTTTATGGCTAAAAAAGAGGTGCACATCTATTCTTTATTTTTCATTTATGTCTTGGTAGCATTATGACGTTTGAGAAGTAAGCGAAAACAATTTTTTTTTTTTTTTTTTTATCTCCGTTTACCATTTTAATGATTTTAGTTATGGGATAGTTATAACCAAAATTGCAGAGATTTTTAAAAATCACAGGTTGCACTCATTGAGATCTCGAAATAAAGTGAAATCTAGAAAAAAAAAAAATGTTTTTGACTGAGAATATCTTTCATCCCCTGGGGTAGTTAATACAAAAGAACCAAGAAATAATTAAAATATTTGAACAGATGGTCTATATAGCTGTTACCATTCAATTTCTGGATAGCAGACAATTTAAACATAGTGACAGAACAATTTAAATATAGTGAAAGAAGTGGATAAGGTTGGTATAAAATTTACAGGCGTTTGTCGGAATGTAGTTCCTGAGGAATTGATTTTATATGATTAGTCTTATTTATCACTTTGTTAATATTTATTTATCTATAAATATTTGCCTAATTAATTGTAATAAAAGCGATTGTTGTTTTGCAGCCATGTGAACAAGACGACGACCTACGAGGAGCCAGTTCTGGACTGGAGCGAAGAACCACCCCAACCGCGGTCGGTCACCTTGACGCGGCATCCCGAGATGGGGTTCGGCTTCGTCGCTGGCTCAGAACGACCGGTCATAGTTAGGTAAGAGGTTCTGTAAAGCTATCGAATTATATCATTTATATTTAATTTGCTCTAAGTGACGAAGCAAAGTGGGTTGTATCACCATAGATACCTACAGCTAAGGAGGGCCACAGGTAAATTAATATGATTTCGGTTCTTATAGTTGAGTGACACTGAAGTCAGTACTTTCTTCCAGATGTGACGGAACTATTGGTAGAAGTGTTCTACCTTACAAACTTAAATCCAATGTTTTCAGTCGAAACTTCTATAATCCAAACTAATTTTCCTCACTAACCTCAAACTTTCTGATTAGGCCAGGAAGAATTCCTGATGGGTGTCTTATTGTACCACAGTAATGGAGTATATTAATGGACTCAATCCAGAGAGAAAATGGTTGGTGAAGAGTGTGAGGAGTCCTGTGGAACACCCATAGAGTACAGAGTAACACATTAATCTGTACTCTTTAGGAACACTTCTGACAAGGAGATAGGAGAGGGTTTATCAGGAATGACTGTGTTACTTTTTTATATTAACGATTAGTCGTGAATTCTACTCAGAGTTAGTTAGTTAGAGTGAGTTAGTGAATTCTCCTCCGGTTAGTTTCCTACAAAACTCTGATAGATGAATATCCGGCTAAAAAATCCAATCGCTTTGCCCCAAAATAAGTACGTAATTAATACTCTCTCTCTCTCTCTCTCACTCTCTCTCTCTCTCTCTCTCTCTCTATATATATATATATATATATATATATAATGCAAATACGATATCAAAATCAGCAAACTTATACTTACGACAGCTCTCATACGTCTGAAAATAGAACCCAACTATCCATTCTTTTAGTTTCAAAAGAGTTGAGTCCCAAAGTAAATAGGTTAGGTTAAAACTAGGATTACATTAATCCTTGTTTATCCTAAGTTAACATATCAAATTTGAGTTCTATGTTAAATATAACATACTCTCAGTCATGTAAGTAAATGCATGTCGATCGAGGAAGCAAATGACCCCATTTGAAGGCAAACGTTACAGGCTCGTTTGGACTCAAATGACAGTATTTAGTCTATCTGGGACGGTCGATGTTCGATTGCCGCGAATTTATGACAGCGACGGCGGATAGGGCATTAGCAGAGCTAGATTGGAGTATTTGCCTCTGGGGCATTAGAGGCTAAAAGACGACCTGTCAGGAGCACCCTCGTCCCTGGTCTGTCTTTTTTGCGGCTCTTCCCTCCTCGTAGCATTAAATTATGTTCTCTAGCTTTTGATTTGTTACTCCGATTTCGAGTCCCTGTAGTTTACTTAAAAATAAGTTTCTAAGATATCCTCATCTACTAAAGTGAAATTAAACAGCTATTAATTTCTATTGCGTATTGAACACGATAAGGCTAACATAATTAGTTGTAGGTAATAAGCTTATTACTTACTATACAAGATTGGTTAATCTTTCAAGCAGCTACACACTATGAAAAAAAAAATCTTGTAAAAATAGTTTCGATGATATTTTAATGTTTTCTTTATTTAGTGAGAGGAATAGTTTGCTATCATTAGGTAATTATTGGAACATTCCAAAACAAAACCTAAATTGCCAATTAGCCCTGGATTGCTAACTTCTAAATTCCAGATACCAGATACTAAATACACGTCTTTGACATAAGTAAAATTTACGTATAAAAACAACAGTTTTTACTAATCTGAAATTCTGTATTATTTAGCTTAAATGTCTCTAAGGAATGACATAAAAATCTTCGAATGTGTTTTATGATCAATCATTTATGATTTTGTTGGTTTGACTGACAAAATATTAATGGCTGAGTATAACTTATTTTTTACGAAATTTGCATTATACGAGAAAGAGATATTAACCTTTAACTGGCCGAATTCATATCCAATTTAGTTGGATTTTCGGTTTTGTTCCCAATGAAATCGAGCGGTACTACGTAGAAAAATAGAAAAGAAAATGGCAATATATATATATATATATATATATATATATATATATATATATATATATATATATATATAATGGGGGTCGGGGTGGCCGAGAGGGTTAGCGCGCTTGCAAAAGTGCACCTACTCACAAACCCAAAGGTTGTGAGTTCAAATCCCGGCACCGGCACTACTTTAATTTAATTAAAGTAATAATTCAAGAAATTTATCACTCCCTCCCCCCGGGTATGTGAGGCCCGTCAGTCTACTGGAGGCTACTCACACAGACCGGGCGTAGGAGTGATGACCCTACCCCGTGTACCTTAATTGTGAATCGCGTTGTGGTTTTCAGGACATAAAATAGCCGCCCAGAGGTTTGGTCCATGGACGGTCTGTCTCGGGGAAAGAAATATAGGTCCTCGTGCGCCTGCTGACTCCGAACAGCCATAATCCGTGGATCTAGACCGATTTGTCCTTGAACCCGAGTGAGTCGGTGGGAAGGACACTGCCGAATTGGCCCCAAAGGGACCGGTTATGGAGCAATGGGCAGCCTGCCGCTGCACCATGGAAACCATGGTTCGCAGCAACGTGAGGTTGGGTGACCCCCTCCAGGCTGTCTGTGCTCCCGCAAGCAATAAAATGTCTGTAAGAACACCACATCGCGCGGCCAAAGATCTACAAGATCTATAGAGCCAATCGAAAAAAAATATATATATATATATGTGTATATATATATATATATATATATATATATATATATATAAAACGAAAAACTGATTTATAGGTAAACAATGTTCTAAAATATAATTGATACAACCTCTCGAGATAACCGCCTTATCAGAAACTAGCGTTTTCTAGCGCCACTCGTCCTTGCTAACTTCTTTGTATTCAAATGTAAAATTCGTATTCATTGGAATTATTATTATATTATTTAAAATTATTAGTCCTGTCCATTTCCGGTGGTCTGAAGAATACCAATACCTAAAGCTGTAATAATTTAAGGACCCGACCTCAATTGAAAAGGATCCGTTGTGGGTTTATATATCTCGGTATAAACAGAGATAAAAAGCGGAAGTAGACAGTACTAATAATTTTTAATGATATCTAATTAAGGCAGTAATAATTTTAATGGTTCCAATGATTACGTATTTTACATTTGAATACAAAGCAGTTATTTAGTACAAATGGCTCTAGATAGCGCTAGTGCGGCGACCGCTAATGATAAGACGGCTGTCTCTGGAAGTTGTGCCATAAACTTATAAACTAATTTTAAACATTACAACATGGTAAGTAAATAACTTTGAAACTATCAATGTGAAGGACTGTCTTAGAAGTGTCATATAGATAATTTCTAGCGGTATCTGGTTGCGAATGCGATAAACGCTTACAATAGGATTCTTTTAATTTAAATCATACTACGAGTTTTCAACACATTGGTGACTTTCAACAACACTTTTTTATTTACTGATTTGGTGGTTTTTGGTTTTCGTTTTATTCGTTTTATTTTAGGTTTCACGTTGGCAACGAGAATTTATTCCCGTCTCGATATGCGATTGCTTGCTCTTGATGGTTCGTAACAGGTCTCCATTTCTGCCAATTCGGATGAACTCCTTATCTAACCCCATGCTTCCTTTATTTTATATTTTAAATTATTTGCCCACTCTTATTTTGGTGCTTTGTTGAGGTTTTGTTTATGGAAATTCCATGCAGGATTATTTATCAGCTTCCTCTTTTCCATTGTTTTTACAGAGTGACGGGACCAAAACTAATATGATCGTTGCTTCTCTTTTGTTCATTTCCCACAATAGTTTGCGGATTTCCCTAAAGGGAGCATGGTTAGTATAGTATTATTCTTATCGAACCGGTCGCTCAAGGAATGAAACACTTTTAAAAAAGCATTTAAACTTATATTTCTGTAATTTTTCTTCATGATTTTTTTTTTTTCGGGGTATGCACTACACGTTTACAATTTCATCAAACTTATTATATTGAATTAAATAGTAGAAAGTAAAATGTATAAATACGGATACATAATTCAATTAGTCCCGGAAGATAATATCGTCGGGTAATGGCCTCGATGTTAAAGCGAATTTCGTGAAATTGGGTCAATCGGATCGATAAAGTTAGAAGTGTGCTGGTTAATATGGATCGGTCACGCGAGCCTTCGATGTGGACAGTTATCTCTCCGAGTCGTGGGTTAGCATCTCTCAGCAAGTGCCTGGGGTATCCATTACGAAAGATGTTTTGAAATGAAGTTCTAACCACACCTCTGAATGTCTTAATGACAAAAAGGATATCTTTCAAAATTCATCTTCCTTGTCGAAATTTTATTATTTGAAAAGGACTACACACATATTGGATATGGTTGTCTTAGTGACCGCTAACAATTCCAATGAAATTATTACTCAAATGGTTTAGTATTTTTTTTTTCCCACGTCCTTGATCTGTATGTTTTATCTGTATTGTGCTACTATGTATGTTCCTAACTATTCATTTTCTCCCTTTCAGATAAATTGTATGAAAGTTTTTTTAGGAGTAAAGTGAAAAAAAAATTTACAGAATTCGTTTTTTTTTTTTTTTGTTTACTTATCTTCACATACGCTGTATTCATATTCATAGATATGAGATTTCATTTTAAATATCAACTCAATGCGACATTCAGGTCTCAGATTTCCAAAACTTCAGTCCCTACGAAACAATCTCTAGAATGTAGCTGAAGTGAATTATGAACACGTTCAGAAGAATGTTTCTGAAAGTATTTCTATGTTTTCAGTACATAATTCAAACCTTTCAAACGTTGTTCGCAACTTAACAATTATATAATTGTTTAGATGTTTTATTTTTATATATAACAAAAATATATTATCTACTGCTGCTTACATATTCCCACCTGTTACTGTATTACTTTATTTTGTGATGCTCATAATATAGTTATTGTGTAATACTGCTATTATGTATAATTATTTCCTTCATATTTCCATTGGAATGTAATTATTCCAAAAACCATCATTGATTTAAAATACAATAAAACTCTGAACACACGGGTGTTTTAAAAATATAAAAACCCTTGAATAATTATAAGAAAGGCCAAGTCAAATAAAAAAAAAATATATAAATATATATATTTTTTTAAATTTCATATGCTAGTTTCTAAAGACGATTAAGTTGTTTGATAAAAAAACTTACTCGTGTAAATAGGTCTTAAAAGGTGGCTCCCTAATTTTAAATTTGGCGTCATAATTTTAAGAACATAGTAAATATTTTTCCATATTAAATTATTAAGAGGTTTGATCCTAGCCTTGGTATTTATTTTAATTTTATAATGACCACCATGAATTATTGTCCGGTAATAATAATTCACCTGTTCCGGATTGGACATTAATACACTTTTCTCGTTATGTGGTTTAACATATTTATTTGATGTAAGGCAATATATTTTATATGTTTTTATACTTTGCTATGCTTGGAATAAATTAAATAAGAGCCTTTTCAGATATGCCTGAGGATGGCTCGAGAAGTCGAAACGTTGCATATAATCAAGTAAATGAATAGTGAAAATAAAGTAGTATAAATAAATAACATTGCCGTCCTTATTAATATTTCGCGAAGAGTACTAAGAGCGTGCCGATATAATTAAAATAATCTCTTAAAAATAAGCTCAGGTCTTAGTTAAAATAAAAATAAAGAAAATACGTTTTATACCCTTCGCAGTTATTGCTGATCTCTTCATTAATTATTCTGTCTGAATCGGGCAAGTCATTTCAATTACTTAATACCGTCGTAAATACACGTGAAAAATGTTTTTTTTTTAAATTCCGAACAGACCTTGATGCAAGTTAGTACCGAAATAAATTATCATAAATACACACAAAAAAACCTGGATAAACCGGGTTTCAGATATAGGTTGATCCGGCTTGGCTTCACTCACTATATACTTCCTATAATTAGTATGTAACAAAATAAATTATATTAAGCTATATGCTCCTCAGTTATGTTGAACACTCGTTTCTCTCTTTGTAAAATACACTTTAAAGTAATTGTAAGATTTGTTTTTTTTCTATTAAAATATTTTTTTTTATCCTAAAAATGGCTATTTCATTCTCAGTTATTATTATTTTATTTTTTTTACTATAAAATGTTTGCATTTCATTATGACTCATATTTTTAATTTCAATATCATCCCCATAGACTTCCTTCACTTACCTTCAAATTGATTTTTTTTTATTAAATAAAAAATGGATATAAACAGATTTATTAACCATTACTTTAAAGTATAATAGAAAAAAAAATTATCTTTGGTGCCAATGTTCGAAGCTAAAACTTTTGAGGTTTACTGAGAGCAATTCAAAACTAGCATTCACAGAAAAAATGTTGGGAAGAAATAATTTTTTTTTAAACATTGAATCAGCAGATATCTAGTAATAAAACAAAACTTGAATGGCGAGAACTTTTTTTTTAATTAAATAGATCCAAGGAAACCGTCCGATTTTTCTGATGCATCAACATTTAAACAAATGAAAACCTAACTTTATTCTAAAATTTATTTTTCTTTGAAAACAAATTAATTGATGTTATCTATAAGCATAACATAAAAATTGTAATCGTAATTTATATAGTTGTATTCCCTAAATTTATGATAGCCTGATAATTTGAATTTATAAAAACAGTGTAATTTATTCTATTTCTTTCCATCAAAATTATTAATAAAATTATCCATATTCTGTGCTCACTGAATTTACTTAAATTATTTAAGTTGAATAACAAACATAGTTATCAGTTTTAAAATATTGGTATACAGATGTATATATTTAAGGAAAATATGATCAGGAAATTCCAAGAATTCAGTTTTCCATTGACCATTAGAATAAATAACTGAAAAACAAAATCCTATCCTAGACTGATATCAAAGGAAGTACCCAATTATTTTAGGAGCTCATATACTACAAATAAAATGATTGAAGTTGTATTCTCTTTCAATATAATTATTATGTTTTGTTATATGGAATATTATTTGCGATACTCTAAAATTCTATGGTATATGTAAAATTCTATTTGGTTTTATTAAAATAAATATTCATGTTTCATAGACCTTACATACCTAATATTTTGGCTTTTGTCGATATAGGCACCGTATCCAAACTGATAATTATGTAGATATTAATCTTTTATATTTCTTACTTTTAGGTTTGTTACTGAAGGAGGGCCCAGTGATGGAAAACTTCTCCCAGGTGACCACATACTTGAGGTTAACTCAGAGGATGTGAGTTGTGCTCCGCGAGATCATGTCATCCAACTTGTGAGAACTTCGAAAACAGCAGTACAACTTGTGGTCTGTCAACCTGTTCTTATTAATGTAAGTAATTATTCCCATTGATTAAGTTTTAAATTATCAATCCTGTTATATTTTGAGACTTCAAATGTATATCTAAAAAATTGAATCTTAAAAAATATCCTGAACCTAACCATTTCTTTTAAAGTTGTCAGAAATATATTTTTTTATTATAATATTTTTTATTATAAATAATATTGTGTCCATCTAGGATTGTGATTAAACTTGGAAAGCAGTTTTCATTACATACTCCTGCTTTTGATTTTTCTCTCTGTTATTTAAAAAAAATGAATATGCCGTGTTACAGAATAAAATTTTAAAAAATTCTTTCCTTTTTTTTCATTTATAATTAATTCATTAATTCTGTTATATTTTGAGACTTCAACTGTATATCTAAAAAATTGAATCTTAAAAAATATGCCAAAACTAACCATTTTTTTTAAAGTGGTCAGAAATATATTTTTTATTATAATTTTTTTGGTTATAAATAATATTGTGTCCGTATACGATTGTGATTAAACTTGGAAAGTATTTTTCATTATATACTCCTGCTTTTGATTTTTCCCTCTGTTTTAAAAAAAAAAATTAATATGTCATGTTACGGAATAAAATTTTGAAAAATTCTTTACTCTTTATTATTTTTCCTTTATAATTAATACACCTATATTGATTATTGATTTTTCAGTCTTTAAGGAAATCTGCAATTTTGAGTTCAGCAAAAAAAGCCAAATTAAAATCAAATCCTTCGAGAGTACGATTTGCCGAAGGAGTTGTTGTTAACGGCTCTCCACTTTTTCCAGTAAGTTTTATTTACATAAATAAATAGCATCATTTATGATTATTAATAAAAAAATTTAACTAACAAACATCTATACTTTTTTTCTTTCAGGGTTGCACATTGAGTGGAGGCGATTGGGGATCGGGAACAGTTTTACCAAATGTTTTAAAAGTTTTTCTTGAAAATGGGCAAACTAAATCATTTAAATATGACAGCAACACAACGGTTGGTGATGTTTTATCATCATTACAATCGAAACTGTGCCTGAAAGAAACTGCCCATTTTGCTCTTGTTTTAGAGCAGGTTAAAACTCTTAGGAGAAATAAGCTGACTTTGTTGGATCCTAGGCACACACTGGCAAGAGTAAGTAGTATTTATTGTGTTACTCATAATATATTGCATTTAAGTTCAGTATATAATACGTATAATGAAGTAATTGCCGGCATTTTATGATAGCTACTGGCTGGTACATAAAGTTAATAGTTAACTATTCTTATTTTCAGGTTGCATCTAGACCAGGAACTCATAATTTACGTTGCCTTTTTAGGGTAGCCTTTGTACCTAGTGATCCTTGTGATCTTGCACAAAAAGACTTATCTGCTTTTGAATATTTTTATTTACAGGTACCATTTTAAAAATAATTTTTATGGATATGTAAATTTGTTAATTTTTAAGTTTTTATGTCTCATTTTAAAAATAAAATAAAGCTCCTTAATATCATATTGTAATTTAGTTACTTTGTATTTTTTTGTCTGAAGAACTTAAAATGTTTAAATATATTAGCAGTAAAAACATTTTAGATTTACCCAAAAACTAATTTAATTTTAATAAATTATATGATGTATTTAGAAATTATTGTGCAATCTTAGGTATTTATTTTTATTCCAAAAAACTATAATAAATATGAACCATTAATGAAATAACTTCTGTAAATATTTTATTTATTTTTTAAAACTCCTATTAAGCATAACTAGCTCTTGAAAGTTTTCTATTAAGCCAGATCTTTAAATACATATTTAAATGATTATCAATTATTATTATAATTGATTATTGAGATATTCTATGTATTTGGTTTTGTTTTGAATTAATTTTACTTTATCACGAAAAAATATTTATTTAAGTATAGTCAAAATGTTCTTGATGAGTAAAATTTATTTATAGCCCTGGTTAAGAGAGAATTATATGGTTATTATTGACTTAAATTTCTTAATGTAATAACTGTTTTTCTGAAGTAGCCATTTTGAAAATTAATCTATGAATATGATGGGTTGTTGTATAAAATCTTTTAATGCATGGGGTGTACATTAAACTTAATACTATGAAATGGTAATTATCATAAGTTTTCTTATCCATAATACTTACTCTCTTTAAGAAAAACTTATGCAAAATCAGTTTCAAGTGAATTTCATTATTTTCATTTTAAACAATAAAAATTTTAAGAATTAAAATTTTTTTATCTTATTTTTTTAGTGCTGCAATGATGTAGTGCAAGAAAGATATGCTCCTGAACTGAAATATGATGTAGCTCTAAGGCTTGCTGCATTACATATTCACCAGCACTGTTTGGCGAATAATATTCAGCCGTCTAAAATTACTGTTAAATCAGTAGAGTAAGTTTATTTATGGCTTATTATTTTACCTAACTAATAGCGCAAGAGTATTGTTTTAGCTGTTTATTATGTTATTTTTTTCATTGATATTACTACTATTTTTATTCTTGCAGAAGAGATTTTGGGCTTGAAAGGTTTGTTCCAAGCTCTTTATTAGAAACTATGAAACGAAAGGAACTGCGGAAGGTATTGACTCATCTCCTCAAGCTAAACTATACAATGACAGGGACTAGTCATAAGTGCCTCACAGCGCTTCAAGCAAAACTATATTACCTGACAATAATCAGCCAGTTACCAAGCTATGGAGCTAAATGTTTTCCGACCAACACCATGGTCACCGATTCTGTAAGTTGTTGTTGGAAATATTTCTGCTTCTGAAATGTATATATTATATTACATATATTAATGCAAAGAATATTAATAGAAGCTCTGTTTGTTGAACTTCCATATATCAAAAATCTCTATAAATTACTTTATTTTTTCAGGAACTTGATTTTTTTATTACAAAAAAACAAAATTCTATATATGGAATTAAATTTAAAAAATATATTAGGAGCTACATAGCCTGAAGTAATTAATATAAATAAAAATAATTGTACAACTAGGTATTTGTCTTTGACCGTTCGCTATCTTTACCCTCAAAAATTTCTGTTTCCATTTTTTTTTTTTCATCACTTTAAAGGAATGAGATGGCTCAGTGGGTAAAGATACTGGAATTTTAACTCTTTTACCGAGCTGTGACAGAATATTTATTTAATAGGTCTCAATAATGTTAATATAATGGTTTAACTCTGGATTACAGATTTAAATTCATAAATATACAAAATTATAAGCTAAAAGGGGCTTATTTAAAACTTAACTGCACCTTTTACTTAACATTCCTATGAAAGTTACCACTGTCTACTATTAAATGGATGATTTGAAGAAGTATATCGGAGTGCCCTACTTTATTGCTTTATATTTCAAGTAGCTATTTCTCTAACCTCGTGAGGTCAAAGAAATTAGTAGAACCCATACATACCCAGGACTAGTAGTTACGGCGGTGTCATTTTGTAAAATTGTTAACAGCAATGCTTACTTATTTTTAAAAATTAAAATGTTATGTTTCATTGATTTTTTTTTTTTACTGTTTACAGGTAGTATTATAGTATTTTCATTTCATTTCATTTTATTAATTTTTCAATTTTTTTATAATAAAAATAATTCATAAAAATGTATCATTACTTTGTAGTGTATTATTATTGATTGTCAATAGTAGTACTTGATGCAAAGTAATTATCTTACATTTAAGTAGTGAGAGTGAAATTTTTGACTTGGTGCTTTTGATACTAATTGATATATCGTTTACAGGACACTACTGTTGAGAATGTGATACTAGTGAGTCCAAAATTGGGAATAAGTCAAATCACTGGACTTAGGAGCAATATGGTGAGTACAATATTTGTGAAATACTACCTACTGTACTGAAACCTCTAACATACAGTTATAAATATTGAAAATTAAGTATGAATTTTCCTCCCGTTAGTGGACACTCTCAATAATTTACAGTGAAGTTGAAAAGAGTATTTTTCCTTAGATGATGCTTATCTCCCATCTTTACTATAGCTTGATGAAAACATACAACTTGAAGCATCTGAGGAGTTTCTTAAAGTTTAAGATGTTTTTCATTGACAGCAAAATTGAATATATACTATATACTGTAAAATATGTAACAGAAACATTTACAACACTTCAGTATATATGCGTTTATTTCTAACAAGATCATATTCTCCTAATTGATTACAAACTCTAGTAAAAGCATGTGTTAAACCCTCCAAACATAGGCATCAGTCCCCATTGTGTTTTGTGGTCATTAAGTTGTCTGGACAACATTATCTTCTTGTCAAGTCCAAACATGGACTCCAAATTTAAAGCATTCTATAGTGCACAAAGATGTGTTACTACTTACAAAATTATTGCCGTACACCAGTTGTATCATACTGTATGCAGTCTTACAATTCAAGACTCAATTTACTTTACTAATTTGTGTTAACAATTTTTAACATTAATATAATTATTTAATAATTATCAATATCAATGGTTTCAATTTCAGCCTATTCCAGTAGCAGATATAGAACAATTGAGTATGGTACAAATACAGAAAGAAGACCATTTGCTCTCTACTGTCGCTCTTTTCTTACCTTCTTCCCACAATAAGGTAGTTTCTCTTTCTTTCTCCAGAAGAATATTACTACTAGTTTATACTTTGTTATTGCATGAAATTGTTTATGTGTATTCATTTTGTTTTTAAATATAATTTCAGGAGCTGAGGTTTACTGTTGAAGAAAGGGATGCAGAAGAACTAGTTTTAGTTTTACAAGGATATTATAAGCTTTTTACAAATAAGGATCTCCCTGTTCACTCAGATCCAGATGATTGGATTATAGACACAGGTGGGTTATATCTAAATAAGCGATTTTTATTTAATTTTAATTTTATTTATTTATTTTAATTTTTATTTTATTTTAATGTAATAAACATTTACATACTTGGTAATAAACATTAAGCTTAAATGTTCTTGTAGTGAAATCAGATTTCCAGAAATTAATATAATTAATATATTAATAATAAATTAATAAATAAATATATAAATTATATATTAATATATAAATTAATATATTTAATTTTTATTTTATTTTAATGTAATAAACATTTACATACTTGGTAATAAACATTAAGCTTAAATGTTCTTGTAGTGAAATCAGATTTCCAGAAATATAGATATACATACATACATACATACATATGTATATATATATATATATATATATATATATATATATATATATATATTTACATATTTAAATAGTTTTATATATTTAAATAGTTTCTTCACTTACTTACATGTACAATACAATAGTTTCTACGCTTACTTTCATTTTTACTAAGGTTCTAACTGCATTTCGACATATTTTATAAGAAATCAGAGTTATGGTATTTTTTTTACTAAAGTAACTCAAAAGTTAAATTAAAACCAGGTTAAGTAATGAGGAGAAAATTGATAAATTTTATTAATAACGAAAAAAAGTTTTAGCAATTCAAATTTTCAAGCTCGTTTTTCTTTTAAAATTAATGTTAGAGCAGTCAGAATCTTGTCAAACCAAGATAGCAACTGGTCAACGTTTTGCTAATTATGACATCATCAGGACAGAAACAGATAAGACTGCATAAATGCAGGTCAGAGATTACACATCTCAAATCAACAGTCTAAAAAATATTTACTAATTAGAGACAGTTAAATAACTCCTAGAAAGCTCAATATATTCTCCAAAGTAGAATACAAATATAAACAATAGAATAATAGAACGTAAATAAAATGTTTTTATAAATATTTATATGATATTTATATTATAATAAACTGAAATTCTATGGTCATATCAAGTGAATGCCAGACACCCGATTGAAAAAACAGATCTTGGAATACACTGAAAGTATAAAGGATATGAGGTGGATAGCCGAAGCTAGAGAAGACTTGAAAGACGCTGGCGTAACAGACTCAGACATACAAGATAGGCAGATATTCAGACAAAAATACTTAAATGGAAAGTGAGCCGAGAGGTCAAGAAATTGGAGACTGGAACAGCTTGGTCTGAAGAAAGGAAGAAAGCACACAGTGAGAAGATGAAAGAAGTGTGGTGCCTTAGGAAATCTCACATGAAGTATATGCTTCGCGTGGTCCATTAGTGGCCTATTAGAAAAAAAAAAAATGTATAGGATATAAAATAAAATGGTCCATATTTAAAAAAAATTATTTTTTATGAATAGCAGTTTTCTAATCAATCTTCTTTGAACTTTATGTCTTTTGTATTTTTTAAATAAATGAAGACTGTAATAAGTGATTTTGGAGAGTGAAGTTATTACAACAAAACCATATGATCAATCAATTACTACAAATAGTGATTTATAGATACCAAGTATTTAGTACTCACAATTGAAGTGGTTAGTGGATGAAGGAGATATGTAACAGGAAGCGTGTTTTGAGATATTTAGCATTAAAGTTGTCACTTTGGTAACTACAGTTTTAGTTAACATTTTTTTTAAGTTCTTACGAAGACATATTATTTTTATGAGTGGTATGATTCAGTATGAATTTTCATTTTAATATGAGTTTTAAAAATAAAAATAAAATATGTATTGTACATACCACTGACCATTAGGAATGTACTTTGTTGCCACATACCTCCTTTATTATACAATATCTAGCTTAATAAGGCTCCTAGAGATTTGCTGTAAGTACCGAAAAAACAGGCCAATGTATACATCCTTCATCTCTAACAATAACTCAATTTGACCAAAAATGTTACATAGTTCCTTCAACCACTAACCTCTTCAATTTTCAGTTGCATTATCATTGTCAATCAATTGAATTATGATTGTCAATTTAAAATTAAGTGAAATATTTATACTTCCTAGCGCATTATTCAATGTAATTCTATTTACATTGATTTTCACAGCTCCCTTATATCATTCTCAACACATAGTAAGGCCGGCTGTGTGGTCTTATGCACCTGAAACTGATCAAAATGAACCGAGAATGGTTAACTTCGCTATTCCTCTTCACACTCTAAGCCAGTCTTCAAGACAGGTATACAATTCACATAGCCAAGTATTCAATATGTTCAATATTCAAACAAAGTATTCATTATGCTTTCAACGACGTACTATTTAATTTAGATTTATTTTCTGAATAATTTTACTGTAATATAAACTTCTAAGTATGCTTAAAAAAAAGAAATAATAAGGTTTTAACTATTTTGATAGCTTCATAATGTGAATAGTTAGAAAAGTAAATTTTTTTCATATGATCAATGAAAATTTTAGAAGATTTTAAATATTTTTTTCAACACAATGTACTTTTTTTCTGAGAATTTCCTTTATTTATATAATCAGGTTGGAAGAATAAGTTTCAAAACTTCAAAATACTCTCTTTAAAATTTTTATTTATTGGGTTTCTCTTAAATGTCAGTGATGTTACTTCAGAGTTTTTACTCCTCTAAAAATATTTAACACTATGCAAATCAAATTATATATGAAAGTATAAAATATGTATATTTTTTTTTTTTTTAAATACATGAATAATTTTTCTGATTAAGGGATTTATGATAGTTAGCATTCTGCAATATCATAATGTTGGTGAAATCCATAAGTGTGATATCAACAAACTTTGCTATGTTAGAGTTTTGTTGAATTTTTACGTGTGGTTTTCTATTCCCTCCGCACTGCCAAAAATACCTAACCGATTATTAAACTAATTAAAAATACAAAATGCAACCAATTTAGCTATCTTATTTCTGGGACCAAAATTCAAACCCAATTTTCCAGGTTCTACAAATTATATATGAAAGTATAAAATATGTATATTATTTATTTTTTTTTTTAAACATGAGTAATTTTTCAGATTATAGATTTTTCTGATTAATGGATTTATAATAGTTAACATTCTACTTTGGCATTACACCAACAATAAGTTAATAAATTCTTATCTTTTCCTTTTTTGTCATGTATTTTTATTTTATTTGAGATTTTATTATGTGTCTCTTGTTTCTTTTATTAGTTCATTTATATCACGCATTATTTATTTTCTAATAAAAATATATCATTTATTATTTTTGTGTGTATATAGATTAAAGCAAATGGAAATGGCACATTGAGCCGAAACAACAGTCGAGTTATACGCAGCAATGGTGTTGACAATAACATGAATGTGTATGTATGCATGACATGTCCAATTTATTTTTAATTCTCCTTTTATTGATCCTAATGTTTAGTTGTTGTTTTACTTTTGAAATCTTAGTTTTAGTCTTTCAAGCATTTAAACAATTACTACATACTCCATTAAAGTATTGTTAAATGTTTAAAAAATATATCCGTAAATGGTAACAAATTTAAAAATTATGAATTATAGGTTCCATTACTTAAAATATATTTTATTATCCAAATTTAATACTTCTGCTAATTTTTGAAAATCTAATTTTGGTTGTGTACTCTCTTAAGAGGTAAAGAAGAAGATACTTTCATTGAGTGGAATGCCCGACTGGTTTTTACATACAGAATTGAAATACACAAAAAATAGTATATGTTGCATAATCTCGATATCCTTCCAAAGCTAGTCCACCTTTTCAGACTGACGATGAAGGCTACTCAGTGCTCAGTGAGAGTATCTGGAGCTACATCTGAGTTTTTTCATAGCTACAAGAGACTTGAGACAAGGTGATTGTTTGGCATGCTTGTTGTTTTACATTGCCTTGGAATGTGCCACCAGAGAGTCGGGAATCCAGGTAGAAGGGACCATTGTCAACAAATTGTGTCAAATATGTCGATGATCTGGACATTGTTGGACATAATTTTTTTGAGTATGAAGAGTGACTTCCTGAATCTTGGCAAAAAACTGAATAATGGCAGAGAATATTGGCAGCTCCAACTGTGGGAGGCCTTGACTTTTCGTGAGTTGTAGAAGAAGATATGTTATAAAAATATGGATCAAACATTTGTATATCTTGTATATTACTGACCTATTTTGATTTTTTTACCTCTCATTACTCTCGAAGTTTGTATAATAGATATACAATTATTATTATTACTATATTGGGGAAAAGGAAAGCCTTCCTCGTCTCGATCTTTGTATTGATATTGACACCTTTGTTGACACCTCTGTTCATCAAGAGATCCAATAGGAATCGTATACTTCTTAGGAAGCGCATTAAGTCCTTAGGATTAGATTTAATAACATCTTTTGTTTTAATTATTGCCTGTTTTAAATACTGCAGTTTGTAGAAGGGATGGGTCTCACATTAATATAGAATGGGCTCAGCCTTTTCTTCATCCTCTAAGCACCGGCAGCAGATGGAATGTTCCATGGATATACAATAGTCCCAAGAATTTTATATATATATATATATATATATATATATATATATATATATATATATATATAATTATCAGTTGACATCCGCTTGATGGCATAGAAGGATCAATCTAATTGGGGGTCAAACAAAATTATAGAAGTGGCAAATAATTTATCAATATATATTTGTTTGGGACAACTGAGTATTACATTTTTTTTTTCAGGAATTTGCATTTGCAAGTTTAATTTAGATTCAGTCTACCAGAAATCATTTTTTTAAATAAAATCAAGTATGATTAGTCAGAACTTTTTAGAGTGAATAGGTAGTACTGTTGTATATGTTGATGAGATCACAATTTAATCATCTTCTATTATGATAAAAGTTTTTCGGACAAAAGGAATCAGCAGTGATGACCAGCAAAAAACAAATAATAGAAAATTCAAAAGTTTTATTATATATGTAGAAGGAAACATAAATTTATTTGTAAATCTTATTCTGAGGTGGCAATTGTTTGCTTGCAATGAAGGTTTATACATTTGATGAGGCATTTAGCTTGTAGGCTTCCATGAGGACATAATTTGCCTAAAGACAATGTAGAAGGAGATGGGTAGACAGAATAAAAAAAAATACTACAGAGTTTATGAATGCAGCAAAAACGATACCGAAGATATAAAGAGTATGAGTTGCCTTTAGAGGTGGCCTAAAATTGAAAAGCCAACTAAACGGTTTCTCCTATATCCAATCATTGACCTTATTTTGTTTTATAGTCATCAAGAACCCATTTCTCATCATTATTGAGGCTCCTGCTGATTAAAACCATTAATACTAAAAATTGACTGTCCATTTAACATAAAATATTCACAGATCATACTACTTCATTAATTGGCAGCATATTATTTCACAAATATAAATTTATAGATCTTCATTTTCATAAGTAGTTGAAATTATCTTTGTGCATAAGGAATAAGGAAATTTTTTATGTAGTTTAGTTACTGCCTGAACTGACCCCTATCAGAAATGTTGCTTGATTTCAATTTATTTTTATATACCTTTCTATATATCTCTATATAGAATCTCTCTCTTCTATATTTCTATATTATTATTTTATTTAGATAGTCATTTATTTAATTAAATTTTATTTTTTGGTTTCTATGAAACACCTTAATTTATGCCCATTCATTGCTTGTTTTATTAATTTCTCACTTTTTTAATTTTAATTTTTTTTTTTTTACATCTAATTGTATGTAACTTTATGTGTGTTCCACTCCTTAACACTAATTTGTTTGTGTTGGTGTGTTGTGTGTGTTAGGCCTGGTAAAGTGAAAGACCGGAATGGCATGAAACCCTTGTCACCTGGTAACAACGGTATTGACTTCCACAGTGTAGTCTCGATGGAAATCCTTGAACGAGATGGTTACATTGAAGCCCACAACCCTGAGGTATACCTATATTTCCGAATATCCTATTATCTTTTCCTGTTTATCCTGATGAAAAAAATATTTTTTAGGCTCATTTCTCCAAAATGAATTTTATTTAAATGTTGAAATGTTTCTATTGCATACAGTTTCCTTTTTAATAATGTTTAGCTATATTTTTCTGACTGCATGTATGTTTTTACCTTGCATGTGAATTACACTTCACATAATATAAAAGTCTAGGTACAAACTACAGCAAAAATAATGTTAGATTTGTTTTACTTTGATTTGTATCTGCAGATTTGTAAATAAATGATGTCTTATAAGGACAAGTCAACAATTAAGCAAAAGTCTTGTGTTGTGACATCATCTCTTTAACAGAACTAAAAGATGTTTATTTTTAAAAAGGATTTCATTAATATAATAATAATAGGTTAAATCGACTTAAATAGATATATAAAACTTTGTTCATTATTTATTTTGTGGTTAAAGTTGAAGTAAGAAAAATCTTGTATTATTTTCTCACAATCCATTTTAATACAACATATTTTCATGAATTTTAAATTTGTCACTAGCAAATTTGTAACTTTAATATATACTTATTATAATATATTTATTACTATTATTCATTAAATGTCTTACCAAAAACTTCATTATTACTATCTTATCAAAATATTAGCAATTATTTAAACGATTTTACTTGAATTTTTATTTCAGTTGACTGATTAACATGTATCCTTTCATGTGAGTGGATTACATATTTGTATATGACACAATGGTTTATTATATTTTAAATTTATTTGAAATTGAAATTGTTTTTATTTTTTAATCTCATATATACCATTATTATTTTATTATCATTACTATTTAAAAAAAAAGAAAAGTTTTTAGAGATTGTTAGCACCACAAATAAAAATTTGAAAACTCTTTACACTCGTATTGCTATATCTCTAATCTATGTCTGCATGGTATCATTTTCTGAGATTAGTTTAGCTTTTTACTCTATAACCTAATTCAGTGACATGGCTTTCTAATCAACTCCTCAATTTTCTTAAAAATGCATTTTAATGGGATTTATTTCTCTTAGACCAGCCTTATATATATATATATATATATATATATATATATATATATATATATATATATATATATATATATATATATATATATATATGTATATATATATATATATATAGACTATTCATTTTTAAAATAAAATTGGGATTTTAAAATATTTATAATAATTAATTAACTATAAATGAAGAAAAGGACCTCTTTTAAACCCAAGAAAAACAATATTATTGATAAAATTCAAAATAAATTTTATTAAAAATCCATTTTTTTAATATATGATTAATTAATTATTATATGTATTTCTTTATATATTGCTTTTTTATTTGACAAAATTAATATTTTTAAATGCCCATTCCTTAAATTTAAATTCATATAAAAAACAATCCATTATACTTTGTCTATTTTGTGATTTCGTTGAAATATAAATATAATTTTGAAATTCACATAAATATAAAATAAATTAATCCTTCAACAGCCCATGATTAATCATTGGACCAGTATCTGATAGAGATGCCAGATTTTCTACTTCATTATATTCTTGGGAGGCAGGGTGGTGAGCACTGTAATCCATCTGTCTGCTTTATCATGTCATTAATGTCAGATATTCATTTTAGGATTGAGTGGATCCAGTAAAATACCTTTAGTGAATAATAAATTATTGATATCAGTTAGAAGGATGCTATTGATATGAAGCTGTTTTATTTCCCCATGAAATGTAGCAAAATATGTGATTAAATTGTCTTTTGTGGAAATTTATAACTTTTTAGCTGAGCGATCCCTCCTGGCTCAATGATTGGACGATGGTGTAGAGCCACCAAGAAGACTCCCACACGCAGCAGACTACAATATCTTCCTTAAAATGCCCAAAGGCAAAAGAACTTTTCTAAAGAAAGTTATAGCTTTTTAATCTTAAATTCATGTTGTAACATCAAATTGGTAGACATTAGGAGTTAAACAATTTATTTCTGTTGGCTTACTAATAATTCCTTCTTTTTCCTGGTGCATGCAGGTTATGCGGAGGGTGGCTGAGATGCAAGCTATGGTGGAGAGCTCTGAAGAGTACCTGTCTAAGCACCAGCGAGAGGGAAGCGATTCTCACCTCTCAGTAGACTGTGATACACCCGCTCCTTTAAAGCATTCCGATTCCCTTTTACTTCTCACTCAGGTATTTGATAACCATATATATATAACAGATAACAGATATATAAATATATATCTCAACTTACAGAAGTTAAGAATTGCTTTTATAATTTAACTTGTTTGAAATTATTTATTATATATATTTATAAGATATTCAGCAACCTATATTATTATCCATCATTAAAATATGTTATTTTTCAAAATATTTTTATCTTTATTTTTAGGGACAAAAAGAAATTGAAGAATGTGTCAACGAAGCGTTTAATTCCTTAGATGTAGGTGATACTGAAAGTGATACCGATTCACTGACAACTAGTCCTTCACACAATAGTATAGGTATGTTGTTTTTATTATTTCTCGTTCTTTAAAATGTTTGTAATCATTTGTTATTACTACCATTAACGAGTTAGATTTTATAATATTAATATATCAATAAGTGGTTGTTTTAATTAATATTGTTTAATTTGTTTGTGTTCTATAAATAATTTCCAAAGCATTATTCTTCTATAAATTTAAGTTTTATTATTTGCTTGTTTTTTCAAAATAAGTTTCCACACACAGAATTTACTGGCACCAGAAATTTACCAATGACTCAAATTGTGATGTTGAGAAAAATTCTTGATTGAAATAACGCAATAAGTATTGGTTGAAACATTACTATGCTATATCATATTGGCTATGCAGACAAATTATGATGTTATACAAACCGTAGCTTTGAAAGTTTTCCATTTGATATCATATTAATTGTCTAGGAAGTCCGTCATCGTCTTCATTTCTATTTGGCGATCTTTCTGAATCATTTCCAATGACAAGTTGCCGCTATTCTACAATAATTCATAAATTGTAATGAGCCATGTCCACGTTTTCTTCCACTATCCGTCCACGAAGGTTTCATAGTATGGTTGTTCTGTTCAGTGACGAGAAGAGGGAACATGTATCCTTGTGTTAAAGAGGCATTAACAGCTTCTTTGCAAAATAACTACTGAATGCTTGTGGGTTGCCTATGGCTTACCAGACGCGCGTCTTCTTGAATCTCCAAGATGATCAAGTGTGTCCTCTCAGTCATTCTCCTTATAAGGACGGCTTTAATATACCTGTAAAGGTAAAACTGATATAATAAATTAATTTGTGTTAGATACATAGTTACATAGAAGAAAATGTTAATTCTGATGTTTCTCGTTGAGTATAACATTTTTTCCTCAATAAATTTTATATTTGTAAAAAATAACTTCCTTACGCAATGCTAAAATTAATATGATATACAGAAATCATATTCTGAAAACGAAAATTAAATGTTTTTTAAAAACAGTTCTTACCGACTCCATACGACTGTGTGACGCCAGAAAGTAGAACCATTTTGTACTTTTACTGGTGACGTATTGATTGTCACTTGCTGATTTATTTTGCAATCACATGCAACTAACTAAAGTGGCATAAGGTATCTGTACTGTCTGTAAATTCTGTGTGAGGTAATCTATTTTCTAACTTTGACAACAAATTTAAAATTAAATTGAACTTTTTTTCATAAACTGTTAATTAATTTTCATCTGTTCCACTTTTATTAATCGATTGAAAAACTTTGATTTTTTATCAGTTTGTTTTATTTTTAAAAAATACATTAAAAAAATTATATCATTCCTTGGGAGAAGCTAATAAAACCACATAAAAATCTATATTGCATGATCTGCAGTTTTTGAGAAAGCCACACGACATATATAACCATTAATTTTTGGAACACCAACTAACCTCTTCAAAGTAAGATATATCTGTAAATAGTAGAAATATAGACACCACATAAAATTATAATTTTCAGATAAGGTCCATATTTTTTTTGGAGCAACATCAGAGGAAAGCATGTGGAAATATCTTGAAAATGAAGGAGAGAAAGAAGCAATACACTGAAAATCAAAGATAATTAATTATTTGGCCTAATCATATAATATATTATTGATACTTTTAGTAATAAATATTTTTTATAGTTGACTTATTTTATAATACTATTTCCTTGATCATAGAAAAGAAATAAAAAAGTGTTTTTTCTTAAATCATGTCGTATTTACACTGCAGATGCTTTGTTAATGTCTGTTTATACGGTGATACCATATAAAATGACGATTCTTAACTCCAGAACACTATCATGTTTTTGTTGATCGCTGTCACTTCTTTATGCCTGCAAGATGTATATTTTAAATTTCGTTATTTTAAGATCATAAAGGGTAAGTAATTCCTACAATTTGTGTTTTAGCAAATGATTTATTCCATCAAAAAAGTTACTCAATATAATATTTTTATTTAAGTTATTGAACCATATATTTTTTTTTTAATCCAAATTATTTCTATATGAATCACATTTTTATGTGCATTTGCTAACTAATAAAACTAATTAAATGAAAATATCCCAGATATTTTTTGTTAGAACAATTATCGCCTGTGGTTTGTTCCTCCTTACTTTGATACAAACTACTGACCTGTTCCATCCATTTTCATTTTTAAAAATGAGCATATCCTCTTGATAACTGTAAAGTATCGAATGCGAAAAAAAATGCTTTTTTTATATGAGTGTGATTCGCTCGATATATGCCTTCCTGAGCATAGTACACTTTCAACATTCAACCAGCGTGTGTGCTGTCCCTCTAGCATGAAAAATGCGTTTGTTCTCATTCGATACTTTACAGTTGTTTCAAAATTATGATCATTATTGACAAAATGTCTAAATGGCTTATTTATATATTTAGATATATTTAGTTCGAAAGATGTAATAGATTTCCACACTTTTACTGACCAAGTATGGTAGGCCCAAAAATATCTATAAATATATGTTACAATGAATTCTTATCCAAGGCATATACCGAATAAATATATCAAAAGCTTGAAAACTATTGTATGAAGAAAGCATGATTTGTGGAGATTTGGCAAAAGAATCTAGCGAGGGCATATATTCCTGATATTTAAAGACTAAAATAACGACTTCTATGGTTAAATTAATGGTTATAGAAAGAATATCTTGCTAGTTTAAAATTATCAATTGTTTTTCAAAATTAAAGTGAACCATTTGTATGGATTTTGATGTTGTGATTTTCATTGTCAATTGCATTGATGATTACCTAGAGTGAAATATAAGCCATCTTAGGTAAGTGCTGGAAAATTTAAAGGTACTTATTTATATAATATATTGTTAAATTTATAAATTAATAATTCATGCATAAATCCAGGTATTGTAAAAAATTCCTAATTTGAAAGAAATCAGTGTAATATTCATGTGTGAAAAAATAAATAAAAATAAGTCATTTCAATTAAAGGCACATAAAATTTCTAAATATTCAATAGGATGTTGTGCACATTAAGGAAATTGTGTCACATTCATTAAAATTACAACAATTTATAGTCAAGATTTTCTAAAATTATTTGCAGACCAAGCTTCTTAAAAGTTGTTTGTAAATTGAGTCGTTCATTTCCAAAACGAATCCTAATCATCATTGACAAATTTTCAGAAAATGGGAAAAACTATATTTTCTATTCCAATAGTGATATCAAAGCCATTTTTTTTTTTTAAATAAACTAAAAACATTCTTCATTTGTAGAACATATTTCCAGAAATCGTTGATTATTTTAAAATTAATTAAAGAGCATTTAAATATCAATAGGGCCGATTTTGGAACAAATTAAACTTCAGGGCTGGTTTTGGAACAAATAAAATTGATTAGGGTTCGTTTTGGAACGAAGAAAATGATTGACATTGTACTTTAATAATTTTATATTTGCTGTATTATAAAGGTACTATAAGATCAATTTATTTACTAATTTTATTCAAATGAAAGGGTTAAAAAATGCTTTTGAATAATTTATTTTTCAAAAATAGTAAAGATAAACTTAAAACAAAACGTATTTTTTTAAAATTAGACTAAACATCAAGGGTATTTATTTATTAACAATTGTGGGCACTTCAACCACATGGTTTATTTCTGCCCTGTTCTTAGCTTACAGACATTGGTAACTTGGGAATTTAAATTTTGATATAAATTTCAACTTGTTTGAGAAATAGTATTAATTTTTCCGTAGTCTTATTACTTTTTTCAAAATCTCTGTTCTATCTGTCCCTATTCTAATTTCATCCCGTTTGGCTTCATATGCCAAGCACTCAGTCAAATGTGCGATACTGTCAATCGTAGCCCGCAGGAGATACATCGAGCTGGTTTACCCCTCATCACAGCTTTGGCCTGGTGTATCGCCTCTTTTAATTTCACCTCTCTGGCTCTTTTAATTTGTTCTCTGAGGCATAAGCAAGTAGAGCAAATGTCAGCAGCAGGTGTCCCTTATGCTTATATTGTAGACGTTTACAAATAAATTATAATAAAATGGATAGCCAACATGCAGATCCTTCTCAGAAAGTGTGCTTACATAAATTGTGTGCAGTTTGGCGATTTTTAGGCCACATTAAAAAGAATAATGAATAACACTTTTGTTTCTGTCGCAATGGCTTTCCACTGATGACTGGGAATCTACTACTTTAGTACCACTACTACTACTTTGACTACAAACATTTTTCTTGGACAGTGTCTTTTTTGTGTCTCCTCCACGATTCTCTCTGAAAGAATTTCCAGTTGACAGAAAATCTCAACATGATCATTGAAGCCAATGTTTCCCTACTCCCAAAAACTGCTCGGAATAGATCTCTGGCTACCTTTTTTACAGTCATCTTTTCTCCTTTCCTAAACGGTATGGAATAAGTTGTGAGCTGCTGTTTACTACTTGAAGCTATTGGCCTCTAATCTAATACATATTTTAATATGAGGTTATTTTGATATTTTCGGTCAGGTTCCTTGTAAAAAAGTTTGTGAAATCTCCTAATATCAGTCATAGACACCTCATTGGATCCATATGTAATCCTCTTAGAATGTAAGCAATTAGGTAGAGTCTTTGACTTGTACCTAAAATAGCAAAATAAAGCACCATTACAATATTTTACCTCTTTTCTAATGTACTTAGATAATGTAAATAACAACATTTTAATAAAAAATGTTATTTAGGTATTTTATGCATAATTTGATCAAAACAATGTATATCAATAAAATATAATGGATTGAAACCAGAAGAATATAAAAGAAACAAAACTAAACATAGGATCTTTACTCACTTTTCTTGTCTTTCAAGGGTTTTAGCCCATTCTTCTGGCATAGAACATTTTTTTCTTCCTCTCCCAATAGGAGACTCAGTTATTTTCACATTTCGCACTTCTCTTTCATCTGACATCATTAAATTATTTATTTAATTGTAAGCAAACTTTACAATGAAAATAACATTGACAGTGAGTGATAAAAATATGACAGTTGAAATATTTTGATAAGGCTAAATCACGTGGATGGTTCAGTTTTAAAAACATCGAAAAATGCTTTATCAACCATAGGAAAACTACGCGGATTAAAACAAGAAATAATAAATTTATAGTCTTCAGAAAAAAAAAAAAACGCAAAAGAGAGGACCACCTGTTGATTGATTAGAAATTTAGGGCCGCTTTTGGAAAGAAAATAATGATTTGTGTCCCACATTACTGTGGTTTGAGGGACGGTTTGGAATGAAATAAAGTTGTAATCTAGGAATATTCTGGAACAAAATAAAGTATGGTTTTGGAAATTTAAGTATTTTAAAACCACTTTTTTTAATATTTAGGCTCGTTTCAGGAAAAAAATAACAACACCATCGAATTCCTTGGGTGTTTTAACATATGAATCAATATTTATCTCAATTTCCAAAAAAAATCTATTTGAATCCAATGCAGTACGGGGGCACTTTATGATTTGTTTTTATTTGAACACTTTTAAAATGGATTTCAACCATGATCCTGTTAGGTGTGGAAATCTGTTGATTGCCAACCATTGTCTATAATTCTATGTTGCTGAGACTTGAGAATTGCAGTTTCAAAGAGGCAAAAATATACATTTTCTGAATTTAGTGACCATCAGATTTTTTAAGAAATAAACATACAATTAAAAACATGCTCATACTTTTTATACATATTTCATAATATTTGATGTCGATAAGAAAATTATAATATTTTTTAAATATGTTCTAAATACTATTTGTCATTCTATGCTTACAAAACACACACTGTTAATTTTACAATTTTCTCATTAGGGATAGATATCGGTTGCAAATATAAATCGTAAAGATCTTCATTAATTTCTATAAATTTTGTTTATTTGAATGTATTAATATGGTCAAAGCTAATATCGTTCTTCTTTGAGTTATTTTTGTTCAACTTTGTGTTTGGACATTGATAGTTTTCTTCCTGGAGCTATACTTTTTATAAATGCATTTTTATCATATTTGGTATTTATTATTAAAAATTTTAAATACTTTTACAGCACTTCCTGATTGTATATTATGAGTAATCATATCAATTTAATTAAATTTGAATATATGTATTAAAAAATTTGTAACAATAGTGTCCACTCCTGATTTATGTTTTAAATTTATGTGAAGTTTAGACTCGATTTTGAGTAATTATGAATAATTACTCTCCTCTCCTGCTCCCAAAAAAAAAGAAGTAATTAAATTTCTATTTTTTTCACTTTAATTTCTGAATAATGGAAAGATAGTAAACTTATTTGCTTCCAGTTAGTTTCCATTTCCAATCATCTTTCAAATATTGCTCCCGTTGTGAATCAACAGTATACTTTAGCATTATCTTCCATGCTAGTAACTTTTATCAGCAAGAAATGTAATCATAAACTTATACCACAGAACACTTATCCACATCATAAACCTTTGTTCAAAATAGACCAGATAGATTTCCCTGAGATCTTCAGCCATGATTTGGTGAAGTAAATTTGAAAACTTGTAACTGCGATATCCTAATTTAATTAATCTAAGTATAATATACAATTTTTTTTTTCCAGCTAAAAACCCCAATCGAGATTCTGATTCAAGCTTTGGTCTCCATAGTCCAGATACTTTATCAACTTACGAAGCATTACAGGAAGTTTGGAGAAAAGTTCAGGAAACCGGAAATTATGAAATGCCTGGAGCAACTCTTTGTCTTGATCCAGATATAATAGATCTCACGCTCCTTCCTCCCCCTGCCACTCCAGACAAGGTACTGTTCATAAAATAATATGAAAAGGTTTGGCTCCTTTAATATTTACTGCATTACTTTATTTCTGTACTCGTGAGGCAATGTATCATAACTTATATGGAAAGATTTTTTTCTTTTCTTATTCTTATTCATAATATTTTAAAAATGCTAATAATAGTGACTTAAAAAAATTAAATTCATAAAGGAATTTATCAGTGAGGAAATGCATATTCAATCATTAACGAAAAATAATTTAAGAATTTTTCCAAAATAGTATCAAATCTGAATTATTTTTTTTAAATGAATAATCTTATTAAAAAACCAGGTTGTCCAAGCAGCCGTGAATTACTTGAAGATCGGGAATCCTGCTTGAATTTTCTATAAATTTTCAATAATAAATCAGGCATTTTGCTTGAAAAATATTCATTCATTGGAAATTTTTATTTATGTATTTAGTTGTTTTTAGTAATTGTTGTAGTTGTTCCTCTTACCTTCTCTAATTCCAAGAAAGCTAGAAAAAGTCTGCTTCTACTAGCTTTGTCCATCAGTCTATCCCTCTCAAACTTTTAATCGTTCTAGGTTCTGCCTCACATGTTTCCCTCTGCTGGTCGCTAGGGATGTTATAGAACGGTAAATAACATATTAACTACAACCGTTTTTGCTCCTCAATCATATTAGTTTCCATTTAGACCGATTCACACTTGTCTTCGTATATAAAGTTTGTTGGTTCGCACCTTGCCCTTGAGACCGAGGGCGGAGTGACAAGAATAAGGAGTTGCCAGAATTCATTTTGATTATGAATAATAGTAATATTACTCATGTGCACGCAGTTTTGAATCTTTAAAATTTTCAGTGCTCTATTTTCTGGTTGTTTTTATTTTTGGTAATGCATTGTGCCCTCAATGTATGAAGTCAGTTATCAATTTTTCATTATCAAACAGAGATATAATCTTTATAATTATTTAAATTCATTCTCAAGTCCGAATTATACATTTTATCAAAAGCCAACCAAAGACAAAATTTTATGGCCATTTTACATTCTTGAATGATGCTCGGATTTTTTTCTTATTATTATAATTGATACCATGAAAAATCAGTTATAACAAAAGTAATAATTTAGCAATTGTAATTTCAATCTTATTCTCAGTTTTAACAAGTTTTACAGTTTCAATTGTTGTTTATAAAAACTTACCCATGAAAGGTTTATTAAGGTTCACCTATTTGTTGAACTGTAATGCACTGGGTTTTTTTTTTTTAGAGGCCCAACTCTGAATCTTAATCGTTGGAAGTTTTTTAGTTTGGCTCCTTCCTTTCCTCTAGTGTTTTAATCATCCTGGTAACTATTCCCAAATATTGGATTAAAAAAGAGGTATATCATGTTTAATCGATTGTGTTATCTGATTACCATATTTTTAGTTCACTTCCCCTCTCTTTATAAAGGTTTTTTCTTTACTCCATTCTGCGAAAATCAACTTCAATCTTAATAAGTGATTCCTGATATTAAGTTAGGTTTTTTTTTCCATTAAAAAAAAAAAAATGAAATATTTTTGATAATTTGTGTGACAGTATTATTATGATTCTTTTAGTAAGAAATTAAAAATAAATTGCTTTAATCAAATTTAAATTTATAAAAATATTTTTTATTTAATATAGATCACTGTCGGAGCAGAAGAACTTCTAAGTCTTGGCTTGGAAGAGTTCTTGGAATCAACAAAAGTAGTTCCTCCTCCGCCAACTACAATTGTTGATCCAACCATCAATCTTACCACAGAGCAAATATCTGCGTTTATAATACCTCCTCCGCCTCCTCCATCAATGGTAAAAAATAAATACTTACTCTTCACTTAACCTTTACCCTTTATCTTACCTTATGATATAGCATTATGTTAGCTATATATATATATATATATATATATATATATATATATATATATATATATATATATATATATATATATATATAAACATTCTTTTTAAGATATTCTAGGAGAATTAAGATGGTAAAATATTTATATTTGACTAGGCTGATTTTATTATTATGTTAAGATGAAGAAACTGCTAAATTAAATGTACTTCCATTATTTGATTATATCTGTATTAAATTTTTCCCATAGCTGGAATATTGTAATATCAACAAATTAATGTGTCAAAAAGCAAAATTGTATCTAACGAATTTTGGTAAAGAATTAAAGTCTAGAAATAAATATGGATAAAACAAAGTATAAACTTAGTACTAGAATTGGATTTTTCAATTATTGTATAGATATAATAGGAATGTGTTAAAATATGTATATTAGTTTAAGTTTCTGTTATCTAATATCTAAAAACAATAAATGAAATTAAAGAGGAAATTAAATAGGTAAAGAATGGAAACTATTTATTTTTGTGTCATAAATTGCTTGATTCATTCCTACTGTCATGAAACTTTTAAGAATTTCAAGACTGCTATAAATCCTATTAGATGGTACAGACTAAAGATTTTCTGAAGCAATATTGTGTAAAATATTCAGTGTAATGAAAGATAATTTGACTATTAAGATATTTATAATAATGTGAAATAATTTATATTGGCATATTTGTTTTCATTTTTAGGATGAAGATATTTGTAAACAAAATGGAATAGCCTGCAAAGAAGAGGATATCAAAGCCTGTTGTGAAAAACAACCTGAAAGACCCCCAAAAGTATCATATAAATATCCACCTCCTCTCCCTCCCAGATCTGATTCCTTTATTCGGAAAGTAAGTACTGTTATTGCTTTTGTGCAGAGGTGACCAACCTAAGGCACGCATGCCACTATGTGGCACACTGAAGGTTAAAAATTGGCATGCCAGTAGGTTTTTGAATATTTTATTCTTAATTTTGATATTAAAAAAATAAAGTTGTCTTTCTGGGATGAAAGTTTTATTGTATAAAAAAATTGTTACTAACTGATTCCATTATGTTTTATTAGTGGAAAAAATATTCTAAAAAACAATTGCTTAAAATAATTATTATGAAGGAGGAATGATTATTTTCAAACGTGGTAATTATTTATTTTATATCTTGTCTGGAAATTCAGAGTAGAGTATCCTTCTGTTAGAATATCTCCTATCACCACATGAAACCATTCTATTGTTATATCATGTTTCTCTTTTGCATCTTAAGATATAGGGGAGAAGAAGGGGGAGGGGCATAGTCGTGGTATGCCTCAAAATGGGGAACCAATGGTTGTTATGGCACGCGTTATAAAAAGGTTGGGCACCTCTGCTTTATTCTATTGTTTTAACTAATCTGTTAATACTTGTGAAACTTAACTCTTGTGAATACTTATGATCCTGTATCTTAATTCAAAAGCTACTAATATCTAAATTTCCCAAATTTTGGCAATGAATAATTTAAAATTGTTAAGAAACTTTTGAATGTAAATGATTACAAATGACAAACTTTGTGGAAATTAGAATGCTTTACTGAATTATTTTATAATTAATTTGAACAAGAACAATTTTGATGATTGTTGTTTTTTTTTTCTAGCAAGCTGATGCTGACGTTAATGTGGAAGCACTGAAAATAACGACTGATTTCAGTGATCGCTTAAGTTTAGCATTAGCTCAAACTGACAGGAATATTAATAAAACTCAGGTAAGATATCTCAAGTTGTTTTTATGAATGAACCTTAGTTGATATTGAAAGAAAGATGACAATTATTAATGCATTATTGCCAATACAAGAAAGATAAGGAATCCTCGTTTTGAATTATAATGCCAGAACAATAATATATTTTATTAAAATATATTCTGTTTTATTATTTCATTTTAATATACAACATATTCTGTTTTGATAGATTTTATATGCAGGTTTATACACACAACAAACACATTCTGTACACATTTTTTCACATTTAATAAAGTTCCTCAGGATAACATGGTTTTAAATTTAAAGTTTACTTACTGATGTTCAAAGGAAATAAACCCAGTTAAAAGAAAGGCTAATGAGACTAGACTTATATAGTCTATATATTATAGACTATATAAGTTGTATAGTTACAATTTAAAATAGTATATTTTATATATTTATCGTATTCAGTGGTATACTGTCATACTTTCTACTGTTCTTGATTTATGTGAAACATGCTTACCTCTAAGGACAGCTACATTATAAGGAATGATATTATCCACACTAAGTAAAAATAATTGAAATAATAAAAATAAATAACAATAGAAAGGTTGAAGTGCTGAACCAATAGTTATATATTTGAGGAGCATAAACAAAGATATAGATGGAAGGATTGTGCTAAGTCTGGGTTTTGATGGGGCTTGGTACAAGGAGGTATGTTGCTAGTATCGGCTAGGAACCTGTTTGTTCGCTAAATTAAGATTTAAATAGTAAGTTATAATAGTATTGAGTAAAATACTAAGCTAATATCATTATTTATTGTGTATATTATCATTATTAATATTCAGTGATGCATTCTCAGAGTTAATGTTGTATTATAAATATTTCAGGAGGTGAAAGATATGCTAGGATTAGAACTGAGAAGATTGGTCACTTCATCCAAGCTACTGGTTAGAAGCCATAAATGTGCCAATACCACTTTAGAAGCAGGGGATTACTGCGGCAACCTCCAAACAGTTGCATCACAGCTGAGGAAAGTCATAGAATATGGTGTAACAATGGAACCATGTTTTGTTTTGGGTGTACTAAAAGTAGTGACAGAGGTCCAAGGAATCATTGTATCAGAAAAGCAGGAGGACTTGAGCGGCGGAGCCGAGCGGTTAGCCAGTGCTCTAGCCTCGCTTATCAAGCACTGTCACCCATAAGTATCATCATTGCTGTTATCTTGGCATTCTTTGGAAAAATCTTGTGATTGTACATAAAGAGTTATGCCCGTGATCGCCTTCCTAGCTTTAGCATGGAGTGCCATATTATTATCAGCAATAATCAATTTTAATACAAATACCGTCCCTAGTTATTTGAGGGGAATTCATAGTAAAATAGCAGTTCTCTTCTGATTTGTATAGTCAGTTTTGAATATGCTTAAAAAAAATATATATATATATATATATATATATATATATATATATATATATATATATATATATATATATATAAATAATGGAACCATGGTGAAACTGTATACACTTAATGACCAACACGTTTAAAGAATTTTGAATTATTTTAAAATGTTAAGTAGAATAGTACTGTGTTTAACTTTATGTAATATAATCATAATGAAGTGATATGGACTAGATAATTATAATGAATAAATATAAAAATATTTTATTGCTCAGAAATTTTAATAGATATTGTGATTCCATTACTTGTTTGGATGTTAGACTAATAATAATTATTAATGATATGTGATGAATTTAAAAAAAAAAATTATTAATATGTTTTTATTTTATTTTTGAATAAATTAAAAAAAATAATTTAATTTATTCTTAATTTTTATATATTTTTTAATTTGAGATTTATTGTAATCTAGATCGATTCATTTATCACTGTCAAACATTTATAAGTATATACCTAAATAATGTATTAAAGTGTGTTTACCTTTGAGTAGTGTAGAGTTGATTATTAAACAATGAGCAAGACTAGTTCGATAATTTAATAGTGCTAATATTAGTCAAATATCATAGTCATATTTGTGTATAATATTGAATAATTATGAAGTCCAAGCATAAACTCGGGTCAAATTACATATGATCGACCTAATATGGAAAGAAAAGTAATGTGATCTATCTGGAAACGTGATTTTTACATTAAGTGCTGTCTCTCGTCAGCTATATTTATAGATTCACTTTAGTTCAATTTGTTTTATAAATGTTTCAGCCCTCTAGTTGTTGGCTTATATTATTTCATAATTTTATTTAGCATTTCAACTGAGGTATTGTTCACATTCATTGCACTTACTGCTGTATAAAAAAATGTTTTGTTTTAAAAAAATATAATTTTTTTTTTCCTATTCAGATTTGAGTAACAGAAGTTGAATTTCCTGCAAAAGTATGACTGATGAAGGTTTTGCATGTTAATACACTTTTATATGTCATTAGAATAATAATGAGTGCAATTGTGTATTTATTAAAAGATTTATGGCCTAAACTAGATGCTATGAGGTAACCTATGATACTTTGTAATTTGATTTTATTGTATTATAAATCTATGATTGTTTAAATACAAATAAGTTTATTTTGTATCGTTAATTATATTATTTTTATTTAGTATAGCCAACACTGCCACACATGTCACAAGTTGGACTTGCTTTGTCGCATGGGTTCATAACCTTGAGGCCATTGGACCCCTTGGAGACTTAGAATCGTAAAAAGAGTTTTATTTGAGACAAATTGCCTCCCTTTATAATTCTCCCTTCATAATTTTTTTCGATTTTCATTGATCTTATAATTAATTTATCTGAATTAATATGTCGCTTACTATGACAATTTGAGAACATGAAATAATAAATAAATATATATGTATGTATATATTTGACATTGATCTGATAGGGTTTTGAATAAATTCCTAAGACGTATTTTGATAATCTTCCATCCAAACAACCCTTAATTCTTATAGTCATTCTGATATAATCAGTTATAAATCAATCGTTTTTACACTCTACCCTTAGATGTTCTATCAGGGTTCAGAACTAGACTGCATGATGACCACTTTAAACATTAGATAAAAACGTTTTCAAGTTATCATTCAAAAACTTAAGGATGGCAATATCTTTTGCCTTTCAGTTTGTCTTAGAAAGCTTATGCAATATGATAATTTTTTTTATCCTAAATAAAAAGCAGCAATATTCCCATAACTTGAAATCATTTACGGTATTTCATTTATTTCAAGAAACATTTTCTCTTTTAATTTTAGTTTTAAGTATTTATTTCAGACTCCAATCATCATAAGTTTAATTTTTTTTTCTCACATATTTGTTCTGTTTTTATATATATATATATATATATATATATATATATTGTATTTGGTTTCTTCAATACAATTAATTGTATAGCTGCTAAATTTTAATTTATGCACTAAAAAACAACATTAATTGAGAAGAGTATCCCTGTAACAAAAGAGGTTATGAACCCTTGCTTTATGATATAGTTACTAATTGCTATGCAATGTTTGTACGTTTTGTTTTAAGAATTATATTAACTAACAAAAGTTTTGAAATGTGTTATCATCAATGGAAACTTTATTTTTATATAAAAATGATTACAATAAGTGATATAATAAATTAAGAAAATTACAAGCAAGAATCAATTATATTGAAACCAACTAGCATGTGTGTTTATTTTTACTTTTTTTATTATGTGTTATCAGTTATCACCAAAAGCAAATTAATCAAATGTAACGTAATTTTATAAACATTTAAATTTTTGTATGTGTTAATCAGGAAAATGATGAGAATTTACCAAAGACCTTGAATATGTTAGTACCAAAAAGTAATGTATAATTTTTTTTTAGTATCTATTTTATTGTTACTAAGAAATTTGATATTGTGAAATGTAATTTTGCATTTTGTGCCATTGTGTTATAACTGTTATAAAAGGATTTTGTTATAACACGGATAGTGTTGTAAACAGAGTTTTGTTGCTGTAATAAACTAGTCATTTAAATATATTTCATTTGCAAATATATACTGTACAAATTTTTATGTTATTTCTCATTTTTAATCATTTTAATTAAAAAAATTCAATTATTTCATATCAAAGAGTAATTTTTCTTTTATTATTATTTTACATATTGATACTTTACAAATTAGAGTTAAAAGGTGACTTACTAAAACAGCTAGAATTTCAAAACTTTTTTACATTGATTGTTTCCTAAAATAATCTATCAACAGCAGTTATAGAAGATTAAAGAAACACTTATGAGGATGGCAATGTTTAATAAAATACAAGATTCTGATACATTGTTATTTCATTCAAAATCAATTTGTTAAAAATAACATAATACTAATGCTTCCCAAAAGCTCAATTTGTTTAAGTAAATATGAATCATAAAATTATTGAAACTACTTACATTGTACAAGAACTGCCACATTATTATTAAAAAATAATATTTCTAATAAAGGACAATGTTATTTAAAAACTTGTTAATCTGAAAATAAAAAAATGGTGCGGGATGCGCATCACACAACTTTCACTTAGCACACTTCTTGAAATAAATTTTAAAATTATCTACTTAATTTCCATCGAAAAATTTATTTTCCATTTAATAATATAATAGTAGAAATTATTAACTACAATAATTACTTAAATTTATATGTTTTTCATCATTCTCCATCACCTTCTACAGTGTTACATGCTAGATATTATTTTTTCTAAAATCTTTAGCTATCCAACAGTACATAACGCATCTGGGAATTTGTTTTCATTCTGGAAAAATGTTTCTCCTTTTTTCTCCTTAAGTTAATTATTCAGAGTTTATATTTATCCTTTTTTTATCACTACTAAAGGAGAGATGATTAATTATTTCAAATAAACAAAATTGAGATACTTTAGAGAAAGCCATTTTGAAAATTCGGCATTTAAACCCTGTCAGACTATTTCAATGAGGATAACACCTAGCTGATATTAACTCTTTTAGTACCAAGAGAAAGTATTGTTTTATTTTGTATTTATTTATATTAATTTATTGTGAGATAGAGTTCTTTCACAATGCAAATATTGATATGCCATCACATGCACTATATATATATATATATATATATATATATATATATATATATATATATATATATATATATATATATATATATATATATATATATATATATATCATGTATCATATATGATTTAATAATAATATTATATATCATCTATCTGTTGGCTCTTTTCGCAAATGTTACGAACAATGATATATCGTTGTTGATACTAAAAGGGTTAAAGAGCATTTAATTGTACATTAATATTACAAGTTCGATCAAAATCGTTAGAGCTTTTTGCAAAAAAATTATAAAAATGAGTAAAATCAATGTATGAAGTGACACTTCTGGTATGTCAATTTTAGTGAAAAAATGGTTGTAACATCATAGGTTTATAACCTATCTTAAATAAGCAATTTCAATTTTATAAAACTTTATTTTGGAGCAAGATTTACCAAATACATACACGCAAATAGACCATTTTGCGAGACTTGATTATTCGGACTCCTTGAACGTTAAAACTTTTATTTCTTTTGAAAATACGATCTGAAACTTTTTAGGATCACAATGCTTTCCCTTACTTTATATTCCATGTATAAAGTAAGTGAATGTAAAAAATAGTATGTGTTTGTTATAAAATCGAAACAACTATATTTAAAGAAAACTGAAAATGTTTCAAATTACAAAAAATATACAGTTAATTGTGACATGAAAAATAAGTAGCTTCTGTTTTGTTTAATTAAAATTATATTACATAATATAATGTGATAAGAGATACCTAAGAATGGTCTCAAGAAGTCAGATCTGAATTAAGGACAATCAGCAATTCTTATATTTAAAAAAAAAAAAAGTCATGGCAGCGGTTTGGTAACAAAACTGAATCATTGTCAACACAGATATTGTCGCCACCTGTCTCTTCTATGTTGAGCCTTTAATTTCTTTCAGTATATAGCATAAATTATTGTAAGGTTTTATTGTGATTTATGGGAATTTTTTTTATTTTTGAGCTTAAAATTGGCAAAAGTTCTGCTTACTTTGGACAACTTTAAAATGGTTAAACAAAGAAAATGAAACTCTTAAGTTTTAAAAACTCAATAGCTTTAGCTATTAACCATATCAAAATTTGTATAAATTTGGTATGAAATTGACTGGAGAATATTTTTATCACATAAATTAATCTACTATTTAAGCAATGTATGGGACAAGAAAGTAATTTTATTATTTTTTCTTTTATTTATTTATGATTTTATAATATTTATCACTGCTCTACAACGCACTAGCAAATTTTTTATCGATGTTTTGTTTTCTTCAATTTACTTGATTATTTAAAATTTGTATTATTGGTGAAGCAGGAGAATATATAGTTTAACTTTGGGTCACTTTCTTTTTAAGCTGTGTCTACTGTAACAGGGATAACAGGGATGAGGAAAGTTGAGTTGAGGAGTGTAATGTGAAATTTTTCTTGGATAAAAGACTTTACAGTGAGAATGTTGATTTCATCGTGGATGATGTGATTTGAAATAAATCATGGTGTGTTGATAATATTTCGATTCTGTGTCTTGTGACGTGTTTTGCTGAAAGTTCTGCTTCCTCTGTTCAAATAGGTCTTGGTATCGTGATATAGATTAGTTGCTTGTTTCATAAGTTAAGTGAGGAATTGTAGTCCAGAAGATGTGACATTTGATTGCATTGTCTTGTCAGTCCTTGTTTTTTTAGTTTGTATGTTGTTCTAAGTATGTCTTTTGTCGAAGTATAATCCAAAATACTGTACATAGTTCTTTGGAGTTACTGAGTAGTTGTCAATTGTTACAAGTGGACATGAAGATTTCTCTTGAGTTGGCTCGATTTGGTGGGATTTATTTTAATTTTCCATTTGTGGAACTAATTTTCAGTATCAAATAAATGGTTCTGAAGGGCATTCATATTTTATAGTAGGATTTCTGTGGGAAGAGAGAATTGCTGTATCTTCAGGAAGCTGTAGATGGTGGGTGCAAAAGTCCTCTGTTATATCAAAGAGAATGGAGAAGGCTTTAAACCCTACCTATTTTTTAGTCATTACTGAATATTATCATTTATATAAGATAACGAGATAAAATAGGCGACTGTACTAAATTGTTTATTAAATAAATATATCACGTCACAAAATGGCTAAACAGCCAAGAGTAGGCGTAGGTTAGTAATAAAAATAAACTTAATTATTTATTATAATTTCCAATCATCTATCTGTGTGTATATGCGAAAGGAGCAGTATATGTATACGTATCTACTGTGACCAATCTGAATAAATAACCATCGAATGAAATCTGGGGGGTTTCCATTCACATACTATTTCTGCCGAAAGAATAAATAATCATTTGTGGATTTATTGCTGATTTAAAAAAAAAAAATCTAAATTATTAAATTTTTCGCTTCGATGGTAAATAAACTATACTAAAAACAATAATTAATAATGTAATATAATTAGTAATAATTAGGTAGGCCGCGCCTAGAATAGACCAGTACTTGTCGAATTCGAGCTTAAAATTCTACCGTTTTAATTTCGGCCTTTTAGGGATAATTATTTATTGTTGTGTGGTCCCAATTTTCCATTACTCGTTATTACATACGAAACATCAACAATGATAAAGTTAATTATAGTAATAAATGAAGTTCCGTTTCGATCTGTGATAATTTAGAATGGATGAAGAAGAAAGAAAATATAAGTAAGATCGAAATGATAATTCGGTATTATTACTGTTAAAGGTACAAATCATTCTCAATAATATTCGTGAATAAATGGAGACGAACCATAAATGTGGAGGCGTATATATTTATATATATACATTTGTTTCTTTTTCTCTTCCATAATGATTCAATAGGAGGAACGTATATTTGTGAAATTTATATGTTCCATGCTACAATATGCATTCTACCTGTATATTAATATTATATATATATATATATATATATGTATATATATGTACTTATATTATAATGATAATAAGGAAATAGAAATAAAAGATCGATTGCCTAATAATTAAATAATCACGCTATTAAAATTCGATCTCTCGATACTTAAAATAAATCGATATCGTTTCATTTCAAATTACAAAATTTAAACCGATATAATTTTAAAACATGGAAGCTGCATTAATGGATTTGCTTATTCATTAGGATTGAAGTAAGTACCACTTATATTTAAGTATACTGTTTGCCATTTTAAATGATTCCATGCAGTAAAATTCTGCTTTGTTTAGATGTAATACAAAAAAAAAAGTACCGGGGATACTAAGATTAATAATCATTTCCAATGAATGTCTGATGACATTCATTTATCTTTTATGAATTAATAAATATTGTATAATGCTTGAATATCCATACAAATCACAATTAATGAAATTAAATTTTTCCATAGCAAGGAGCCCAATAAGGGGGAGAGCAATCAGGTATGTTACTATCCATAAAGTACTTGATATGAAATTACATATGTATTAGGAAATATTAATGTTAATGCCAATTTGTCTTGTTCCTTCCTTGTACGAAGTAAAGATAAAAATGTATTCGCGAAAATTTTCGGTTTTCAGATTTGAACGGAAATATACATTTTGACCATCCCTGAATCCATTTTGACTAGTTTCGTCATGGCGTCTGTACGTACGTTCGTTCGTATTTCGCATAACTCAAAAACCATTAGCCGTAGAAAGTTGAAATTTCGTATTTAGGATTGTTGTAAAATCTAGTTGTGAACCTCCCTTTTTGGTCACAGCTTGATCACCGGAAGTGATACTTTACTTGAAGGTCATAATTGATTTTTATCAAAAATTATATTAAATTACTAAGCAAAACTCCTCAAATTTAGTATTTATAACTTATATATTGATGTAAATAGCATACTAGATTTTGGTTTAAATTGAAAAACCGGAAGCGGTACTTTACTTGAAGGTCATAGTAGCCTTTCATCAAAAATTATATTAAAATATAATGTAAAACATCTCAAATTTGGTAAATAGGACTTTCATATCGATATGAATGTATTTAATACATTTTGGTTAAAATTGGTGAGCAGAAAAGGGTACTTTACTTGAAGGTCATAATAAGATTACATCCAAAATTATATTTAAAATAAATACATAAATCATATGTTTCGGTAATAAAGGTTACAAACGCAATTTGGTTTCCAATCAATTAAACATTTTTATTAATTGCTTTAAGTGTTAAAATTGAGTATAAAATACTGGTTTTGCTGCCCATTTGTGAGATGAACAAGTCTGCAGCAGGAGAATAAGGTATAAGTTGAATGGGTTTTATCGCTTAAAATGTCGAAACTCGATTTCCAATGCTTTATCAAGTGACATAGATAGTTCCAATGTTGTCAGGGAACACCAAGAAATCTCTTAGGAACTTGTTACCTACTGAAAGAAAACGAGATATAATACCGGAATGAGACCTCCAGAAACAAGAGTATGTCAGTATGTGTGTGTGTCAATAGATAGATGTCACCACACTGAGTGTCGTTTTTGAGATATTGCAATCTTTGGAAACTAGTAACCAAATTGAGGATCACTATTTCAGCCACCGAATTATAGTTCAATAGGCGTACAAGGAAGTCATGTGTTGTCCACATCAGATATTTAAATTGAAAATTATATAATTGTTTGATAAAGTTGTCTTTGAATCATTTTTATAGTAATCTCCATCTAATAAAATTTTAGCTTTGTGATCGGTAATTTGGATTGGTAAATCTCTATAGTTTTCAATTTGTCATTAATCCTGATGCTGTAAAAATTCAATTTGTTGTTTTTATACTATTATATATGTTTATGAAAATTGTATTTTCTTTATTCTTAGATGTATGTCTGTAGTACATTAAAAAAAAAAATACTGTTACTTATTGATAAATAGATAAAGTAAGTATAATTACCTTATAAAATTTTAAAATATTTAGTGAAATTCGGCAATTAAAAATTACTAATTACTCCGTTAACAATTTGTTTTCCAACAGAATAAACATGTTACTTTTTAATTGAGTGATGGATTACACAAAAAAATTTAATTGCAGATTTTCGACATTTAAAAGTTTCACAAACATTTTTTTTTTTAAATATTTTTTGGCTTAAGACTTCCATTGAAGTCCTATACAGCCCCAAATTGGTTTTCATATTACATGCTGCAATAAAACTGATTTTCTGGTATACCTGTATTTTTTTCTTAATTTCTTTTATGGTTATATCTTGTATTGCTTAATGTTGAAGGCTTGCAACTTAGGCTAAAACGTCATCGACACACATTATTAGTACTTTTATACTTACTATGTGTTTTCTCTCTTGACCGCACTTCAACTATCTTCTGCTTGATTACATCTATGGCCACTGATATCAACACCATTCTTAATGTTAGTTTTTATCATTTATTTTTTGTGTTTGATGTGTTAAAGAATTACATCTATGTTGATGTACATTGAACTGTATTTAAAACTTTTGTTTTCCGATAATGACAGGTTTAAAAAAAAAAAAAACCCTGAATAAATTGGGCTAAACTTCAAGAAATGCACAATTTCATTAAAAAAATTCAAGTCAAGTGGACATTCTTTTTCAGGAAGATGGACACCACCTTCTCTGTCACTGTTCAGTTCATCGTATTTTAAACACTGAATGGATGTAGAAAATTCATTTCTAAATTTATTTTGTTGTTTGAATTCCATTAGCAGCCAGAATTAATATGATTACCTTCCCCTTGTGCAATTAGTGCCACAATTACTTTTGATGCCTGCCTGTTAAATAAAGGACAGTCACACCCTGTGAGTCTGTTTTGGCCATCTGGGTTCGAAACAATATCTTTAATTTAATTAAAAATTGTAAAGTTTGATTTAGTCTATCCATCTAATGCTGGGATAATTTTGTAACAAGTAGTTTGGAGTAGATTATAACTTTCTTTCATTACTTGTGGAAAGAATCTATTTAAACCCAGTTATTAATCTGAAGTTGTTCACAGTTGGTTCCATTATCTTACAGTGTGTTTACTAATAAATATTTTTTTTTTATAGGAAAGAATTTAGATCAAGAAAGTATAAATTTTATAGAGGAGAGGAGTTTTAAATATTCAGTCATGACTTACAATGCTAATTTACACATTTTATTTCCTGATTCAGGTAGACACTGTCGGAATCCAGAATTTATTTTTATCATAGTAGAAGTTTAGTGGTTATTTCAGGGGAAAGCGGTTGCTTAAAAAAGTTATTAATTATTTTATACAAATAATATAACAAGTCTCAATTAGTAAACTGAAAGATCAGAAACATTCTTCACTGATTTTTTTAATATATTATGCTCCTTCCATAAAATACTTATGAAAGAACAATTAATGTAAATATTTTACATGCCAAAGATTCTCCGAAGAATATTTGCTCCTGTCAAGGTTGATGACAACTGGAGGCGAAGGAAGAATTTGAATTATATTAGCTATTTAGGGAAGCGAATATCATGAAACTCATAGAACTTGGACGACTTAGCTGGGCTGGACATGCTTCCCGAATGAATAATGAGGATACATCAAAACGTCTCCCGGACAGAAACCTTTATGGACCCAGAGGTAGAGGACGGCCTAGACTCAGATGGAATGTGTGACCCAGGTTGCTAGAACCCTACTGAAAGTCAAAGACTGGAGAACAGCTGCACAAGATCGAAACACCTGGTGAAAGTTTAGTTAGGATACCAGGACCCCTATCTGGCTCTAGCGCAATAAAAAAAAAAATTATTTGCCATTTCATATAATACATGATTAGATTAGTATAAAATGTATAAATTAACTCTATTCTTATTCAAATAATACAAAGATTATTTTTTAATAGATTTATTGCGTTCTTAACTTGAGATCTGCAACTTTGAAATTCTATTTAATTGGCTACAGAGAAACTTTTAATTTAAAATGACGTGCCTACTAATTTTACAAAAATTCAGATTATGCTGATTCCACCATCAAAGAATAATTATTCATAATTAGATGCAGTGTGATTAATCTCATTACAGTTGATGAATAATGAATTTTATAAACAATTGACCTATTCAGTGCCATACATTTTGAAGTGTCTACTTTCACCTTCAAAGTGCATTACGCAATCATGTAAAATCTTATAAATTGACTATCATAATAATAATAATAAGTATTCAATCATAGATCTGTAAGATCTCTTTCGCAGACCTCTTTGATGGTACTATTTCCTAACACCTAAATAAAGTTAATGGAATAAGTAATTAACAAAATGTTTCACTTATATCAAGCTGATGACATAAGCAGCTGAAGTTAGACCTCATTCTTCTTTTTTTTTTTTTTTTTTTTTTTTTTTTTTTTTTTTTTTTTATAGATGTCAAAATAACCAAGTCGATAAAGGGTAACAGTGACTGCAGAAGTTCAGTCTCCAATATAGTTTATTTGTTGAAAACTTGATAAGAATTCAACAAGAATCTAAAAGTATAAAAATGTATCAACATTTTGATCAGTTACCTATGTTCAGTAGATAATTTTGAGCCTTCGCAGACCTGAGATCATGTTATGATTCCCAGAGGCTGGGAGCTACAATTTGAGAAAATACCCTTATACATAAAAAAAGTTATTTAACTCTTCTCGAGGTATTCTTACATCAGCATTAGTTTTATTTTATTTGAAAGGTTTAAAAGGAGTGATAGAATATAAAATAAACTTAGTTCATTATGTGTTTTATATACTATTTATTATGAAAGATAAATATAATTTTCTATAATATAGAATAATTAATCTAATGGAAATAAGCTTTCCTTTTATAAATTAATAAAAAGAAAAACATAAGAGGTAGACTCTTATTCTGCAGTTACAATATTCGTATTTGATGTTCAAATGCTATTAAATACTGTTGCTATTTTTTTCTGCCTTGAATTTAAAATGTAATTTTATTGATAGTGTTTGTATATAGCATTAATATGAAGATGTAAATGAAGAAAAGTTTTTAAATTTTATGCAATAAATTATAAACTCATAGATAATTAGTATCACAGCATTTCAAAGAAATCAAAGAACAAAGTCTTATTAAATTGAACAAATATATCAGAAAAATTCATTTAGGATTTATTCTCGTTGCTATATTATGTTGGAATATAATTGAGAAAGAATGCTATGAGTAACATTAAAATATTTGTTTATGACTAGTATAAAACATTATTATAATCAGTCACATGAAAATAAAGAAAAAATACTGAATATTTTAATTCACGAGGATTACCGAAAAAAAAATCTGTGAGGACGTAGCAGAGTTATTTTTTAAATTATGTAATAAAATGTCTTATTTGGGATCTGGGGCAGCTTTTGCATAGCCGACTTTTTGAAGAGCAGCTTTGATTTCTTTGTACACAGTAGGATCTTCAATTGTGCTTGATATCTGAAAAAAATACAATTAATTTTTTTTTTTTCCAACAAGAGAATAGTAAATAGTAAACTAACAGATAAGTTTTTTATTTTTATTTTAATTACTGGGAAATATGAATATCATAACTTTGCCAACTGACAACTAACAATTGTATATATTTTTTTTTTTTTTTTTTTTACTTTTTTGGCTCAAGACTTCTATTGAAGCCCTTTACATATTGTATTGTTTTGGGTATTTGTAGTTGTGTTATCACAGCTTAATTCAATACCTTAACTGGTTTGTCCCTGGCCATATCTGCAATAGATTTTCTTGCTGTTTTACCACTTCTTGTTCTTGGCAAGGCAGAGACAGCAACACATTGTCTAAGTGCTGCTATCGGGCCTATAAGTTTACGAACCATGTAAACTAATTCTGAGCTTATCACTTCTTCTGTTGTTTTACAACCTAGAAAAAGTTAAAAAAATCATACATATTTGTAAATGAATTATAGTTACTATTTAATGTTAGTAGTAGATGAATAAACTATCCCTATTTCTCCAATTGTAACTATTATAAAAGTACATTTTGAAGCCCATTAGATAATTCCACCAAATAAGTACCTTGGATAGACTGATAGGGAACACACAATTAGGGGGTTGAGAAGATATTTGTAAAGAGAAAAAGTAATCTGAATTTCAAATATAGTGCCATGGAAAAAATATCTTCATGACATTTAAAATAAACTTGTATCACACCTTTCAATGAAAAATGACTTAATATTTTAGAAAATTGTAAAATTCAAAATAGATGTGCCATGAAACTGTTGGTATTAGAAATATAGTAATTTTTTTTTTTTGAGATGTTCAAATATTTTAAAAACAAGCAATGCAGATTGAATTAAATGAGTGATTACCTGCCAGAAGGTAAAAGTAGGAATAGAATCCTCTCGAAGCAGCGGAGTAAGGAGGAGTATATCAGTATCAGTCTTGTTCATCCAGTCCTAAGCTATGTGAGCAAATTTTTGCGTAGTCTATTGGTTTTAATCATATTTTTCATCTGTCAATCAATTAAATCTTTTTAAGTAATGCTCAGTAACAAATTGTGTTGGTATGTAATTTTTTTCCTAAACTAATGGACTGAATTTACAATTTGTTGCCACCTCATGTCTTTATTTCAAGTCCTATACCTCCTACAAGACCTACCCCTCTCATTACCATGTATGAACATGAGAAGTCTCATTCCCATATACATTTCTAGCTCATTCCATAAACCGTATATAGTTCATTATGCCAATTGGTACGAATTTATATCCCAAGGAGATTATGACTTCTTTGTAAAATTTCTGGTACAACTTTATCATCGGGATGCATTATCACTTGCTCCTGCCAAAGTTACCCCAAGGTCGCCGAACTACCACTCTCTAGTGCCATTTGTGCTAACTAACTGCTCATATTCAATTCTAACAATCGTATTCATGGGAATTATTAAAATTATTGCTGCTTTAATTAGATATTATTTAAAATTATTAGTGCTGTTAGGGCCAATTTGAAAATTTCAGACCAAATGGCAGTATTTTCTACTATTTGAGCGTTTTAAACTTACTCTCAAAACTCATGTATTCAGCTTACTATTTTTCATTTTAGTACTATCTTCAATATGAACTATGAATTCGTCTATAATGTACAAGTCGTTTATTGAATTCTTCTCTTAGCTCTCTCCCTCTGGAAGAAAATAGATTAGGCAGCGATCACAAAATCAGTCTTAAAACATGCTGTTATAGTGATCAGTGCTCATTTTTCCTCGATTGTCTCCTTCAGATATTGAAATGGATGAATTATTTTTATTTTCCATGCATTTTTATTTATTAATATTTTTTAACTCGACTGATCGATCTCCTCGTTAATAATTCCTTTGTAATTGATAGTAAAAATGACCATGAGTTGAATTTTGAGTATTTTATATTTTCCTGACTAGCATTATATTTCCCTCTCCTTCATGATTTCCAATCATAATCATGGGTTGCTATTTACACTTTACTTTTTTTTGAGGAATTGGAATCTCGGTATTCGTACGAAATGGGAGAATGACCCATAAAAGCCTGACCTAGTAGGCATTTGCCACTTTCTTGCTACTAGCCCTGTCATACTTAAGTACAAGTTAGTAGAGGTTATTATTATTGCAGTGGTGTTTATTCCATTTATGCGCCTGCGAAAGATCACAGACCTTTAGCTTTATAAAAGAAAATTACAATTACTTTTAGTAGTGAAAAGAAACAGAAAATAGTTGTTTGTGATCGAGTAAATCAATAGGAACGGAACGCCTTTATTCTGACAGATGCTACACGCACAGCAGAGTAGTAGACTAGATTGGGTCGGGAGGTGGAGAGGGGGCCTGGGTGAGCGTTGGAGGGGAGATATTGTCTACTATTATCGCATCGTGCGCACGATTGTGGGATATGCAACATCTGGCCGCTCGGATTTAAGGATTTTTTTACAACAGCTAATTTAGCGTACAAATGTTTATTTCATTTCCTTTTCACGTATAAGATATTTATTTTCACTGTATAAATAAACTTGTTGAAAAGAAATAAATTACTCTTCATTTCCCAAGTATAATTGATGTTGTATTCTATAAGCCCTGTTAACGCCCTCTGCTTGTTAAGAAACTGCTTGACTTACACTGAATTATCCAGACTGGTATAACCAAAAAAATTAAGGCGTCCCTACTTATGAGGGATAATTTACGTCTTATTTTTGAGTTTGTTACCATGAAAATTTAGAAATGTTAGTGTTCGTAAAATCTTTCATCATCATAATTTTATTTATGTGAATTTCCATTGTCACTATCCAGGAACCGCCACTGTATTATTGCATTTTTTTGTTGTTGTTTTTTAGGACTTTACATATTTTGAAAATATAACTTCAGGCATTTTGTTTTTTCCACGCTTGATATAGAATACGGGTGTTTTTGCAAAACTAGAGCTAATGCTGAGGATCTTTGATGCTATGTTTGCTAGATTATCAATATTATTATTTTCTAAAATTCTGGCATGTGCTTTGACCTATATAATTTTTCTGAAAAGATTTTTGTAGTTATGAAGTCTGAAGTTCAGTCAATGAAGTCTCATTCGGTCAGTAAGAAAGTCATGGTTTTGGGGATTAACAATCTATCAATCCACGGTTATCAGATCAAAATATATTCGGTTGCACTGAGTACCTTAAGTTTTTCAGCTTGGTTGTTTTTATAGAAGGGAGAAAGACGAAAAGTATCTGAAGCCAAGCAGTGCAAGTCCGAACAAGCAATATAAGTACAGACAGTTTTGTCCCCATCTTTACCACTATATGCATAAATCGATAGTTTGTGACACCACCGAGCTGTTTCAGTATCCCATGTATCACGATTTATTAATTTTGTGATCATGGCCTAATCTAAATGAATTTGGTGGACTGAGCTTGTTCTTTACCAATAAAATTGTTATGACCGTGTGTATCACATGTTGTATGAACATGATGGCATGTCCAGGCCCAATATAGGATAAACGTGTTTGTTTGATTTTTGATCCTCAACTTTATGTATTTAATCTTGGTTTTATTTCCCTTTTGCTGAAATTTATATAACATAATACTGAGATGCTTAGATATGAAGTGTTACATTCCAAAGCGTTAGAACTCACCAGGCTTCGTTACATATAGGCACAAAGGTACTTCTCCTTTGGTAGGCTCAGGGACTCCGATGACGGCCGCATCCGCGACCTCTTTATGCTGCAAGACGACGTCTTCCAATGCTGCAGTAGACAGGCGATGGCCAGCCACATTTATCACTTCGTCATCTCTAGCCGTCACGTAAAAATAGCCATTTTCATCTTTGTATCCTGCATCCATGGTGTCGTAATATCCCTTTTGGAGAAATAAAAGTTAAAATATTCAGTACGATGATAAAATTTCTATAATAACATTAACATATTTAAACATTGCACTGGTTGCTAATATAATTAATAGACTTAATTAAGAAATGGGACAGGGAACTGATAAAATTGTCAAAGAGCGGACTGTATCAAAAAAACAAAAAAACAATACAATCTAAGCGAAATGGAAATGTTATCAAATATAATTAAATTAAAAAGTAAAATTGAATTATTCATTATTAATGTCGACACTTTATTTAGATCGAGTTCAACATTCTTTTAATGTTATACATTAGCATAATTCATTGTATTAAGAGGGTGATAGGAATAACAATGTGTCCGTGTCCATCAGTTGGCTGGTTGAAAATAATCAGCGTAGAATATTTAATTAGTAATAATTCCGATTTGTAACGCTTAGACAGAATAAATATTTTGCCTAATCAAAATAGATTTTAATACTATATTTTGAGTAATAGGAATAAATATAGACTAATAGATAATTTAAAAAAATTAAGATTTTTAATAGCTATTTTTATTTAAAAAATATATATTATTTTTAATATTCATCTATTCAGTTTTTCAGTCTTTTATAAAAACTCGGTCCAGTGAAACAAAAAAAAAATATCAAACAGAAATTACTTACAATTAGTTAGAGACGTAGGAAAATATTTTATTTGTAGAATACTTATATTAAACATACCAATCTGAGAAACAGAACTGGTTACAATATTTCAAAATATTAGTAATACTCCAATGTAATAGTATACTTTCGATATTCAACGAAAAATGTTGAAATATTAAGAGTTTTAGGAGTAAGTAGGTTGAACTTTACGAGTTCAAATAGGTCTATTCTAGACTATCTAGTCCATATTGGTAATAACAGAAACATATTAACATTTTGTTAATCAATTCCGAATCCATCATAACATGTTTCCGACATCAGTTTAACAGTTCGGTTAGTAGCGAAGCAAACTTTTCACTTCCACTGAGTGAATTTGAGAGTGAAGTTTAAAATTAATTTGATAAAAGCCCTCAAAAAAAAAAAAAAAAATGCTGCAGCAGTTCGCGGCTTGCCACTGTACATATGTAAGTGTAATATTTCATTTTAAAATTATTATATTTCATAGTTCATAATTTTATTGAACCATTTATAACAACGTTTCTGGCTTGGCTTATCTTTGCCCATTTTAAAGTTACATCAATATTTGTCCAATGTGTAACATTATTATCCCATTACTCCTTATTTGCATAAGAAGAATCTTATTTACCCATAATAATGGTTCTCCATTTCTTATTGTCTTACTCTAATCTCAAATAGCTCACTTATTAGGACAATAAGAAACGGATAATCATAATTATGGGTAAATAAGATTCTTCTTATGCAAATATGGAGTAATGGGATAACAATATTACATATCTGACCAATATTGATGTAAAAGTGGTAAATAAGAGTTAACTTGAAAATGGGCAAAGGGTAAGCCCGAAAGTTTATTATAAATGGTTGAATAAAATTGATGAAGCATATAAGGGATAATAATTTCCTGAAACATAATAATTTTAAAATTGTTATACAGCCTTACGAAAAACTTGAAAGTGAGATTTTGAATTTTAAATAAACAATTAAAATTTTTGAGCTTGTAGAATTTCTTGAATTCGTCATTAAAACTTTAAATATTTTGTTACTATCTTGCATTGTATCCATGTTGTCGAACAACTTACTCGAATTCAAATTCTTAACCCTCAAACACATAAAGTAACAAATTTTGAAACTTCCTCTGAATTTTGAATAAATTAGAGCCGATGCCCAAAGAACCTATAAGCTCTCCCCACTATGCGGCCATAACTAGTTTTACTACTTGAACTCGTTCTTTAAAAACGTTCACAAAACTCATCATCCTAATCCTTATTCTACTCCTATCTACCTCAACTCGTCCCTATAACACCTTGTAAAAATGTGCCTACAGGATATCTTGTGAAGTAGGTGGCGAGGAACCTCTGCGTATCCTTGTAGAGCGTGGCCATCGTGCCTGGAGGCAGGGGCAGTTTGACCGTGATCCTCCCTTGTTCACCGCAGCTACACTCCAAACCATCTTCTCTCAGGACCCTGACTGCAAAAAGAAAAACCGAACTGACATCGTTGAGAGCCTGAGAAATCCGAAGATGGACGTTTGCCATACTCACCGTCATAGCCAGGGAACGGGAAGCCACTTGTGAACTTTGGAGGCTGGAGCGAGTGACCGAGGCCTACACAGTTGGCGGTAATGGCATGACCGGTCTCGGTTTGCCACCAATGGTTCAGGACCGGAACCTGAAAGCAATAGTTTTACAAATACCTTTCTCACTTCTTTGTGCTTTATTTTTTGTCGCAGATCATACATGATATTTACGATATTTACGTACAAACCTGTTACTACAATATTGATGCTTGAATTCCTTATCTTACCTTGAACGCTTTTTCCGCCCATAGCTTTGTTTCGTAGTCACAATGCTCACCAGCCACAAACAAGTGTCGAAGCCTAAGAATGGAGTGATTCATTAAAGGAGGAATATGAAGTATTCATATCATCATTTTTTAAAACCTAAGATGTTTAAATAGGCAGGACTTATAATAATAAGAATGTTAACTAACGATTTTGTTGAGTAGTTACTTCCAAATCGCAACTGTTGATCTACTTTCTTGATCACCCGCAATGCTGTAGGTGCAGTGATAATGGCGTTAACCTTATGCTCCTGGATTATCCTAAAAATGGGATGTTTCAATAAACTTATTCCATTTAAAAATATACAGTTGCGGTCTAATGAGAATCAGAGTTTAGCTTGAGCGTTATAGTGAGGAAGTAACCATCCTACCTGAAGTATTGGCCAGGATGAGGAGTTCTGTCAGGCTTGCCTTCGTACATGACCGACGTGACCCCGGCGGTGAGAGGTGCGTAGCAGATGTAGCTATGACCGACGACCCAGCCCATGTCGGAGGCTGTCCACCAGACGTCGTCCCCCGAGATGCCGTAAATGGCCTTCATCGTCCAGGCCAGGGTGGCAATGTGGCCACCGGTAGGGCGTACGATTCCCTTCGGCTGGCCTGATCAACAGATGATATCATGTCACACAGATAAGCACAATCTGATGGAAAATATTTTATCAAGAAATATTAAGGTGAAAATTTTTTAATTGAGGAGTTGCGTGGAAGATGGGCTCATATCCATAGGCTCTTCTTGGGGAGAATACAGAATTCAAACCACCGATCATTTAAACTGTTTGCTCGCTGAATTTGTTGCACTAGCCATTGCTTTGATGTGATGAAATGTTTGAATGTCACTATCTCAAATCACAAATTTGGCGTATGAGCCCTTCTTGCATTTACCTCCTCAATTTACTATTATACCAGTAATATTATTTGAACAAGGGACGTGCTGAGTATTTTGTAGGACCACTTTATTATATTATCGTATAATAAATAGAACAAAAATAATTGGCAACACTTTTTCAGCAAAGGAATATTTTTTCGAACCAATACATTTTGGGAAAACTTCTTTTCATATCTTTAGCCATGCAATATGAAGGTCAGTGAAGTGTTATATAGCTTATTATTCAAATCAATCCAAATATTGATCTAGCAGAATTGTCTTTACTGATCGGATACAGAATTGGCTTTTCTTTTTGCTTATAGATCTGAACAGTAAATATTATTGTTTCCTTGCTCTAATATATCAATTATGCCCTGTTTACACGTGATAAAAGTACAAGTGTTTAGAGAATTGTTTAGTTAATTTGTAGCCATTTTAACGCGTGTAAACAGCCAGTTAAGTGATTAGTACAGTTAACAAAAAAATAAAATAAATAAATACATGTGACGGGCATAACACCTACTACCGTCAATCGGATTTTGATGAAATTTTCAGAGGTTGTGCGGATGGTACCTAGATGGCCCCATATCAATTTTATTAAATTGTATCCTCTACTTTCGCTTACGCATGCGCAAACGCATTTTCCTTGACATATCTATTTTTCAAAAACGGCTTTTCCGATTTGGTCCAAAGCTGGAGGATAGTTGGGAACTAGTGTAAGAATGGTAAAAATAAATTTTATCAAAATGCATCTACTACTTTCGCTTATGCCTGCACAAATATATTTTGTTTGACATTTTGCAGAATTCATCGGCATAGGGATCGCTTATTAGAATTTTTCATCGCACGTGCGTATTTCGATATACTGTTATTGCTGAAGTTTCCTTCGATACAGGGATCGATTATTAGGCAATCGAGGGTTCTGTTCGGGTTTTTTATCAGATTTTTTAACTATTTTTTATTGTAATTTTTCGAAACCTGTCGAAATAAACTTAAATATAGAACAAATTTGTTTTTCCTTACACATTTGTTGTTTGTATTTGTTTTACCTTATGTACCCGATAGAAATGTTGAGGAAACTATTCTGATCACTTGGCAGACGTTTTTAAACTTAACTTGGCGTAAATGTGTTCGGAAAATCTAATATATGCTAATAAACATAGTAAATCTTTAACCAGAGTTATTTGTATAGTATCTAACCACTTGAGATAATGAGCATTCTAAATATCTTACAAAGTTGTTAATTAACAGATATTGATTAAATATAATTTTACCCGTTGTTCCGGATGTATAGAGTATGTATAGGGGATGGTTGGATTCCACAGGCACACAAGGATGTGGGGTAGCATTAGCCAACTCCTCGTCCCACTCTGAGTCCCGTGGTTCGTCGAGAGTGCAGCACTCCACCTCCCGCCTTTGGAACACGATCACCTTCCTCGGTTTCCAACTGGACAGCCTCACTGCCTCGTTCAGGATATCCTTGTATCTTCAATAAAACTCAAATGAAAATCCTTTGGGTGCTAAACATTTTCCAAAAATCTATTATCATACCTGATTATTTTGTTGGGCTCGATACCGCAGCTAGCGGAAATGATTACTTTAGGCTCTACGTGGTCTATTCTCGTACTCAGTTCCCTTGCGGCGAATCCTTGAAATGAAGATGAAATTGTTATACATATTGCTTGAATATACATCAAATGGTTTCCTGAATTTGTTTATCGCCGAAATAAAAGTTTTGTTTTATTATGTCGATTAAATAATTAATTCGCCTTGCCTATTACTGCCCGGTTGAGGTAAGTAGCTAAGGGGTGTTGGTGGATAAACCTGAGGTTTGAGCGTGGTCGTAGACTACACCATATAACCGTTGGTCAAGAAACAGTTTTTCTTTACCGAGTACTGAAACTAAGAAAGACTCTTCAAGGATTGTTACGGTACTGCCATTATTAATTTATTTTTCTAGTTCTATTAATTGATAGGCTCGAAACATTGGGAAATCTTATCTGGTTTTGGTAACAATCTTGGATTTATTTATCAATGTAATGGATGTACGTATACAACTTCTGTTTTCCCTGCCATTATACTTAAGATGCATTCACACTACGCTGACGTGATGTGCTGACGTCTCATATGTCGTGTGACAAAAAAACTAGATCGTTATTTAGGATAGGAGAATGCATACTATGCTGACGTGACGTGTCGACACTTGATTTTACTCAGTACGCTAGCTGACGCATCAGTTACAAATCAAAATTTCCACATTCCGTCAGCCAAGTATTTGGTCATTTGAAGTTTTTAAAAACATTTTTCTTCCAATAGCAGGTATTATTTGTCTAATATGACCAAATAGTCAATTTGGTGATAACACAATTGTAATTCAAAAATATCCATCACTATTTTTCTATTGTTTTGTTACTAAACAAAATTCATTTTTCATTTTATGCTATCCATAATGGTGTTAACATTTTAACTTTACAAATGAACAATAAAAGTTTGAAAATGGCCAAAACCAAAAAAGGCCATAATGTCACAATGTAATTTAATACATTTTTTTTTATTATTATTAAAATTGCTTTCTTGAGATTTATTGTGTTCCTATTTTAATCTATAATTAATCAATTATTATAGATTTATAAGGTTGCTATCCAATTTTTTTTACTAAATTATTATCATTCATTTAAACAAAATATATCCTATATAAATTGTACATTTTTTTTTTCAATAACAGAAAATAAAATCATGTTAATTGGTAAATTGAAGTTTTATTCCTTACCTCAAACTCAGTGCTAATCTTCCTTCTGCTTGTACGATATCTCTCATTTGACTGCTGTTTTTTTAATTTTTTTATTTTTAAAAGTGCTTCTTTGCTCATCCTGCAATACACCTAAAAACGTTCTTCGCCTTCTGATTGCCGGTCATCGGGAACCTCCCCCCCCCCGCCCGGATAACGATCGGTTACTATTTATGAGGTGTATCCATATTCTATTCAAGTAGTGAGGAGCCATACAAGGTGCTGCTGCCCCAACGTACTCTTCCTACTCATCTAATACCGCCAGAAGTCTCCTATCCATTCCGCAAGATGTGAAAACCAAGCGTGACGTGAATTTATCAGTTTCTGTCAGTTTAATTTGCAAACACTATCTGACGCTGACGTCCGTAGCGTAGTGTGTACTCGCCTTTAATCATACTTCTGTTTGTCGGAATTCTTTAGGATCTCATAACTTTTTTGTTCATCAAGAGTATGAAAATATTCTTTGTTCAGGAAGCTTAATTACTGGTTAGTTAAAGGCTAATAGCCTATTCAGTTTAAGAAGAATTAAGAATGCAATAATTAGTAAATTAGATTTTAGCCTAACTGTTGGAGCTGTTAGCGAGGGACATTAAGGCAGAAATCAACACGTGATAGATGCGCAAGGTAGGGCAGTAGTTAGAGGAAATTACTCTGCTAATTACAGAGCAACAACGGAGTGGGTCGTTAAAAATTATATTGCAGCATAACATTAAAATATTAGATCCCTCCTTAGCGAAGTCTATTCTTACCATGTTCGAACTTCATTACAATGTAGTCTCTTAGTGAGAAAGCTTTCTTTAGATCTTTAGGAATAATTTTCCTTTATCCTCCTTCATTTTATCTTAGCCTGATTAAACAGTTCCACGGGAAGGACTATGTGTTTTAAACTCGAGTAGAATAGAATAGAATGGACAACTGAAGGGAGAATTTAGAGACTGGACATGCTATCCTGGTCTATGTTGCAATAAAACAGATCATTTTGCCATGAATTGAGTCGAGGTGCAGGGGGAGTTCTTGACGGGACACCGAAGCCTCAGCGAACAATAGTTGGAAAAAATAAAAAATAAATCGATGGGATTGAGAAAATCGCCAATCCCTAGTAGTATATATAATTTCCACATTATACGTGTATTTAGGTTAAAATGCTCACTTAGGTTGGTATGTTCACGTTACACTTTGGTAAGTAAAACGACAAACGAAAACTTAAACAGATCAAGTTGTGGAAAACTGAATCACATGCATAGTTTCAGAGTAGGATAAGAATTGGCGGGCTTCGGATCCCATATTGTTTGTGTATATTCGCTTGTGTTCATACGTATAGCTGATTATAGGATTATATAACTGTATAACAACTTTTTTTTCCCGAACATATTAATTTAAAGTAAGCATTGCAGGTTATGGTTGTTGTTATTGAGACTAATATATAAGTCCCATGGCTAACTAAAACTTAGCTAACATTTTCTGATCAGCAAAGCCGAAATTTATATTGCGAGACAACTATAAAATAAACATCAGCTCATCCTGGTGGGAATGGACATGCAGCTAATCGGGAACTCTCGAGCATTTACCCCCAATACAATCAGCCATCAGAAATGGTCTCATTAGAAATAGTTAATCTCAATCAAGGGATATACAATGTTTCTCATAGTCCCTTCCTATTGAGGATATTGATTCTCTCAAAGAAAAATGGATCCTTGTATATTTTCGAAGCGTTTATGGCTACTGAGTTGATAGCAAAGATAGCAAGATGTCTACAACCTATAACACAATAATAATCTGTTGCCGAATCTAGGATTAGTGTGTTCCTGAAATGAGCTAACTAGTATTGTGTTTTCTCCTTGAGATATTTCGAGGTTTCCAGTTTATTCCACGAAGAAGAACAGGCCAAGATTAAACTTAATCTAGAACTAAGCCTGACTCCTGACCCAACAACCAATCTTAAATAAAAAAACATTTACCTCCAAAGACGACTGAGTGTATTGCTCCCAGCCTGACAGTAGCCAGCATAGCCATGATGGTCTCTGGTATCAATGGCATGTATATGACCACTCTATCTCCCATCTTAACTCCGCTACTCGCTAGTGCCCCCGCCAGCAGTGACACCTGTAATCAAGCGAAAAAATATACACTCGGATATAGATGATTGATAAAAGTGTTACATCATAAGTAAATCAAACTTTAAGTAATGTATTAATACATAAAAACTCTTCTATAATATTTTACATTCTTCTGTAGCTCTGAGTAGGTGACCCTCCGGACGACATTGGACAGCGGACTGTCGTGGATCAGCGCAGTCTTGTTCCCTTTACCAGCTTCGACGTGTCTATCCACGGCATTGTAGCACGCGTTCAGTTCTCCTCCCACAAACCTTAAAAATGTAATCATATTGTGTCATGAGAATGCCTTTATAGGACTAGTGGCGTAGCCAGAAGGAGGATCTAGGGGGTCCGGACCTTATAAAATATTATCTTTATAACAGATATCCTTATAATTTTAAATATAAAGATTGACCACTAACCACAACATGCAATCTGAAACTTCTTTTTGCTCTCTTGTAAAACTTTGATAATGTTACGGCATTTTACTTCTGACGTACAGATGTATTGTGCGTGACATAACAAAAGCATATTCATCTTATTTGAAGTTTGGAACGCACAAATCATGAACTATTTATTCTCTATATTTTATTATCAGTTAGCCCAATGATAATAAAGTTCTATTATCAATCTCTCTCTCTCTCTCTCTCTCTCTCTCTCTATATATATATATATATATATATATATATATATATATATATATATATATATATATATATATATATATATATATATATATGGAAGTTACCACTAACTCACTTATGTAGTCATCATTGTATCTCAAAAGCGAAAATGCCTATGAAGCTGAAATTTTTAATTTAATTTTTTCGGATAGTTCGAAAACTATATATTTCAAACACACACATGCTCATTTGAAAGTTAATTAATCGGTCTGCTATATAATGGAAACCTACCACTCACTAATTGACTGGCTCATTAATCACTGTATCTGAAAAACGGCAATGCCTACGAATCCGAAATTTTTATTGATGGTTTAATGTTTTAGATACACTACAAGGGTGGATTTGAAAAAAATCGTGCTTTTAGTATTTTATAAAATTTATAAAAAAGAAAATTAAACCAAAAAACATGGGGATTTTTCACTTTTTACAAGCGGAAGGCTTCACCCACTTCACAGAAAAAATTGCATTTATGTTGCAAACGTTTTACGATGGTATACAACGGTTTGCTTAGAAGCTAAAACTAGTATTACATCTTGCTGTTTCTTAGTTTTTTCAATCACTTTTTGGTTGATATGTAGGCCAATAGAGAGACAGAAAGGCTTAAATTTATAAGATGCAACCAGATTAATATGCGAGCGGAAATCTATGCTCAAGACGACATGAGTAACAGGGATGAAAACATTTCGATATTGGAAAGGCATAAAATTGTCCTACTAATTCGAATCGACCTCTAAACATAATTTATAGTAATTACTTTTTATTATAATGTAGATTTGTTACCATTTCGTGAATGGTTCATCGGTGTTGTCCAAAACCTTGGTCCATGGCGTATACCAGTGCAGCAACGAACCTATTTCACCCCATAATACTTCTGGTTCTTCGATTGACTTACGGAATACTTCGAGGTAATCCAATGAGCAATATTGTCTTTCTGCTTCATCTGCATGGAGAAAATTTAGTTAGTTGTTTTTCCATCATATTCTCATTATCAACTGAATTAATTATACTTCTCTAATTTATAAAATATAAAAAAAAAATTAACAAATATATCGTTAAGTTCATCGGACAGTATAAGCTTTAGTTTGAGGAGGATACTTAGCATAAAGCATGTAATATTTTGGCAAGTAAAGTGACATTAGAACATTTTATTTCCAAATCAGCCCAATGGATGTCCAACAGGTTGGAACCAAAATAAAAATTCTTATCTTCCTGTTGAATGTTCCTGGGAGATGAGTCTTGATTTAAGAATCTTTACTTAACCTAAGGATATACTTTGATTTTTCGTTTAAATAATACCTTTGAAATAATATAATAATAATTCATTGACCTAAAATATTCCCGATTATTGAAAAAGCTGTGAGAGAACAATACATTTCACAATGATGAAATCGAATGGTTAAAATCAATAAATAATGAACTTCAGGATGTACCTCAAATTACACATATCAAAGCAGGACAGGATGTACTCATCGTAACAAAGAAAAAAAAAAAAAAAAATCGAAAGCGCTAGGCAGTGACTGGCTGAAAGATCTAACCTACTTGCGTGAAATACTTGTGACGCATTATTAAAAAAATGATAACAAGGCAGACAGATATTCCTAAAACCTTTTATCAGGATATTACAGTACTAAAAAAAAACATGAAAATCGATCGGAATCGTAAGACTTTCGGCCAATTACCTGCCTTAAAGGAATTTATAAGATTTTAACCTCCGTTCTCACGAGTAATATTGAATTTAATCTGCAATCAAATAATTTGATCACACTCGTGCAGCTTGGTTGTAGGAAAGGATCCCAGGGATGTAAAGAATTACTCATGATCGATTCGTTCATTGCAGGCCAAACGACCATGAATAAAAAAAAATATCGGTCATTAGCATGGATCGATTACAGAAAGGCATTTGACTCAGTCCCTCACGACTGGCTGTTAAAAGTCCTGAATATGTATAAAATACCTATACAAGATGTAAGGAAGCTGATGAGCAGCTGGATAACAAGATTGATGGGATATGGTCAGTTGTCCAACCATTTAAAATTGCGAAACATGATAAAAAAATAGACATATGGAATCAAATAGACTGAAGATTATCCTTGCTATATACTTATCTTCAGGATCAAAAATAAAAGCTATAAATACGTGGGTTATATCAGCCATATCATACAGCTTCGGAGTTCTAAATTGGTTTTAGAAGAATTAGTTACACTTATACTAAAGAGTATAACTGGGTCCAGAATGCATAATCCGACTGATTCGCAAGGCTTTATCTGCTTAGAAAGGAAGGAGGGAGGGGTCTAACAAACATTGACGAGGCGTGCCGAAAGCAAGAAATGCCCTTGGAAAATACTTTAAACTAGGCGAAGCGCCATTGCATAAAATAATATGCAGTCTTGAGGGTACACTATTCTGCAATTTGTTTCTCAAGACTTTGCTCCTATCATTATTACCTACAGCGACCGACTGGAAGAATAAAAATCGAAAGCATTACACGGAAGATCTTATCATCAGCTTCAGCAAACTGAAATAGATAAAACAATGTCTACAAGCGGGCTTGTTAGAGGAAGACTGTTCTCCGAAATGGAGATCTTTCTGAAATCAATCGAGGGTCAGGTCATAGCAACAAGGTCTTATCAATCTTAGCAACAGAACGTATAAGACAAGTGTAGGCTCTGTACCAGCATAGAAGAATCTATTCAGCATATAATTGCAGGATGTGTTGTGCTGGCTGGCAAAGAATACCTCAAGAGGCATGACACTGTTGCCAGAGTCATAGTTTTCAAGGAAATTATCCTATCTTTTACCATGTCTAAATTATGATGGATGTTTAAAATAGAGACGGGTTCGGATCACCACAAATTACCCATTTTCATGGTTCGTCGTGAAAATTGAAATGATTTATTCTCGCTGAAGTAGTGATTTTTAACTGCATTAGTTCAATAATAACATAAAAAAATAGTTAAATAACAATCTGCTAGGTTATGGAATTACAAGTGGAACACACATCAAAGTTTTATTATAGTTATTTATTTGAGGTTATAAATCGAGAACTTCTGAATGTGAAAAAGTTATCTGTTTAAAAAATAAATCAATACAAGTTTATACCGTTCAAATTTCTGAAGTAATAAATATCTGAAGTTAAATTCTGGCGCAATTGAAACAAGTTAGTTTAGGCAATCGTGGCAATTAACTACACCCTTACTTACCTGCCAAGGAACATATCAAAACTCCTCTGCTTTATATTTAAATTCTTTTCTTCTGCTTTATAGTTAAACTAAAATATCAAACCCCTCTCTCTCTTTCCGAGCACTATTTTAACTAGAATGTTCAACAATACACAGTTCTGATTGATATTATATTTTATATCTAGAGACTATATATATTAAATATCTAACATTATAATTGCTGCGTTTCTGGTCTAAATTCACGCTCTCTAGGGAGAGGAATGGAGGTTCTGCACTTAAATTATATATTTTCAATCCTTACCTGATAACGTATAATATATATCTAATTATCGTATAATGACTGATAAATATCAGAGACCTCCACCGACAGAACTTAGCTTGTATAATGCGGAACATTTCTCTGGTGTTTGTTCCAGCTCACTATGCATCTAAAATATATAGTCGCATGGTCATTTATAAAATTAATCAATATATAATTCATTCATCTGACAAATGTTGCCACTACTAAAAGAGGAAGAGGAAGACCAAGGAGCCGAAGGGGTGACGAAGTGGACAGAGACACTCGCCGATTGGGAGTGAGGAATGCAGCATAAAATAGGAGTCGATGGAAGGAAGTGATTTATCCAGCCAAGGGCCACAATTCAATTTTCAATATGACTGCAATAATCCTTGTCTTTGCTGATGACATCGATATAATCGGAAAAATCTTTGGGGCCATGAAAGATTCGTACCTGGGGCCCAAAGTGCGTCTGAAAGAATGGGACTCGTTATTAACGAAGCTAACAGATGCTACTATGGGCTACTTAGGTGTTTCAAGAGTAATGTAGGATCACGAGCTACAAAGATCCACCTATTTAAGACTCATGTCGTGCCAATGCCTGAGGATCAGATACCTAAGAAAGTACTACAGGAAAAAATCTATGGCATACGAAGGAGAGGCAGACCATCGTCGCGGTGGATGAATGGTGTACCAGAGGATGCCCAATCCATGCTTGGCATCCGGAATTGGAAAGCGGCAGCGCAGAACAGGGATGACTGGTGGTCAATGCTGCAAGATGCTCAATGCTGTCTCCACGCGGAAAGTAGCGCCACACAAGATGAAGAGGAAGGGCCACGTTGGTCTGTAGCGCTAGACAGTTAATTTAGTCACACAATTTGCTATACAACTTAAACATGACCATATCAGGTTCGAATTTAAGTTTGGACGCTCCTACGCCCAAACGTTTTTGCCACCTCTCCTCTTCATACTATCAGAGGCACAGAACATTGATGAGAAAAAATATATTTGTTTAAATAACAAAGAAAATGTTTTCATCATGAGTTATGAAATGTCTTCATTTTCATAAGTCGGTCCGAAAATTTTCCTCAAGAACAAATTTTTTATGATGACAATTTTAACTTTATATCACAATCTGCATAGTTACCTCCTCGACGTTACTGAATGGCAGGAAGAGGACAAAGAAGGAGAAGAAGAATCTGCATAATAAACATCACTTATGAAAATGAAGACTTTTCATGATTCATCATAAACATTTTCTTTGTTGTTTAAACTATTTAATTTTTCTTTTTTGCCTGCTCACTCAGGCATTGTGCTCTCCTGGGATGGGAGATAAATCCTAATGTGGTAAATCCGACCATGGCCGTATTATTTATTACTAGAGCCCGGATTCTAGTGCTGTTTCCCTTCTTTTCCGCTGGTTTGAAAATCACTGAGAGCAATTTATTTACACGAATTAAGACATGCTGACTAACATATGTAAGTTCTATTTTGTATGAAATTGCGAGTTTTAATTTTTTTGTGTAAATTGCACGTTTTAGGTTTTACTGTAGAAAATTGCATATTTAGCCGTAATTGATCATAAATCCTCAAATAAGTGCTCGCGAACTTTCAGGCGTACATCGCATCATAATGTTCCATCCTGACTAATATTATGATGAAAAACAGTAATTTATGTAAGAAAACAAAATATTTAGATGTAATTTTTTCAGTGAATAGTAGTATTTTATATTGAATGTTAAGTTATCTTGAATTTAAATAATATAAAAAAGTATACCTAACACAAATATAAACCTTGACCACATTTCTTATCATTTATCCTTATTTTATACTTGAGGGCTAATTTTGTTATCCATTCTTTGCTAAGACATATTCATTAATAATCCTTATTATCTATTTCATTTTATATTTTAAAATAACTGTAATTGGTTAATAAACATTTTCTCCTCATACTTTTTTTTTTTTTTTCAATGACGCCGTGGCAAAACCAGTTGTCAACATTTTCCTATTTTTTTAAAATGCTATGAGAACAGGCTAGAATAGCTGATGGGATCCCTTGTAGGACCATGAGTTGAACGAATCTTGGACAAATTTTGGACGGTTCCTTTTCAGGAAATTTATCAAAATATTTTAACATTGAACTGCGTTTTCACAGAATGATGATCTTGTCACTTTTATCCTTTGGCTTTCACCCACTCAAATATCATCTATCGATGTCGGAATGGATACTACAGAACTACAGTGTTGTTCTTTTTCTTATTTTGACCTTAATTTGTTATATTTGCCGTAACAGTTCCTTTTTATCCGACGGTAATTAAAAACCATGAAACGCCTTTTAATCATAAACAAACAACGTCTTTCCATCCGAGTTTTTAACTTTGTTCTAAAGTTTATTACATCTCTTTATCGAGACTGAAAGCAAGTTTTAAACGAGCTTTTGAGTTCGCTAATTAACTCTTATTAATTACAAATTAATTATTCCTCGGTGTCGTGCTGTTTTGATCTCTAGTAAAGGCACTCCTAGAATAGCATTCGTCAGTTGCGATAAAGGTGACATCGTGGAAGCACAACCTTAAGACAAAATTAACTGCTAATTATGAAAAGCTATTTAAAAAGCTTTGTAGCTGAGAGATCTCTTATGAATTTCCCACTCGAATGCACCCTAGTGAAGCTGTATAAAGTCATTATGGACTTTAATACAACAATGAGAGCCTTTAAGTTGAAAAGCTGTTTAGCGAAAGAGTAAACAAAGGATCTTAATCTTTCTCATTTCTTCATATTTTTTTTTCCTGTAGGTAATTATGCAGTAAATTATTCATTGTTATAGCAAAGCTGAAGGCAAAGGATGGTTATATATATTTAAATGTGACGAAAATTACATTGCGGGTAGCGGAAGACAAAGCCCCAATGAATAATACATATTGGAGCTTGTCATTATTGGCATCGCCTGGTCAACTTGCTTCTCTTACCTACGATATCTTCTATTATATAGTCACTTCAAAGTTCCTTAAGAAGGAAGCATGTCTTCCAGTATATTTAGACATAAATCTGTTTTGCCGATATCACATTTTAATTTATTTTTGTTGGCATCTCAATGTTCTGAGTAGACGCCTCCAATACCAAGCATTATAATATCAGTCCACCCATAACTTTGCTTGCTAAATTACATAGGCCAACGATGAAAAAACTTTTGTACTGAAAATACCTTATTCCTATAGTTTTTAGGATGCTGAATCCAAATATGATATTAAAAAAGCTGTAACACCCACAATTTCTTCACATTTTATAATTAAATTCATTAAATGAAGCGATTTTTTAAAGAATTGAACAGCTTTCAGTCTTAGGCCTCATGAAACAATCAGGCCTTAAGTTAGGCCTCATGAAACAATTTGTAAATGTTTCAAGTATCTCTGCCAAAAGTTTCCAAGCCTTTCAGAAGCTAAACTAAAAGAAGGCGTCTTTGTTGGACCTGACATTAGAAAAATGATGTTTGATGTTAACTTTGAATCCACAATGACCTTAAATGAGAAAGAAGCATGGGCATCATTCAAACAAGTCGTTACAAAGTTCTTGGGAAATGAAAAAGATCCAGAGTATGTTTCTATTGTAACTAACATGTTACAGAAGTTTAAAAAGTTAGGATATTTGATGAGCCTGAAACCTACGGAAAACTATGGCTGATGCAAAAAAACTAAGGCCAGATTTAGATTCAGCACATAAAAATCTATAAAGATCAACTATTAAAGTTAAAAAAGTTTTCAAAAAAATTTTTTTTGTTGGCCTGTATTATTTTTAATTTGGTTCTCTTCTATGCCTGGTTCAAATGGGTACTCCCCTGTGCTGGTGAAAAATACTTTCTCAGCTCCTTCCTTCATAATCTCCTTCCTATAAAAACGAAGCATTGACCCATAAGTCAGCATTGAGCCCTCACTTTAGCATGCAAATCAGTTGGCGAGAGTTGCTTCTGCATTGCAACGTTTTAATTTCCAGTACTTCCAGCTTTTGGAACTACCTTCCAACTTTGCTAGGCTACTCCCTAATCTCTTTCATTTCCAAATATTGATTGATTGAAGGATCCATTTCATCCTTATTTTATCTGCATTATGCTAATTATAACCATGCTCAAATTATGTGATATCTTATTTTACTTTGTTCTATAATTGAGGCAGTATCTAATTTGTCTGAAATGTTGAACATCTACTTTAATTGAGGGTATGAACTACAAAACTCCTTACTTCCATTTTTTATTAAAATCTAGATAGCAATGATAATTACTGACAAGTCTATACTGTGAGAACGAAGAGTCTAAATCAGTCTAAACTGATTCCATCCTTCATTTTTTTTTTACTGTAAAAAATTAATGGTTGTTGCTCAACTCTTACTATGACTACTTATATAGCAATATGAAAAAAATGGAAGTAAGGATTTTTGAAGTTCACATTCCCAATTATTATTGGGATTATTATTATTATCTTCTTCTTAAAAAATAATTATCAAGAGGGACAAAAAAACAATAAATGATCTGAGGCCTTCATACAAAATATAAGAAGTTAATGAAAACAAAAGAGTTTTGCGAGACATATCAGGAAAACAATTAGCTTAAACTTTTCTCATTATGTTAACGTGTTGTTATTGCAATGAATGTTATTAAAAATATCAAACAACAAATTAATGACTTTGCGATTTTGCTTCTTTTGGTATTGAAGGAAAATCTACGTGTTGTAAGAGATCCAATTATGATAGTCTGATTTAGATTACCTATAATATATATATTAAAAAAAAAAACATACAAAAGTGTATATTTTATATATAGCTGCTCGATGATATAAATTGAATTGCATTGCGAATATTATTTATTATTATTATTTTTATTTATATTATTTTTCCCTTTATTTCAACTTCACAGCGCGTGTCGTCTGTCATTAGTGTTAAGAACAGAGCTATAGAAGAAAACAGTATTGTTCCTCTGGGGCAGATAAGCTAGAATGAAACAAAAGTAATTTTCTCACAAAGCGCAAAGCCTGAATCGGTCCTCTTATAAGGTTGGATCAGATATCCCTCCAAAAGGGATATTGAGACGATTATGCAGCATAGGGCTTATATGCAGCAGAACTAGTATGCTGCAAATACATTTTTTCTCTTTATTTAAAAAACATATTTTCTAGAAAAAATAAAACAGCCAGATATAAGAGGAATTCGGACAAATATCTTACTTATTACGTTTATCCTGTTTTTACCACGCCTGATTTTCGGATACCTTCATAATAGTACAGCTGAAATACGTACCTTAGTATTGGTACTGGAATTGGTGGGGGGACTAGCCCAGCTAGAGGTTGTAGCACCGTACTAATCAGAGTGTCAGGATTCATTTCTCGGGAACGCCGCGAAATTAATATTAACTGACACCGGCGGGAATCGAACCTACACAGTTGTAGGCTGCGTAATTACAAAAGCTAAACGGATTCAGAAATGACCCCAGCGGAGCACGCCTGCTGGAAAATTTAAGTCGTTTAAAACCCATAACCTTTATCAAATACCTAATTGACAGGAATATCGTTATTTAATCAGGCTCTACTAAAAAATAAAAATCAAAAGACGCTACGTAATTATTGCTAAAAAAAAAGAAGAAAAAAAAAGGAATAGAATCAAAACGAAATGTATGTTAAATGGGACTAAAGAAACCCGTGGTCTGAATTTGAAACACAAATGTTTATCAATACAGAAAAAAAACAAAAAAAAACTCAGGAATCTTGGGAATTGGGAAAATCCCAGTCGGATTTTCCGATGTCCCAAAATTCCACGATAGCTCAACCCAAGTGCTGGAGATTTTAAGTTGTTTAAAATCCATAATCCTTTTGTAATATCTAATTGACAAGAATTTCATTATTAGTTTAAATTAAATTCATTAGGAATTTAAAGTGCTAGGTTAAACTTAATTTACAACTAGGGAATTTTAAAAAGTTTTCCCAATGTACATTACAACATTTGAACTTACATGTAGTATTTCGTTTAGTAATTATGTCTTATTTATAAATGGCCTTTATTAATTTATTTTTTCGATTTAAGCTAGTATTGAGACCTGATTAATATAATTATATTTCTCTATTCTCATATTAAAATAATTATTATTATTTATTTTAATACAGCTTGGACGATTTGTAGTAGGTATCTATATTAATTTCATTATAGTTCACAGTACGATGTAGAAATTATTCTTTTGTAATTAATTTTTTTGGAGAGATGCTTTATTCAAATCCATAAGAAATATGATTTACATGAAAAGGATTTGATTATTTTTTTTTTTTTTTAAGATATTTTAAATTAATGGATGTGAAAAATGGTTATAGAATGATAGAATATACCTATTTTAACCTCTTAATTATACTATCAGTCCGTTTTGGCCAAACACGAAGAAAGCAGTTTAAAAACTATTCAAATTATATTATATTTATGATTTATAAGTACGAATGAAATTTCTATGTCTTATGCTTTTGGTATAATTGTGAATTCTATTGTTTATGGAACAATTTATCTTGCCCAGCTGGTAGACTGCGCTGGGTTCATGTCGTCACAGACTCCCACTACAAACCCCACACGGGTTCAGACATTTACGCGACCGGAGGCTCTGGAAATAAACTTGGAAAGAAACACTGCAATCACGGCCTCCCTTACCTTAGCAATAATGTACTATTATTGTTTCGTTTTATTTTATTTTTACTTTTTCCACATTCGGATTTCAAAAACATTCCGGCGCCAAATTGTTGGGGTACAATATCTTTGCCACCCCGTTTAAGTAGCCAATGTAATAGCTACTTTTCAGGGGACCAAAAAAGAACTTCATATATTACTTTTATTTTCTCCGTTTCGAATAACTTTTTTTTTTTTATCTTTGTGCATGTTCTTTTTTTTCTAAGCCCAGATTTGTGTTTATAATATTTTTTTTTTTCAAATATACTTATGGTAAATTAATAAAACTAAAGTATTCGTAAAATTCGATCTTTCACATTCGTTATTTAAGGCTTAATGTATCACTTGCAGTGAAACTCCAAAATTAGTAGAATTTAGATGTTAATTATCTAAATAACGAAATGTCTGATTTTCAATCTATGAAGGGTGTTTTGTTTGTTTTTAACATGAAATACATGCTAATTTGGTTTTACGAGCACCAATTACATAATAAAGAAACTAACATTTGGAAATACGAGTTAACGATTTATTATTTCCTTGTACGAAGTAAAGGAAGTATTGTAATTGCGAAAATTTTCGAATTTCACATTTTGACGGAAATATCCATTTTGACCATCCCTGAATCCATTTTGACTAGTTTCTTCGTGGCGTCTGTACGTACGTTCGTACTTTAGTACGTTCGTATTTCGCATAACTCAAAAACGGTTAGCTGTAGAAATTTACAATTTTGTATTTAGGATTGTTGTAAAATCTAGTTGTGAACCTCTCTTTTTGGTCACTGCTTGATTACCGGAAGTGGTACTTTACTTGAAGGTCATAATTGATTTCCATCAAAAATTATATTAAAATACTTTGCAAAACTTCAAATCAAATTTGGTATTTATAACTTATATATTGATTTAAATAACATACTAGATTTTGGTCCAAATTGGAAAACCGGAAGCGGTACTTTACTTGAAGGTCATATTAGACTCATCAAAAATTATATTAAAGTATAACGTAAAACATCTCAAATTTGGTAAATAGGACTTTTATATCGATATAAATGTATTTAATAGATTTTGGTTAAAATTCGTGAGCCGAAAAGGGTATTTTACTTGAAGGTCATAATAAGCTTACATCAAAAATTATATTTAAATTAAAAGAGAAATCATATGTTTCAGTAATAAAGGTTACTAACGCAATTTGGTTTCCATTCCAATTAAACATTTTTATTACTTGTTTTAAGTGTTAAAATAGAATGTAAAATACTGGTTTTCCTTCCCATTTTTTATTGTTTTATGTGTCACGGAACATGGAGAAATATGTTGGAAACTAGTTTTATAGCCACTTGCAGAAGTGTTCACTTTAATTATCATATGCATAGTTCGATCGTAAAGTAAAAATATATAATGTTTGTTTACTGAGGATTGAATTGATGCAGGTTTGGATGCAATGTTTTCTCTAGGCGAGGACTTCCCAGTTTTCACTACTGCGTATCACTTTTACTTTACAGATAATTTATTGTACCCGAAAAGTACAGATTAATACAGAGAGGCCTTCAGGGGGATGGATGTGGGCTCACTACCCCCACTCTTATAACCTACCGGCAGCATTAACATGATGGGATATATATTGTTCTTTTTCATGCCCATCTCCGATTTGTATTGGCTGTTTTTTTTTTTTGCTTTTTTGGTGATTTTATTATTGATTTATTTTTAAAATATGGTTGTTACAATGGTAGCAGAAAAGATAAAATAAAAGATGCACCTGAGAAAAAAAAAATGTTGCAAATAGAGCCATTGTTATCAACTTTGTTCTTGGACATAATAAAATATATTGCCGGTATTGTGGAATATTTTATTACTTATTACTTTTAACATTCTGTAGCGTTATAGCATAAAGCAGATATTTTTCATATCATATCGTACGAAAATTCCTAACAACAATTAATTGTGAAGAGAGTTTGATGGCTATGTCCGATTATGCATAGAATTTATCGAAAAATTTAATATCAATAAAAGCGTTTAGTAGATGAGATGAAAAAAATTGTAAGCAGTAGCTAATTTAAAGGATAGGTAGTATATATATTTCTGAAAAAATAAAACATCCCAGAGAGATTTGAACGATAATATTCAAAAACGAAAATTGCGACACAAATTAATCAAAATCATTCATTTCAAAGCAGATTTTTGTTACTAGTGAGCGTCATTAATTTATTTAATTTATTGGCAAAGCCTCACTCAAGAATTGATTAATTTAATAGCAATAGAAAATAAATAACATATTAGTGTCAATAATAATAACAATAAAAACAATTAATAATAATTATAAGATAGAAGTCAATAAATTTAAAAACGACAGAGCAGTCACCACTTGTTGCCATTTCTAGGTATAGTTTAAATTTTATAATTTTTAGGTATATTTTTTAATTGTAGTAGAAAAAAATATAAAAATCGACTTTATCTGCTTGAAAGCCTATTGAATTATTGACAAATTTGAGTTAGTTGCATGCGTTTATGTTATAAAATAAAGATGTTAGAGATATTTTAAATAAATAAGCCTATTTGATCCAACAGAGCCGAGGACTGGGTGTGGGTGATGAGAGTGGGGGAGTCCACCCCTTCCAGTCATCTCATACTGGGAAAGCCCCTCTGTATTATTCTGTTCTCTATGAGCGTACCGCTACTTTATGATATTAGTATCGATTCGTCTAGATAAAATATACAAACTGATTTACGAAACTCTATTTTACAAAAAAAAACTTTATGAATTTCAGTAAATTTGATCTGAAAATAAAAAAAAAATTGAAAATACATTGTGAAGAAAAATATCAATATTTTTCAGTTGTATGCAAGTTGTTTATTTATTACCAGAAGATCTATATTGTAGGATTGCGGTAGGATGGTGCTCAACTTAAAATGAAGTCCTCTTCAAAACAGAGTGCTTTCTGCTTTACTACGGCAACCATCCTGAATTATTCAAAGAAATTTTATTTCATTTTATTATCTATATTAAAAACTACTTCTGAAAAAATCCTCTTAAATTTCGAAGAGAGGACATGATCACCATAGGGGGTGAAGTAGCGGCTGTAATTGTTAAAATTCCGTAATTTTGTTATTTCTGGCAATAGTTATGTAATACCATATCTATTCGAATCATAATTAAAATATCTACAAACTTTATTTAAATATTTTCTCACTTTGAAAAAAGGCTGTAAAAAAAGATGTTCGTGATAAATGTCGATTCTGCATGAAAATGGATTATATAATGTAGAATTCCCCTAAATAAATGTTTTAGCATTCATCATTATAATTTTATTTCATTTTTCTCTTTATATCGGTATCTAAAGCGAAATGTAATAAAATAGATTGTTACAAAAGTCCTTGTGCATGAACTCAACCCTTAATTCCAACTCTCATAATTATCGTGCAAGAATGATTTTGTTCCTATTATTTATGTCAATGTTTACTTTGACTAATCCTTTAATTCCTTGTGGCTTTATGGGGTCATTTACATATTTTAAACGCACGTGTCAAAAGAAAAAAATCGTGATTCGCGGTCTTTTGTGACATTTCTGTAAAAAAGGTTTAAGCGCAAAGGCAGCCGCCGAAGAAATTTGTGCCATAGGAGAGTCAATTACCAATCGAAATACTACCGCACAATCCATATCAGGTCGCCCATCGGTCGCTGATGATGACGTTCTTCTTGAATGTGTGAACCATGTGGGTCCATGCAACTACTCGTGATTTATCGGCCGTAGTAGGGATTCGAACCTTTACTGTTAACGTTACCAGTAAGACTTCTCTTTGTACCTTAACAGTTAGACTTCTCTTATAGTTTTTCATCACGCAGATGCCAAGACTTTTTTTTCCTATAAACTCATGCATCAAGGCATGCTTGGAATTGGAAGCTACGAGAAATTATTTATCATGTGTATTCGAAAAAAGAAAAAAAAAACAGACTTTGTATATCTAAAAAAAATTTACATAACGCTTAAAAGTTAAATTTTTTTTTCTTTTATTTTTACACAATATAATTTGTATTTGTCCCTCATAATTATATAATTTTTACACTATCTATGAAAAATTAATAAATAATTTAATTTAGTTAAAATTGTAATAAAGCTACCGATTTCAATTTCCGGACCATAATATTCGGAATTTACGCAAAAAACTGAAGAAAATGAGTCTCTACCCGATTTTGACGCTGAATTTGTTACACGTAACAACAAACGAAAATTAATTTTTTTGCATATTTGTGTTTGATAAACCTGTGGTAATAAGCGTGTTTATTATTTTTTTAAAATAATTAATCCACTAGATATTTTTTTTAAATTAAAAAAATAAATAAAATTATGAACCAATTAGCGTGTTTTTAATGAGATTCTAAACAGTAAATCCGTTTACAGATTGGAAATTAATGGTTCCGTTCTTAAATGGGGGCACATTTAAAACTGCCCCTTAAGTGCTGCGATTCTGTTGAAAAAAAATCTTGATGAAATTTGGTGCATTTAACTTCGATGGTGATGATTTTGAGCAATGCTCTATTTTTTGAGAGATTTGGTATGTTGAAGCTTTTTTATATTTCACCTTGATATTGATGATTCAATGTTTTGCTAGCTTTAACAAACATGAGAACAACTGTTCGCCAAAAACGGTTCGGAGAACCGAAATTCGGGTGAGTCTACACACTGCACGAACAACGGATCGACAACAATGGTTCGTCCAAACGCCACACAGATTGCTGCTTAGCAATCTAGTTGTACAGAAGTCAAAATAACTGAATTAATTTTTTTTTTTGGTCAAAAATATTTGTGCTTGGTTGGAAATATATAATTTTAATTCAGAAATATTTTTGTAAGCTATTAAAATATGAATTTCACAAGATCTAATCCTGGAAAGTAGAATACTCTAAGGAAAATGGAAAAAAATATATATATATATATTATCAATGTTGCTATAAAAAAAAAAAGTATATTATTATTATTTAAATTATTATCATTTAAATATAGTATTTCCAAATCAATTGCAACCCTTTCCAACTCAATTGAAAAAATTTCCATTTCAATTGTAACTTCTAATATTTTATTATTTAAAAATAATTATTTTAATTTCAATAATGGCTTTAGAAATAATTACAGCATATTGGACCGACATTTTTTTCGTTTGTTGATAAGTTTTTTTTTTTTTTTTTTTTTTATGATTTGAGTAGTTTTCATGGGAATATACTTACGATAACGTTAGTGAAGTATTAAATGTTTATTATTACAAAAGTTTTTGAAAATACCATCGATTTTAAGACCCTACGCTTGCATATCGATTTATTTAAATTTTTCTGATTTCTTCAATGTTGAGGTCCACTATTATGTTTTCGGTGTCGTAGTTTTTGAAAATGCAATCGATATTAAGCATAATCTTAAAATCGATTTTAAAACCCTACGCTCATATATCGATTTACTTAAACACTTCCCTGATCTCTTCGGTATTATGATTTCGGGGTGACAGTTCTTGAAAATACAATAGATTTTAAGATCCCGCTCTCATATATTTATTTGAACTTTTGAGTTATTTGAACTTTTCTGATTTATTCGATATTGGGGACGTTTATTTTATTATATTTTCAGTGGCCTAGTTTTTAAAAATACTTTCGTTTTTAATACCGCGCGTTAATTTATCGATTTAGTTAAGCTTTTCGATTTTATTCAATAAAAACTGAATGAAAATCGATAGCATTTTTTAATACTGCGACTCGGATAACGTAACACTGGACCTCGATATCGATTTAATCTGAAAAGTTTTAATCAATCGATAGTTTTTTCATAATCATTACTTTAGATAACCCAGTAGTGGAATCCAATATCAAGAAAATTCTAAATGTTAAAATAAATCTATACGTGAGCTCACAATTTTAAAATCGACAGTTATTTCATAATCAGTATCTTCCATAACACTATATTGGACCTCAATATCGAGGAAATCCTAAATGTTAAAATAAATCGATACGTGAACGCGCGATTTTTAAATAAGTTCTTTTATCATAATCATCATCTTGAATAACCCAACAATGGACCTCAATATTGAAAGTATTCGAGAAAAAAAACTTAATAACCAATCTCAAATAATAAAAATTCAACATTCACTTTTATTATTTGATTTAAAATATAAAAATCAAATCACGAATTTTATCCTAAAGTCATGAAATGGCTTTTATTTTTTTATGCCAAATATAAAAATCATTTCATTACTTTTACTCACTTGGAGAGAAAAATAAAATTTAATTTCAATCTCTGGGCTTAATAAAAGTTAATAGTTTGATGCAATAATTACGATTTAAAATGAAATAGAAACGAAAAACTATTCAAACAATATAGGGCTTCATCTAGCCAGAATGGCCGCCACTTCACATCGTCCACACTGACTCGAGGAAGATCGTTGTTCGTCGACTCCCACACTCAGGGGAACTTGATTCGCAGAAACCGTTGTTCCGATGTGTGTAGCCCGCTTAAGACCCAAGTTTCTTTGGAAATTATTTGTTTTTGATTGTTAATTCCAGTTTAACGCCTAGATGTACTCCAGGAAGGGCAGTCTATTAGCCTATTCTATAATGAGAAGGTGAGAAGTATATGACAAAGTGAGAAGCATTTATTCATGAAATAAATAAATCCATGAGCTGCACCTGAGCCCACTACACACATTTCGCCTGAGTCCCAATGACTACCACTACTGTGCTTCTTCAAACTTGGTCCGCCGAACTGTTGTTCCCGTTTGTGTAGCGGATTTAAGATGACGTGATGGTGGGTGCGCGCCAGAGGGACTACTGCCTAAGGTTCGAATATCGACACGCGATATATCGAGATTTTACAACGATATATCGATCACACCATATGCTAAACTATATTACAGTAGAATCTCGGCAATTTATATCCCAGTAATTCGTATAGATTTTCTGGTCTCTTGAAAGTCTCCCTTTATTTCGTATAAAAACACTGAAATCCGGTTCCCCCGATAATTCGTATTTATTTTCGTCTTCCAAGTAATGTAAACTCCTTATAATTCGAATTTCCAAATAAAAAATCTGGTTAACTCTTAATCTTTTCAAGAGGAGAGGTGAGTGAGTGAGAGAAGAATCGTTTCTATGAATTTCGGTTGGTTTACCATTTTTTTTTTCTATTCAGTTCTCTTTAAATAAAATTGTAAACAAATCTGTAACCATACTGGTTAGAAGTTTGAAGGTTTTATTATTGAAAAACTTATAGAAGACTTTAATATATCAAATATGGCTAAAAGTCTTCAAAATAAAAACGTATAACTTTTTTTTTTCTTTGAAGTATAATTCTTTTCTATCTTTTTTTCTAATGATTCATGGCTAGTAAAAATATTGTTTTATAAATAATAATCATTATATTATTTCATAACTTTCTTTACAGTTTAACATTGTACTCATTTGATGCACTTTCTTTGCTTTTTCGTCCATTTCCTTTCGATATATCGATATTTTTCTAGCGGTTATCGGTTGATATCGATATTTGGTTTTGCGATATATCAAAATATCGAATATCGATATTTTCCTTTCGATGTTCCAACCATAATACTGCCTAAAAGTGATCGTTTTTCTCACATTTCTTGTGCCCCTAATACCCGCTCGGGTGCAAGTTTTTTTTCTCCTAGAAATTAGGGATTGATAAATTATTTGCCACTTCTATAATTTTTATTTTATTGAAAACTATTTCCTTCTTCCTTCTACATTAAAAAATAAGCAATTAAAAATACGGTTGGGTATTATTATATTTATTAAATTAGGTGTAATATATATATATATATATATATATATATATATATATATATATATATATATATATATATATGATTGTAATGCAACACAAGACAATCATATATATATATATATATATATATATGATTGTAATGCAACACAAGACAATCATCGCTCATGTATTTGATTTCTAATCTTAATTAAATTCATAACTCATAATAAATTTAAATGCTTGAATAAATGCTTTTTGTACATATGCAGTGCTATCAGTAGGAATAAAAAATGGAATAAAATATTTCAAATTTCTCCAATTTTTAGTTATTGAGTAATAAATAAATAAAAACTCAATTTTTTCACAGGATTTGAATGATTTCAAAACTTGTAGCTACAAAACTATTTGTCCTAGAAATATAATTTTAAATACCTGTCAGAAATGAAGGCGCCTTCACTTTTTTTGGTTCAACTATTCCGGCAAAGTGAGTTTCAAGCAGGCAGTTTCCAAACAACTGGAAGGACTAACACAACAAATCAACCAATAAAAAAATAATTTTTAAAATGGCTGAAACCTTCTTTTGATATGTAATTTAACTTAACCAAACCAATCTTATAATGTTAAGGAATTTCCAAAAACATATTTTCAAAAACTCAAAATCGAAATTTTTATTTGTTTTGAAAAAATATATGTTACATATATACAGTTATAAGAATGAATGGACAAGATTTCAAGATGAGGTTTTATTAACAAAAAAAAAATAAATAAAACCTTATATTTTTATTCTATATTTTTTCAAACTGTAATGGAGATACAGTGTATACGTAAATATATTTTTTAACTCAACAGACATTTTTTATATATATATATATATATATATATATATATATATATATATATATGTTTTTTTTTTTTTTTTTACGTGATACATGATACTTCATAAAGTTTTGGTATGTGTATTCTTATATTAACAAAGGCATACATATTGTTTAAAAGCCGAAGTTGTTTTTCTTTATCTTTGAATCGAAATTTGAATTATTATATATATATTAAATAAACATTAATATATTTATACACCCAACAATCAACATATACCCAACAACCAGCTCATATATAAGCCAGTTTTATATTACTATCGTCTTTTGTAGTAATCCATCTAGGATTAGTGCCTAATGTCCATAGATTGCCAATAAACTTAATTCAGTTAGCCTTCAGTTCTTTATAGTTGTGCTATACTTACCCATTTGTATTTATTATTTTTGTCTTATTGGTGTTTTTACTTTTCCAAAATGGTGTTGGATGGCACGGTAGTCGCTCAAGTCATCGCATTAATCGAGGACGGGCGAAACCAGAGATATGAGGCCAGGTCCCTCGTGCTATGAGAAACAGCGGTTCCGAGAGCGGCCCAGAGGTACCGGGAGACAGGCAGCTACTCCAGGAGACCGAAGTCGGGGTGGCCAAGAGTGACAGGCCAAGTCTGACCGCTTCATTGTGATGCAGACTCTCCGAAACCGCTTCCAGACCTCAGATGAGACGTCTGGCCAGTTGAAAGTATCTCGTGGAGTAGTGAATGTGCAACCAGTACGTAGAAGAATCTCTGAAATGACCTGCACTCCAGGGTTTCTGCCATAGGCCCTCTCCACATCCCATCATACCGAGCAGCTCGCCTCCGTTTTTCCGAAAATCATGCCCACTAGACTGCAGCTCATATGGTTTATTACACTTCGAGTAAGACGAAACCGGCAGACGTCTCTTATGAGGTCTGGAAGCGGTTTCGTAGAGTCTGCACAATGAAGCGGTCGTCGGCTTGGCCTGTCACTATTGGCCATCTCGACATTTGCCTCCTGGAGTAGCTGCCTATCTACCTCTGGGCCGCTCTCCGAAACGTTGTTTCTCATAGCACGAGGGACCTGGCCTCATATCTCTGGTTTCGCCCGTCCTCGATTAATGCGATGACTTGATGAGGCCAGGTCCCTCGTGCTATGAGAAACAACGTTTCGGAGAGCGGCCCAGAGGTACCGGTAGATAGGCAGCTACTCCGCTTCCAGACCTCATAAGAGACGTCTGCCGGTTGCGTCTTACTCGAAGTGTGGATGCCAGAGTACAAACAGTAGGCAGACGAATCGCTGAAATTTTCACTCCAGAGGACCTGCTGCAGGTCCTCTTCTAACCAAAGCTCATCTCCGTTGGCTGCATGATGTCTAAGATCATGAACCTTGGCCTGCGGTTGATTGGGCTTCTGTTATGTTTTCAGACGAGCCCAGATTTAGCGTGTATGGTTCAGATGCTCGAGTTAGAATGTAGAGAAGAAAGAGGGAACAGAACAGAAACCATATGAGCTGCAGTCTAGTGGGCATGATTTTCGGAAAAACGGAGGCGAGCTGCTCGGTATGATGGGATGTGGAGAGGGCCTATGGCAGAAACCCTGGAGTGCAGGTCATTTCAGAGATTCTTCTACGTACTGGTTGCACATTCACTACTCCACGAGATACTTTCAACTGGCCAGACGTCTCATCTGAGGTCTGGAAGCGGTTTCGGAGAGTCTGCATCACAATGAAGCGGTCAGGCTTGGCCTGTCACTCTTGGCCATCCCGACTTCGGTCTCCTGGAGTAGCTGCCTGTCTCCCGGTACCTCTGGGCCGCTCTCGGAACCGCTGTTTCTCATAGCACGAGGGACCTGGCCTCATATCTCTGGTTTCGATTAATGCGATGACTTGAGCGACTACCGTGCCATCCAACACCATTTTGGAAAAGTAAAAACACCAATAAGACAAAAATAATAAATACAAATGGGTAAGTATAGCACAACTATAAAGAACTGAAGGCTAGCTGAATTAAGTTTATTGGCAATCTTTGGACATTAGTCACTAATCCTAGATGGATTACTACAAAAGACGATAGTAATGTAAACCCAATTAACCTTATATATGAGCCGGTTAAAGCCTAGCAGTATTTCTTTAATCTGCATATTTTAAGTGGAATTCAAATTGCGGCAGTTATTTTAATCTCGAGTGTATATATATATATATATATATATATATATATATATATATATATATATATATATATATATATATATATATATATATATATATATATATATATATATATATATAAATATATATGTTTAAAATCGAAATTTGAATTATAATATAATTCAAATTTTGATTCAAAGATAAAGAAAAACCACTTCGGCTTTTAAACAATATGTATGTCTTTGTTAATATAAGAATACACATACCAAAACTTTATGAAGTATCATGTATCATGTAAAAACAAAAAAAAAAAAAAAAGAAAGTTTGGAAAGCTCATACATCAATTAATGGCTCACGAATAATATCAGGTATGGCAATATGGTAAATAACTTATAAACGCAGTCTTCATAATTACTTTAACAAAGTAAGTTTAATTGTTAAATATATGACATATTCAGCGCATTCCATTCCAGTTCGATAAAAATATGGCATACAAATATAAGTTTTCATTTTTTTAATTATAATTTAGAGTTTTTGAAAAAAAAAACTTTTTGGAATTTTTTTAATACTATATGATTGGCTTGGTTAAGTTAAGGTACATATCAAATTAAAGCTCATATGATTCTAAAAAGAATGAAATAATCTACGGGATATTTCTAGGGTAAATAGTTTTAGAGCTACAAAAGTATTTAAAACATGTTAAAAACAGTCGATTTTTGGCGTTTATAAATTGATAACTCAAAAACTAAAAATGGGACAAAAATCTACAACTTTGAATTTTCGACTGTATTTATTCATAGAACATAAATAGCAAGTTTAACTCATCATAAAATTACTTTTACGTTGATTTGTTGTAGAATAACTTATACAGTCCTTTCAACGCTTTCCAGTTGTTTGGAAACCGCCTGCTTTACACTGGCTTTGCCGGAATAGTATAACCACAAAAAGTGAAGGCGTCCAGGCAGTTGTGAGAGGCATTTAAAAACGTATTTTTGAGTTTGTTACTATGGAGATTTAGTGTTAATTAAGTGTTCGTAAAATCTTTCACTATCATTTTATTTCTGTGAGCACCCATTGGCCACTATCCAGGAGCTGCCAATGGCCAACCTCCCCCTCAGTTCACCAAGGCAATGACATATCGGGCTAAGGTTGCTTTGCTCAGGCTCATGATTGCTAGCGTGTTGAACCAATAGGCTCCGGAAGTAATTTATATTTCGATAGCTCATTTAAATAATTTATTCATTCAAATTGAAATTCATAACCGAACTTGTTGGATCTGATGAATCGGATGGTGTTCTCAAAGTGTTCGTTGTCTTTAAAAAACAACCGATTCAGATGATTTGGTGCATGTTGATTAAGAATTTGGTTGATTAAGAATTCCTGGATAACAGGAACGAAAAAATAGTTTGAATGATAGGGTTGGAATGATGAAGAAAACAGATATCTGAAATTCATTAGATTTTAAATTTTTATACTATTTGACATATGTTAACAATAAATATAATGGTAAGTATTTGCATATTTTGTAATTTCAAATTACTAATGGCCTGTAATTACTAATTATAGGCTATAGGCCAAATTAGAGATTGAAATTAAAACCATTTAAAATTGTTTAAGATAGTCTTAAGGGCTTGAAGGATTGTATGGATTTATTGAATTTAGAATGACTGGGAATTATAAATAGAAATTATCCCGTCAGATTCTGTATCGTATAGGTTTAAAACGCTTTGGCAGTATTTTGAAAAGAAACGACAAACACTCTCCTTTCACATACCAAAGCGCTGGACCTTTGATAAAAGATCCAAGTAAGGAGGAACTAGAAATAGCAATCAGAACCTTACAAAGAAGCGGGAATCGACAATATCCCTACACAGCTCTTAGTAAAAAAGATGGTGGAAATGAAAAATAAGATTGAACAATGCAAAAAAAAAAATGCTCTACCATTTCAAAATCACTAAACGGGTCAGTACAATTCTGCTGAAATTAATGATTTGCCAGCCTCTTGAAAGAGAGTGATCGAATAATGTAATTATTGACACTAATGTAATAAAGTCCAGGAAAAATAAATTTAAATCGTTTTAAACTTATTTCATTTATTTTATGACCTCTGACAACGTTTCGGGCTCGGGATCGAGCCAAGGATCAATTTTCATATCCGTCATCTTCTATAAAAAATTATTTGCACATTGAACATTATAATAGATATTTCATTATAAACATCCAATATTTAGTACCACTATTTAATAAAATCATACAAATAAGCTAACACCAATATATAAATGGCATTAAAATACTTAATTATTATTTTAAACTAAAGGGGTTTGGACATAGCGAATGATAAACTGCACTCAACTAGAATTTTTTTATTAAAGGAAAAATCCAATACAAAAACAAATGTAACAATCCAGATGAGACTAACAATCATGAATGTTATAAATTATTTAATTACAGCCTCAGTTCACTGTCATCCCAATAATTATAGTCGAAATAATTGAATCGCCTCATGAAAGTATAATTTGGCAATTCAATTATGTCAGATATTATTATTGGGACTACAGTGAACTGAGTCTGTTATTAAATAATTAATAAAATTATGATTATTATTCTCATATGGATTGTTCTTTTGTTTTTGTATTGCATTCTTGCATTAATAAAAAATTCAAATTGAGTGCATTTTATTTTTCACGAAACCCAAACACCCCTTTAATTTATATAAATAATCACTAAGAAAATACCAAATCAACATAATATTTATGTTTATTACTACTTTTATTATTGAAAGTTATAACATTTTAATGTTATCTGATTTTGATTATTTTAGGTCATTTAATCATGCTATTAGTCAACAAGTTTTGATTTAAATTTTTTTTTTATTAAAAGATATTATTTCTGCTTAAAAGTGACTTCTTATTTGTCCATAATCAGTTAATCTAAAATATTTTATATACTTATTAATTTATTAAAAATATTAATATAAATACATTTAAAAAAATTATATTATTAAAAAATAGTAAAATATAATAACCTAACTTAAGCCAATCTGAAAGTGTACTTTGCCCAATATTTTTTGAGGATTTCTGTAATATTTACCGCCTAATCAAAATGTTGTTAAATCTTCTATTTAAATTATTAAATTTTATCATACAAATACGTATTTATTTCATCAATACTTTTAATGATATTATTATAATATAAAATATATATCCATTTTGTTGATATAATGAGTCCTTTGGCCGTCATCTTGAAAAAAACATTTAAAACAAATTCACGCGGTATTTCAGGCTGGAAAATAACGTCATAATGGTTTTTAGGAGTAAAAGGAACGATTTTCTTTATCAAGAGAACTTTAAATAGAGAAATAGAATCACATGCAAATTTTAATGTTCATTATAAACTACGATTGTGTGGCCAGTATTTTAGAAACTATCTATTTTCAATTATTGGATTCCTCAAACAACGATTGTTTGATGAATGAAGCTAAGAAATCCTGTTGTCCCACTTTTACATTAAACTCTGATTCAAAAGATAAATCTTAATTGAATAAAAACCAACTTAGTTTCACTTTTCTATTTTGGTTTATTATATTTAATAATAAACCTTTGTAATCGGCCAAGAAAACAAAATAAAATTCAGCCCCCTCCCCTCTCAAAATTTGAGTTTTCAAGATATCAAGATACGTAGAATCCAAATGTCTAATTTAAAAAATCCGTACATCCTTTCCGTCCGCGGTTTTTTCCCGAGACTACTGCGCCGAATATTTTTTAGATTTGCACATAAATCACAGGTCACCACCGGATGATCCTCGGAAATCGTCCTAACCATCAGCCATTTTGTTTCAAAAGGCGTCCGATTAGTGGTTTTATACGCCCGTATCTTGACCATTTATGAAATTAGAATGAAAAATACAAGGCATTCTGGAATCATACCTAGTCCTAGAAAAAAAAAAATCTGTTCATATAATTAGCTAATATTTCACCTTCCTTTTTTCTGTTTTATTTGTATACGTAACTATTTAGAAATACAAACCATAGTGTAATAATTTGAGCGTTTTTGATGCCCGAAATGGTTTGATTTGATAATTCAAATTCGGGGCAATATCGGACTCTGACACTCCTTTTTGGATCTTTGGACAACACCATAATGAAGGTTAGGCGTTTTATGTTACTCTTTCCGTCTCATGAATTGTACTGCAGCAATTTTAAAGCTACACTTCTTCCGATATTTTAAGATTACGAAGGCTTTACTATATTTTACACTTTTCAATCATCAATGTATCCATATACAATCCATTTATAATGATAAATTACCTCAAGAACGTATTTGCCGTAAACAAGATTTTCATCAATAAGTGCCACCATTAACCTAAATCATTCGGTATCAGCCCATTGTAATAGACCAGGGTTCTATTAATAGTGAGTGCTGTTTCATCGTCTGTATAACTAATAGAAAGACAATTATATGACTCAATTATTTTAATTGTATTGACGTTATTTGTTCCCATTATAAAATTTTATCTTATTTTCCACATCAAATCAGGAAAATATGAGTTAGAAGATAAGGCAATTTAGATCTCTCTATATTATTCATTTATTTATTAAAAATTGCTGTTCTCCTTTAACATGACATATCTGTTGAAGAAATTACCTATTGGCAGAACTTTAAATATTAAAAGTTTAAAAAAATTAACTATAATAATAACATTTATTTATTAACTATTTATAATAACATTACATAAGAATCGAAACAGAAAAAAAATTCAAACGTTAAAAGTTTATTTCACCAAGCCTATAAACAGTTATGGATAAAAAATTGAATACAATTTTAATGTTAATGGTGGTAATTAAAATTCAAATTCAAATTTCTGCTTCTTTTGGTTTTAGTTATAATACTGAATTTCCCATATCAGCTAATTAAACTCTAACATAAGATAGATTCCAGAAGTTCTTCATTACCTTGAAGATAAGGTTTGAAGTGTATTAATTAATTTAATACGAACTTAATGGGCAAGTTTTGCTAATATTAAAATCTTATTAATTTTTGGATACATTCCTTTTAGGTTTTACTCATAGTATTGAATTTCCCATACTTTCTAATTTCGCTTGATTATTAAATGGGATTTAGGAGTGATTTATTGCCTTGAAGATATGGTTTGAAGTGTATTAATTTACTTACTATACTAGTTTTGATAATATTAAAACCGTATGAATTAATGGATATAGCTGTTATTATAAATAGTTTATATTCTTTATTATAAAAAAAAAGAAGAAAAAAAAAAAAAACTGAACCACTAGAACCCTTGAAGGGTCTTGGGTTCAGTACTTGGTAAGGACCGTACTGTTTCTAAGCCAACGGTTTTGCAAGGAAGTGATTTGGCCGAGATAATGCTCAACCGCCAGGTTTTCCTCCCAATTTAGGGTACTCACTTTATAGAGGCTGGGTGAGCCCCATGAGGGTCGATCCACGGCTGATAACAGAATAAATAATTATCTACCACAGTCGGTCTCGAACTCGGGTTTTTATAATAAAAGCATTTTGTTAATGCAAAGATACAAAATTGCAAACAATTATCTACAAAAATGTGCAAAGTTATAACAAATATTTTATTCCTAGGTATTTTATTCCTTTTTCCTCCGTAAAACCATCCTTTTTTGGTAATTACAGGTGTTTGTAATGGCACAAACTTTACAGGAATGTGGAATCTGGTTCTTGTTGGCTTATTTTATATTCACATTCAATAGTTAATGAACTGTAGGCAATTTTTTTAATTTAATTTTTTTTTGAGAATTATTCACAATTTATAAGAAAGGTTGGATGGGAGGGATATTAGAAAATTAAAACAAAAAAACTTTTTATTAAATTGTTATTTAAATAACCTTGAATTTTTAGCAACGTAACATGATCAAAGGTATTATATACAGGAAAAGATACAAAAACGGACACAGGTGTAAATATGGGCACTCCTCCCCAATGGAGTATGGTACCATACGGATTGGCAACTAGGCTCTGTAAATGGCGCTTCTTGTTGATGTAAGATAGCAGAAACATTTCTTTCCAGTCTTGTGGGTGCAGCTACAGTTATTGTGCAAATTAGTGGTTGTTCTTGAATGCAAACCTTAAATGTATTTGAAATCGTATTCTTTTCATGCCGTTGTGATTGGTATAAAAAATTACAAAGTGATATTCGGAAAACAGAGATGCTAAGCTACTTTTAGGAGCACACCTTTTGGTCACGGAGCCCGTGCAGAAAAGCGTGAATTATTTTACACTAAGGTTCATCTATTTCAGACAGTTATGTCCTTCATGAAGAGCTAAAATATAGACCTCTGCCGGCATGAAGCCGCCGGAATAAAAAATGACGTAACTTCGGTAACACTGACTTATTTTACACTGGATAAAACTTACATGATAAAAAACTTCATAAATTATAAAGCATAAAAATGCACGTCTGCCAAATACCAGACGCTGAGTCCGCGCGGCAGACGCTATTCGAAATTCCTATTTTTTCGGCTTTGAATATAAATTATTTTGCATTGAATAAAACTTTTATAATTAAATACTTCATAAATTGAAAAGCATAAAAATCTGCCAACTTCCAGCCGTTTAACAGTGGGCTATCTAAGGAATCTAGCGGGACAAAAATCAATATAAATGAATTAATTAGTGTTTTTTAGATCAAAATTATTTTTACACAGTTAGAAAAAGATCATTTTATTTCAGAATTGTTTTTATTTCAGAATTGTTTTATCGTTTTAATTGTTGTACGCAATTAAAAGAGAAATTTCAGGAGATAATAAAATTCCCATAAATTAAATAAAATCAGGAAAATTAAAAAAAAAAAAAAATTCATTTTCTTAAAAAAATTGTTATTTAAATATATAAAATTAACCTTTTTAATTAATCTTAGCAAAATTAAACACGTACACAAACATTTTACTGATATATCACTTAATATGTCCAAATCGCTTCCATTATTACTGATGCTACTTTCAATGCTTTATTATCTTTTATATGCGATATATGTGCAAGTTGCAAGGCTTCTTTAGACTACATAAATTTTTTGAAGGTAATGGTCATATGAGATCACTGGATCTGAGGATATTTGTGAAGAATGTCTTCTTTTGTATTTGTCCCAGATATTTTTCTAGAAAATTCCTGTCGGCACTTGTTGGTGATGCCAAAATCGACTTTATAATCAATGTAGCATCCATCTTCCCTGACTGCTTTAATTTTTATTCAGCTGTATAGCAGAGTTCTCTTGCTTGACCACTGTCTCAGTTAAGGCTCCACTTTTATTGGTTTGATTTTGAAGACATCGACGGCAAATTGAGATGAAGTAAAGCCAGATTTGAAATTTAAATTTCTTGATCCAACTAAATTTTTTAATGCTTCCGCTATAATTTGACTAAGTTACGATTGCACTGAATCCAGTTTTGCTTTAAAACTTTAAAAAAACAAAATTAATGATTGAAGCGGTTCTTCTCTTTGACATTTAAGAGGATCCTGAAGGTTGAATTTATATTTTAAATATTCATACAAGATATCACTGCGCTATTGATCTGGTCTATTAATTGCTTTTTGTCTCTTAAAAAATACAGAGTTCACTAATTTTAATTACACGCTTCGTAACTGAGATGAACAAAATTATATGATTTCAAATGAGGCAAAATGATGCAGTTGAATAAGCTAAATATGTAAAACACTTATACTAAATGGTTGGAATAAACAGGAAATGTATATGTTATGAAGTTCTCAGAAGTTCCAAGAACGTTATAACATATTAAAATTTATATTTCAGTGATCTTCATTTAAATTTCTACTCAATTGGAAAAACATTATTTACAAATCTATCGCAAATTTTTGTGAATTCAGTTATAACATTTTAAAACAACTTACCTCTAGGGTTTGAATCCATATTTTAGAAAAAATGTAAACCTAAAGGTGTGGAGTTTATTAGCTGGTGACGCTAGTAATCACAAAGATATACTACCAGTAAAGACGACTTAAGGGAATTAGGCATCGACTCTTTATTTGTTTATCTTGGTTTGCACTCGGCTAATACGGTTATTTCTAGTATCTCTGAACCTTGGTATCACTTTAGAATCAAGTTTTATAACAAATATGTTCCATCGATTATTTTACTTTTGTTCCGCTAGATTATGTAGGACAGCCCAATGTGCCCGGGCGCTATTCAAAATTCGCGTTTTAGGCTTTCGAAAATGGCTTATTTTTCTGCGAAAATATTTTGATTAACAACAGTATCTAATTATCTAAATAAATATTCTAACTCAAAACATGGAAATTTCATGACGAATCCTAAAGGAACCTCAAGATCGGAGAAAGCCAATCCTTTTTCAGCCTGACCGCCAGGGTTGAAAAGTGCTGACAAAAAATAGCAACTAATAATAATATGGCCATATTTTGAAATAAGACCTTCTAGGAGCCGTATATTACACTTAATAAAATTTAAAACTTTATTGATTTTCGAGCGTAATAATTCATCCCCAGCAGCCGAATCTGTGAATTTGTATGAATCATTTTGGAAATTTAATCCTCTATAAGATTGGTTATTAAGCATTTTTCAGCAAATTGCACTGAAAATTATTTATAAGGGTGGGACCATTGGATATCTAACTTTTTGCGTTTTCTTGACATTTTTCAGATTTGAACTGCTCCGTATCATAGTTGCCGTTCCGAATATAAAAAAAATATTACGTAACACTTGCAGCATATTCAACTTTCTTTAAAATTTGAAATTACTAAGTTTTACCTAAAATGCACTGGAAGCGAGTTACTGAGAAAAATCTGAAAAAAGTGACGAAAATGATGAATTCGTTGCCCTGTAAAATTTGATTAAATCCGATCCAGGGTGACAGAGGTTCATATTTACAGTATATGGTGAGAATATTTCGGCCCACACGATCCAATATTTTTTTTTTTTTTAAATAAATCAAATAAATGTTCAATATGTACTTAATCATGAAACGGTTTTTGGAATCATCTTAGCATAGTATAGTTTGATATACTTGTGTTATTGACTTCGAACGTCCTGGCTATTTGATGGTCAATAAATTAATTTTATTGAAACTTGTGAGATATTATTCGAAAGTCAAATTTCGTTTCATAATTTAATTTTGAAAGTAAATTTACTTGAAATATTTTTGTTGTGAGGTGCTAAATATTTTATTCGGTATAAAATGGATAAGTATTAAAATTCATTCCAATTGCATGAGTAATGTAACTTTAGGAATTATATTTGCACGGATATTGTTGCTTTCGGATGGCAGGGGTGAATTATTACACTGGATAATCAATATAGTTTGAAACTTTCTAAATTTTATTAAGTCTAAAATACGACTCCTAGAAGGTCTTGTCTGAAAATATGGCCATATCCTCTTGTCAGCACTTTTTAATCCAGGCGGTCAGGCTGAAGAAGGATTGGCTTTCCCCGATCTTGCGGTCCCTTTCGGTTTGGCCTTTCCCCGATCTTGCCGATATCTATTGGATTCGTCATGAAATTGCCTTGTTTTGAGTTGAGAATATTTATTTATATATTATACAAACCCTATTTGATTAGATACTATTGTTAATCGAAGCATGTTCCTAAAAAAATAAGTTATTTTCGAATGACTAAAACAAGAACTTTTAATAGCGTCGGCCCCGCAGACCTTGCGGCTGGTAGATGGCAGATGTGTATTTTTATACTTTAAGTTTTTAGTCATAAAAGTTATATTCAGTTTAAAATAAATCATTTACTAGAGCCGTAAAAGCGAATTTTGAATGGTGTCTGCCGTGCATACCCGGTGGCCTGCAGTTGGATGACGCGTATTTTTTTTATGCTTTACAATTTACGAAGGTTTTAATTATACAAGTTTTATTCAGTATATAATAAGTCATTTTTGATAGCCGAAAAAGCGAATTTTGGATAGCCTCTGCCGCGCGAACCCACCGGCTGGTGGTTGGCAGACGTGAATTTTTATGCTTTACAATTCATGAAGTTTTTGTCATTTAAGTTTTTCCAGTGTAAAAAAAGTCAGTTTTATCCAAATAATTTCCATTTTTGATTGGCCGCCATTTTTTGTCCCGTCGCTTCATTTCGACAGACATCTATTATTTAGCTGTTCTAGGGCATAATTGTCTGAAATAGGTGAACCTTTGTGTAAAATAAGTAACGATTTTCTTCATGGGCTCCTTTTTACCTATGATAGTGGCCATCTCACATAGGTGAGGTTGGTGTCTATATGGGTACTCTTTCTTGGCGTAGAGATGGGTTTCATTTAATGGACTCTAGGTAAAAAAAAAAAAAATCAACCCACGAGACGATAAGATTCATCATCGGACTCATCAGAATCCTGCGTCCCTCTCTTTTTGGACAGCGATGATGACTTGGATATCAAACTAAACTCACGCGATGCAACGTGCATCTTTTGTGTTGTATAGTCTCCTCAAGACACTCGCGGAGATGTGTGGGTTAAATGATGTTATGTGCCAAATGTGGATACATTTAGATTGTGCGGGAGCTGAAAGAGCCCTTTATATTTGCGATTTCTGTAAAAAAAAAAAAATTATTTGATGTTATTTTAAAATTTTGAATATGAAGTTACAGTCCAGTTTTATAACGTTTTTAACGATTTTTATCCCTTTTTGAGAGGTCCCATATTTGCATCCCATTTTTTCTGGAGCTTTTTTCAACAGTTTTTTTTGTATTTTCATTTTCGAATTGAAATAATTTACGTTAACCATTCTTTTGCCTCCTATCATTTAGTAAGCTAATTATAGTTATTAATGAAGGTCAGAAATCTAAAAAACTTCCAAAAGAAAGTAAGTTTAAGTCAAAAACATGAGAAGATACAATATTTACTTCTCATTTATTAAGTTGCTGTCGCATAAGAAGAGTACTTATTATACTTGTATAAGCTGCAAATTAAACCAAAAATTTTATTACAAATCGTGTTTTCTTTCTATAGTCTGCTTCGCATTCAATGGAGTTCAGCTTTTGAATGATGCGGAAGAAAATATCTCAAGTTCAACCTTTACAATAAATAACAAGTTGAGAGTGATAGACGGTATTCTTAAAAAAAACATAAAGTAACCGTACGAAACAAAGTAGACTGCGAAACAAGTCTTGAGGCGGTCCCTGACGATCACTCCAAATGGAACATGGAACACTGATTTGGAACAGCGGGAGTGCTTGGAGTTGAGACGATTTCAAGAGCCCCACTGAGGAACACTCCACTCCATTTTCCCATATTTTACCTTCAGGTAGTGATTTATGCTCGCATTAACTTGTATTAATGGGGCTATAAATATTGGCTTTATATCAGCAAAAAAATTAAATAATTTAATCTTGACCCCCTCTTCAAAAAATGGAATATAGGGCCGATTGAAATCCAGCTGCCTCCCCTTTATTCCAACCACTCCAAATAGGATTTCACATTCACGTTTAATCCATGTTCTATGTGGCATGCAGTCATTGTATTGGATTGACCGCCAATGATATATATGTATGTATATATATATATATATATATATATATATATATATATATATATATATATATATATATATATATATATAAAACAGGATATTGATTAAGAGCTCAGAGCTAATTTAGAAATGTCGAAAGTTTTGCTCGAATATGCGTTCTTTTATTGTTTCAGAGATAAGCAGACGTTAACAATGGCACGGCATGTGTACTGTTCGGTATCATATCGTCGAGGTTACTCTCTTCTCATCCTAAAGCTGAGATTTCGTGATGTACTGTAGATTCCCACTTATAATAGCGTTTTCTTTTTCAGCCAAGGTCGTGCCTAGGCTGTTCAACCATTCCATGCCGTGCCACTCTGTAAAGCCGTGCTCGTCCTTCCTTCTATAGTGTCCTCTTCGGTATTAGCCTGCAGAGCTGCACAGCGAAAAAGGTGATCTGCAGTCCCATACTCCTGAGAGCACAGGAGACATACCGGGAAGTCTGTCATGCCGTTCTGATCTAGGTGGCTCTGCAATGCCGTGGTCATACTACAGGTGGCAATTGCAGTATCTTGAGGCAGTTTGCCGGAGTTTGTTTTGATACAATCGATTCCCTTGGCCAGCCTATCACTAATAATTGCGTGGCTCACCTTCAACGATAATAAATCACGAAATATTTTGGTGATTGTTTTTACTAAGCCGGTGTATGTAAAGTCGCTGATGGACACTTCTTCTTTAGTAAACCTTGGCCTTCTTTCTTCATTAATTTTTTTTTATTATCTAACATTTATTATTTCTCAAATATAAAAATCATTCTTTTGTTCATGTAATTTAGTCGTTCCGGTAGGTGATTGCTTATATATAATAACACTAATAATAATATAATAGACTCCGAACAACATTCGGAGAATTTAGGATTTAAGAAGTTATGAAAATATTTTTAAAGAATACGTATCTTCTTCAGAATGCTTTATATCAGAGACAAAAAAAAGGACATAGATATTATAAGAAACCTATTGCCGGTAAAAAAAAAATAGAATAAATATTAATATCCATTCCTAATTTTGCTGTCCATTGTTGCTCGTAAGAATGTTTTTCATTTTTTTTTTTTGTGCTCTTTTCTTTCCTCTCGAACAATTGCTATTCTTGATGGATCAAGTATGTTCTGCTAAAGTTGTGCTCCCCGTACTTAAAACTTCTCATTGTATCCGAACTTCGTAAGGGACTAGATCAATAGACCTCAATAGACCTAGTTTTTTTTCAAGCAGTAGACTCCCTTTTATTGCAGTAAGTAGCTGTTTAGTGAGAGCAGAAACTTTAATATAAGATTTCGTATATCGAGATGAGATGGGTGATATATTACTTTTATACTAAGTCCTTTAGAAGCCTCATGAACAGGGAGATCATTTTGATATAGAGTTCGAAAATCGATCCCATGCACGAAATCGATATTAAGAAATTTATTATTTGAGATATTTGACGGGATTCTTTACTTTGGATAAATATGGGAAATTAGAGCATAAAGTTTATTAACGTACATAAAAATGTATTCATTACATGCATTCGGAAGATTGATCAATGTGGAGATGGAGAATTAAATGATTTTTAAATGAGGTTTTTTGAAAAATTTTGGTCAATTCCTGAAAACCATTACTTATTTATTTATTATAAGATCTCGGTAGGACTTTCTTTTACCGAGTTGGGACCCATGGCAATCTAACATATGAGGACGCTCCAGATTATAAAACTAATTTTCGTTTCAACTTAAGATCATCTGGAGATATAAACAACGTACTAGTTAAATATTTTTTAATATGATATTTGAAAAGAATTATAATTATAATTATTGTAAGTTTTAAACATTTACAAGAGGTGGGTGGGCGTTTGGGTCGCGGGGTCCACTTCTGTACTAAGTACTGCATCCTAAATCCTCCAAGATTTTTTGTGGTACTCCTTTATATTTGTTTCTATTCATTTGCTAATTGCCCTCATGTGAAGGTCAGTATTAAAGATAGATTTTTTTATTTTATTTTTATTTTTATGTTATGCCATACCTAATTCATTATAATGTAATTATAGTTAATAGCTTTTTTGTTGTAACTGTGTTGTATTATAATGCATAGATTTGAATTTCAATAATATTATCCTTGAATTACATCCTGCTATTTTAATAATTTACAGAAAGCGATATGGCACGGTCGGGCCAGTAGTTGGGATGTAAATAAACGATCTGTTATAACTGACGACAGTTTTTTTTTTTTTTTTTGTATTGAATAACCGTTTTTACACTATCGTCATAAAAAAAATTTATTTAATAAAAAAAAAACGGAGACAAAAAGATTGAAAATTGAAAAAAACCTATTGAGCAAAAATTACAAAATAAACATCCTAAGTTTTACCCACCTGCCTACCTTCTAGTGCTTATACCTCCTTGGGAAAGTCACTCCGTAAACCTTAGCGATCCGCTCAATGCGATGGGAATGAGCTCAGTTTTGTGTGCGTTGAAAATTTTAATTTCAAAATCACGCGATTATGTGATGAGTGGAGGAAATGTTGAATAGTAAAAAAAAAAAAAAAAAGTTTAGCTGTGTGGCCCTAAAAAATCCTTAGAATTACTGAAGAAAAAGTGCTAAAAATTGAACATTAGCTCTGTAGTCTTATTTACAATCCCTTGGAATTACTGATCTTGGAACATGAAAGAATTGCTAGGTTCTATAGCCTTTAAATGTTTTTGTAATCCCCAAAAACCGATTTTAAGACATGAAAAAAATACTGAAAATTTTATTATTGCCCTGAAGCCTAAAAAAATACTTAAAATTGTTGAAATCGAAACGTGAAAAAATTGCTAACAACCATACTTGCACAACTAATTTTATTAAACTTTAAAGCTTTAGTGGCTGGAATAGAGCTATTATTTCATTTTATCTCACTTGGGTAAGGCTTAAAAAGAAAATTTGCAAAATATTAATTTTCTTAGAATTACAAAACTTGGCTTACGACACTATCTTCTCACCGGTTTTTATCGTGGATAAAAATGAAAATGGTGAAAAAGATTTGAGCCGTTGAAACAAGTTATTAAATAAACACTAAAACTTGCTTATTATAATAACTTATTTATTCAGTATATGTTGCCAGAGGTCTATGGTTTAGAATACATCTTTACAGCACACTCGGCTATCGTGAAGGCTTGAAAGTTGCGTCTGAAGATGCGGATTTACAAGGGCATCATCTTGTAATGCTCTACTATACTCGACTATGCTCTACGGCACATGTATGAGAGGCCGCAGAGCTTCTAGAACTCCGTTATTCGGCGGATCGTCTGGGGGACGATGGGTCAGAATACATAGGCCAAAGGCACATCAAATTCTTTGATTGGTTGAAGACCTATGCCAATCCACTGTTTAAAGACATCGCTCCACATCCCTTGCCTGGGAGGTGGCAAGGCAATGTCCTCTTGGTTGACGTGCTCGCAGAGGAAAAGGGTCTGGACTCTGCAGTCTAAACCCATCCCACCTTATTCCTGAACCACCAGAATGGTTCCTCTCCATTCACTGCAAATAAGTGGGGGCCAAAGGCAGAAGGTAAAACCCCTGCACACAGCGGACATTGTAATATTAATAACCTTGGAATACCCTCGGGTGATGAAAGGAATTATTGTGGATATTGTATATTGTATAACCTTGTATATTGTATAACTATAATAAACTTGAAATAAACGGACGATAAAAAAAACAAAAAAAAAACTTATTTATTCAAACTCTAAAGCATTGTTCACTAGAACAATAATAAATAATATAAGAAAATAATTAGATAATAATAATATAAGCAAATTTATGAATCATTCAATTTCTCAAAAAAAAAAAAAGGACACCTTTCATTCTCACCAGTTCATATAACCAAAGATGTTGGTAAAGCACAATCAAAGGTATTTCTAATAATCAGTTATTTCCAGGATTTTACCTATTAGTTTACTAGTGTGAAAGTTTTTACAACAAAGAGGGAATCTTGGAAATCGGACTAGTATTAGCAAAGGCACAGTATATCGGACTAATTTGGAAGTCCCAATTATCGCGATGATTTTACACGTTTTTTTTTTCAATTTTCTCGAATTGTAAAAACTCGATAAGGCTCTAAAACTTGCCCAATGTCTTCTCCTTAAAACCGTTTAACTTTTCATGTATTTTCAGAGAATTTTGAGGAAAAAAGTTTTAGCCAAAAGAAAATTATATTTGCGCACAACTCAAAAAAGTATGCATTTGACGTTAAATTATGTATGAAATCGTATAAATATCGTATAAATTCTCAAAAAATAAATTATCTGTATCGGACCAGTATTAACAAAGACACAACATAAAGCGCGCCCGAAAGGAGGCGGATGCGACCGAACCTCCTCCCACCAAGCCGCCAACCTGTTGTCAACAATACGCTCTGTAATAATTTAATGTAATAATATAGAAGTAGAAATTAACTTAATAATTTATACTTCTATATTATTTAATGGAAACAAAATGTTTCCATGGATACGTGTAAATGGAATTTACACGGAAACTAAACCGAAACTTTTAAAATATATTTTCAGCTTGACATACTAAAAATATATAGGGTGCAGAATTGTAGTATTAAGATTGTTTAAAAAACTATTTTATTGAACTATTGTGAGCGAAGACGTGAAGAAGCTGAGTTTATTTAAAGTAGTGTTTAGGTATGCGAGTTCTTTAAAATTATGTTAAAAAGATTATTATTATAGGGTGGTAAGGGAAAGTTATGTGATGCGCGCACCGCACCAGATTTTTAGAGCTTAATACTGGAACAATGTTTTTGTTATTTAGATAAACAAATAAATTGTGAATAATGTATGGATGAAGCTTTCAAAGTATCTAAAGAAATGGCTAACCACTTCCTTAGAACGCCTCTCTCTGATTGTTCTTTATGTATATACATATGGCTGTGGATGGAATTTTAAGCAGCCTCAATCTGCAGGGTACAATGGACTGGGTCCGGCATATATTACCCCTATTTTTCCCCGATTTCCTTTTCGTAACGTTTTTCTGTGGTTCTACCCAACAGCATTTTAAATGGCTCGATGCTCTGCAATGTTGCATAACTTTCTGGCTCTAGTAAACGTTATTGAGCGGTTAGAAGTTGCATAATTATGAAGGTTGATATTATTCATAATTTTGTTGATAAAAAAATCTTTGTGCCCGTTTCGTTCGAACTTTTTCTAACTGTTAATTAAAATTATCATTCAGTTTAATTTTCATTTAATTTTAAATATTATTTAAGGGAATGCAACCAAATATCTTACCCCTAGGGCAAATTCGAAATTTCCAATACTAAACTAAAGTTTAACATTCCTCAAAAAATTATAAAAGCTCACGTTGGAGTCATTATGGGACAGAACCACAGAAAATAGAATATACTAGAAGAGGAAAGTTCTAGTTGAAGGATGACACCAGTTGCGCCCGAGTCCCCCACTATTTTATCCTGTTTCCTCTAACCGCTCTTGTTTGACATATTTATTTTTATTAATGATTCGCTTTCGGTATTTTTTCGATTCATTAATTAGTTATTGTCTTCTAATAATTGTTGTATTAGTTTTAAAGTAAAATAATACGCCTTGTTGTGTCACCTTTGGTTGTCATATAAAAAAGCCCAATAGACATTCCGTTCCTCCAATAACATTTTCACATGTTTTCACAAGTTTCATCCTTTCATTACATAAAACAATTTTTAAAAAATATTATTCCTTTAGTACTTAAAGGATATTAAAAGCAATCATAAAGATTTAAGTTTCATGCTGAAAAAAGATAAATATCATTTTGAATACTTGTTAGGTTTTGTATTTGATACTTAAAGTTTAAACTTTATATTATGTATTGATTATAATACATAATTTTATTTTATTGTTTTCTAAATTATTACTATTTTCCTTGTTTTCACTTTTTCTCATTAGCGTATTAAGATAACAATCATTATCTAACATCTTCAAATTTCATTAAACGTGTTAAACATAAAAACATCCGCCCACGTCTTTTTTGTGGTTTAATAAAATTGTAAAGTATCTATGAATTATGAAAAGGATTTTCTGGCTGTAAAATATTGTGGTGGGCAGAGCCTCCTCCCCGACATTGAGGGAGAAAGGGGAGACTTTGGTATTAGGACCCTGGAGTTCAAAGGGCACGCCGGAGTGACAAAAAAAAAAAAAAAAGATTTTCAAAGCATTTTTGAATATTAAATGGAACCTCGCATATATTATATCATCAAAATAAGGTGTTAGAACAACTTTATGCGAACGAATACGCTTTGCAAAATCGATGCCGGTCCATTTTGGGCCATGTTCAAACCGTTTTTAGAGAACACCAATTTTCACTATTTCGCGTTTTTCCGCAAAAAGCTATTATTTTTTTGAATGGCATTTTTAGTTCACGTAGACATTACTAAGAGACACAATTTAATTCCACAAATATGTACCTGCAAAAAACACCTGTAATTAAATGTCCAAAAATGGGTTTTTCAATTGTTTAGATCAATTTTTCAGTCCTTCTAAACGATATTACGAAATATTTTTTATTGACCAATCCAACATTTTTTATACCTTAAAAGTGAAAAAAAAAAACTTTACGGCACGTTTATGAAAATTTTCACCAGGTTGCTTCACACCGATATTATAAAAAAGTATAAAATAAAACTTGTTTTTATTATTTTTCTCTTAATTATTACGCTGAGAAAGCCCATTTTAAGTTTATTTTGAAAAATGAATATTTTTCCCTATCGCGCATATTCCGTTATATCAGTCTCAAATAAACTGTCATTTTGCCTATCCTGAAGTTTCTAGAAGCTCGGTATGTTTTAGGTATTTATCTTTTATTAACCCCTCAATTAGCTTTAATTTCGTCTCAAAGCAGTTTACATTTTAAGATATTTAATATTAAAAAAAAGTTTGTAAAAATTTCTGGTGAAAAGTTCGCGCATTACATTCTCTACGAAGCGAAGCTCGAAAGATTTTTAACAACTATTTTAAATCAAAAAAATATGTTTTGATTACTGTGACTCCATCGCACAACGACAACTAGTCTTGCTAGGCAATACTATAAAAAAAACTTGGGGGAAAAAATAATTGTTTTGGGCGTTACGCTTGTGACATAAAAGGGCTTTCTATTTTTTTAAAGCACCTTTTCATTAATGATACCCTTAATAAATCAGTGGGGATGCTTAGTAAAATAAAATAAAAATAATAAATAATAAGGTCCAATGCCCTTAGGTCAAAATTAAAACTCAATAGTTTTAACCTATATATTTTTTTTTCTAGATGTTTCGGGGACGCTTCCCCCCTCCCCTCTTCTGCGTCTAATACAAAGATAAAAAATTATCTCGCAAATTGCTTACAATTTCTTTTTTCTATCTACAATACATTATTTTTTTTAAGTTCTGCTGAACCAGTCAGTTTATAAAATCTAGCAAACGATTTAATAAAATTCTCTAGCCTGATTACTATTCCAGTAGTCTCGGGTGGGTCAATCAGTGTTACTATACTCATGAGACTTTGTCAACGAATGGTTAAAAGTTCAGAGTTCAAATAGAGCAGGAGGGGGAAGGATAAGTATCAAACTATTTTTATCTAACATTACTCGAAATGTTTCAATTTTGACCTAAAGGCAAACTGGTGAAGATAATCTTGTAATGTACAAGGACAAATATTGAAAATAATTAATAAATAATAAATTTAAATTTCTTTTATAGAACGGATTCCGTAGTAGTGCTTTAAAAAACGAGAAACTAATCCATCAATTTCCAAAATTAATAAACTACTGTTCACTGATTCGGACGATATGAGAAATTTTATGCGAATTTAATTCCCTCAGTCTCGGGGCATCAAAGAACCCTTCTCAGCGTAGAGTAGATCCGCTGGTTTATTAATCGAGCAAAATATTTAAACTAATATTATATTATAAATACATTATACGCTATCCGTTATCAGTTCTGATCATTTTATAGAATGGCCTGTTTCATGAACCATCTAAAAAACCTTAATTCATGTAAACTTCATGTCAGATCCAACGATTTGTCAAAAATATATTTTCTTTTTTAACAACTGTACTGCAGTTTTCAAACGCATATAATGAATTTAGTTAATTTTTTTTTAATATGTATCATTTCAGGGATTTCAACCTACGATTTTTTTTAATTATTTACATTCTTATATTATTTAAATTCACCCCTTGAATTTTCATCGAATTCATTTGTGCAAGGATGCTTTATAGCGATTTTTGTGAATAATCCGATAAAAAAAATATTCTCGAAATTTTTTTAAATGACAACTATTATATATAAGCTAGAATATGGCAGACCAAGGCGCACTCACTTGACACTAATTTGAAACTAATGCTCTCCACCTTGTACCTTAGGTAGCTTATTTTCACATTTATACCAAAATTAACCTTAAGTTGATATATAATGAATTTAGCTTATTTTCACATTTATACCAAAATTAACCTTAAGTAATTAACAACAAAAAAATACGAATTCTCATTGATTTATTAATTACTGTTTCCATTTAAATTGTTTGTATTTTTTAAATTCCCTTTTGTGGAGAAATGAATACATGGTGTTTTTTACAGTTTAACTTTTCGTCAGGTCAATTAAATGAGGGGAACGGAAAGAATTTCTCCTGAAAGATGAAAAGAACAATTATCTCTAGAATTTTCGCATTTATACCTAAATGGACCTCATTCAATTTTTTCTAAAATAAATTTCCGAATTTCCATTTATTTATTAATTCCTGCTTTCATTCGAATTGTTTCTTAAAAAATTCGTATTTTTCGCATTTTTTTTCATTTTCGGAGAAATGAAAACATCATGTCATTTGCTGCTTAACTATTCGTCACGTCATTTAAATGTGGGGAAGAGAAAGATTTTCTTCTGAAAGAGCAAAAAAAAAAAAAAAAGAAACAATAATCTCTACAATAAAGCAATAAATAAATGTGCTAAATGAAAAAAAAAAAATGAGAAAAGTAGTCGTTTTTTGGAAATATTATGCCTTAAGCCATCAAAATATAAAGTTAATTGACACATTAAAACTTTATAAATCGCCTCTTCCTCTCCCCTCTCACCCGATAAATTCTAATCTACTGAAGGTATCGTTATGCCAACTTCATTAGATAGTTGGAGTGAAAAGTGGTAGTCTATAGGATCAGTACTTATGATCATGTCCACTCGTTTTCAAATTCAAAGATAATTAAAAACAAAACGTGAGCAGTAGAGCTCCTTTACTAAGTTCTTATTTTAAATAATTTTTTATGACGATTAAAATAAAAAATTAAAACTCTCAAAATGTTGAGACCCCCTAGAGCTATTTATTTAGCATCAATTCACATAAAAATTTCAACCTCCAACTCAATTTGGAAGTGCTGTTGAGGTGCGCAAAACTATTAAAAACCGCTAAAAAAACATTTAAATCATGCCATAATTTTAACCAAATTTCTTCTATGGCATTGTTCTGCCTAGAAAACAATCATACATACAGAATTTCAGCTCATTCGATCCAAAATGGGTATTATTCATATCATTAGAAAATAGTTAAATTATTTAAAATTATATATATATATATATATATATATATATATATATATATATATATATATATATATATATACACATATATATATTTATATATATATATATATATATAGATATATATCAGACGTACCCAAATCCACCAAAATCGTGTTCTTGGGGTTATGAAATGGATACAAAATGGACCCCCCACCTCCACCTCCGACAGTGCGAAAATCTATTAATATCGAGTAGAATGTGAAAAAAAAAATATAATAAAGAGAAGAAGTTTATGCAATAAATTTATCTATTCATAAAACAGACGCGAAACGAAAATAAACATCGCTTTTATTAAATTTTATGGGAAGTAAACCTGCCAAAACCGACAAAATTTTAAGTTAATTGACATATTAAAACTGTACGAAGCATCCAAGATGTGTTTTAATTTACTCAAGGTATCGTTATTCCATGGTTCTTCTTTAGTTAGTTACAGCGAAAATTATCAGTCTCTAGCACAACATAGGCAGCATTTAAGATCATCTCTAATAATAGAATCGTTTATTTCAGAAACCCGTTAACAGAAATTTAACTGAATTTCCGTTTATTACGGAATCATTATCTCTTATTGTAAAAGAGATACTGTTATGCATAAACCCGTTATCTACCCTTCCGCTTTATACGTTATAATATTCAGTGAATATTAAGTTTCGTGCAGAAACCCGGATAGGGACATCAAAGCGTGGTTTATCTTCGTTTCCAGAATACATGAAAAGGTGCACATAGCAAATTCGAAGATAATTAAAAAAAATAGGGACAAAATTATGCCAATGTCTCCGAAATTCAAATAATTTAATATCATTAAAATTAGAATTATCTAAATTTTATAATTTCAATCCAACCCTGGACACGTAGGAATATCATCTCATTATCTGTACAATATATAAGCCAAGCCCTCTGCTTTTCTTAAGGCTCAAAGTAACATTCTAATTAGTATAATAATAGTAGTAGTAGAAAAAATGTCCTAAAAAATAGGGACGTAAACAACGATTGAATGATTTTTTTTAATCAGTTTTTAGAATCTTAGATCTTTAAAACTTGTAAATTAGCATAGATCTCATATTTTCTCTATTACTGATGGTGTAAAATCTATTAAAAGAGGTTATTGTCCAAAAAGTTGTATTGTATTGCGGCTTGTACCTTCTATCGCTTGTTTCTGAGGTTTCTTGATCAAAGTTGTAAAGGGTTGCTTCTCATCCGTGCTGGGCCACATGTTCACTTCCTCAAGGTTTACCACTGACTGCATTATCACTAGTAAGCCACGATTGTTCGAGGTTCGCTCTCATCATTAGCATAAGAAGGGGAAATAAATATTATTATTTAATTTAATAATTATTGTCTCTATTTTATTGCTTGTAAGCAACGCTGATAACTAACTCCTGCATAAATATTTATCGGTTTGGAAAAAAAAAAGGAGTGGATACAGTTTACGACAATTTAAAAAAAAAAAGCTAAGATGAAGATGATCATGATAAGGCTCAGATTATTTACATATAATAAAATACATATTCAATCTTATCGAATCAATTATTTAGTTGATAACATTATGAGAGATTGCTCTTATATATGGCGTGTTGGCATAATAATTTAAACTACCTGCTATCGTTGAAACTTTTTTTACTTATTTTTTATATGAAAGCTGAAAAAAATGATATTTTCGTGGTCACCAGCTGGACTATCGCATACAAAAAAAAAAAATTGAAGGATGTGAGGAGCTTCGTTAATAATAATAAAAAATAAAAGTCAATATATTTAAATAAATACAAACTTGGTTTGAAAATAAAAATAAACTTGCTTGAAAATAAAATAGCATGGGTTTAATAAATAAATAAAAAGACTTCTACTGGCTGCAATTGATACAAATAAACAAACAAATCCGCACTTAAACCTTTGTTCACCAAACTTAAAAATGATTACCCCAGTGTTGCTGGCATAAGAAATTACTCAATTATATAATTTAATTCAATTACATAATTATTCCTGCCAGGCAACACTGGGTGGTAACCGTCACCGAGCGTAACCTTCTTGAGTGTTTATGCGAAGTGCTATAACAAAATAAAAATAAAAATAAATAAACAACTGAATTATAAAACAATAAATTAATACCGAATTGGTCTGATAATTGTTTCATAATCTTAGCAATTTCCTTTACAAAACTGTTAAACTGTAAATAGGCTTAGTCGCGAGGGAAAGGAATGAAATAAACAAAATTTAACACTGCTATTGTACGAGGAACCTTGTTCACAACACTGATTGACATATTGCAAATACGAAGTAAATATTTTGGTAGGTTGCCTCAAACAAGTTGTCTATGCCCAAATTGTCTTAATATTGATCTATTTTCTATAAATAATTGAACTCTTCCTATTAAGGTGTTGAGAAATTTTATGCTTTTAAAATCATTAACACCCACAGTTCTGTTGTCGTCATAGTTCATTATTATTAGCTGGCTCTTCCAGGTTATGGAACTTCTTTTCCTGTTATGGAACTAATTTGTTTATTTCATGTCAGTATTTATACAGCGGCAAAATTCGAACTACGTTTTATTTTTGGATTAAGTAAAAAGTATCTGTTGCTGTTTTTTTTATTTTTAGATCTGAATCCAGTAGATATGAGTTAATGTAATGGGATGATTATATTTATTTCGAAATATATTACCTAAAATACTGTTATAAAACTGTTGACTTTTATTAAAAGTGTGAAAGGGAAGGGGGGAAGCGAAAGGGGAGCGATAAAATGAACCTTGCCTCCTCGGCCAAAATCCTAGTTCTGGTCATTCTAGGTATGAAAGAGAATCGACTGAATGTCTTAAGGTGGCCTTACACGATCGCTTTTTTCATCCATCCAAATCTCCCACGCACTCTCTTTGATTGATTTCATTCATTCGTTTGATTGAACTTCTTTTTAATTGATTCCTTTTTAATTTATATAGAATAACAAACAAACAAAACAATTGAATCAAAAGCTAACTAATACACATTTAAATATCCACCCTTACCAATGTTCATATGTTGAGGAAAGTAAATAACAATTAATAATAACATAAAAATATCTGATGTGGACAACACATGACTTCCTTGTACGTCTATTAAACTATAAATCGGTGGCTCAAAAAGTGATCCCGAAGTTGGTTACTAGTTTCCGAAGATCGCAGTATCTCAAAAACAACACTCGGCGTCGCGACATCCATCTATTGACACACACACATTCACAAATAGAGAAGAAAACCAGTATTTTACACTAAATTTTAACACTTAAAACAAGTAATAAAAATGTTTAATTGGACTGGAAACCAAATTGCGTTTGTAACCTTTATTACCGAAACATATGATTTATGTATTTAATTTAAATATAATTTTTGATGTAGGCTTATTATGACCTTCAAGTAAAGTACCGTTTTCGGCTCACCAATTTTAATCAAAATATAGTAAATACATTCACATCAATATAAAAGTCCTATTTACTAAATTTGAGATGTTTTACATTATATTTTAATATAATTTTTGATGAAAGTCTAATACGACCTTCGAGTAAAGTACCGCTTCCGGTTTTCCAATTTAGACCAAAATTTAGTATATTATTTAAATCAATATATAAGTTATAAATATCAAATTTGAGAAATTTTGCAAGGTATTTTAATATAATTTTTGATGGAAATCAATTATGACCTTCAAGTAAAGCACCACTTCCGGTGATTAAGAAGTGACAAAAAAGGAAGGTTAACAACTAGATTTTACAACAATCCTAAATACAAAATTTCAACTTTCTACGGCTAACCGTTTTTGTGTTATACGAAATACGAACGAACGTAACTATTAATTGATATGGATTACTTTATGGATTTAGTTTGGGGAGAACATTACTGATTCAATTAGGGATTAATAAATTATTTGCCTCTTCTATAATTTTGTTTTTATTGAAAACTACATTCGAATGTTATACATTCATCTTCAGTTCTAAAAACACACAAAAATTAAAAAATCAGCTATTCAAAATACAGTTTGGTATTATTATACTAATAATGTATAATAATAATATAGTATTATTAATTTATATTGCACTTAATTTACTTTGTATAATAATACCAAACTGTATTTTGAATTGCTGATTTTTGTGTGTTTTTAGAACTGATGATGGATATATAAAATTCGAAACTAGTTTTCAATAAATACAAAATTATAGAAGTGGCAAATAATTTATCAATCCCTAATTAGATTGATCCTTCTATTCCATCATGCGGACGTCAACTGATTATTGATTCCATTTCGGCAAAACTTTATAAGATTGGATCACTGGATCTGAGAAGAAGATCAATGTGTCAGAAAGACGCAGCCCTACAGTGGCAGTTATAACTCCATCGTTCCAACACGACGGGTTTTTTTTTCTCTGTCCTCGAAAGGTCCCTTGGAACGCCAGCAAAACCGACGCCCAGTGGACAGTCTAAGCAATCTAGCGGGACAAAAGTCAAAATAAGTGAATTAATTGTGCTTTTAGGTAAAAATTATTTTTACATTAATGGAAAATGGTCATTTTATTTCAGAATTGTTTTTTTACGGATTAAATGAAAATTAAAAAAAAAAAATCATGAAAATGCAAAAAAAAAATGAATTGTTCCTAATAAACATATACACTTTCTAATAAATTAATAAATCACCTTACCAAAAATAAACAAGCAAACAAAAATTATAGTGAAATGTCACTTAATATGCCCAAGTCGCTTTTGTTATCACTGATGCTACTTCCAATGCTGCTATTATCTTTTATCTCCTATATATGATTAAGTTCCAATGGTTCTTTAGCTAAATTGTTTTAGAGGTAATGGTCTATGGTCTGACATATGAGATCATTGAATCAGAAGATAATAACAATTTGTGAAAAATATCTTTTTTTTATGTGCCCTTGATATTATTATAGAAAATTCCTGTCGGTTCTTGTTGGTGATGTCAAAATTGACCTTAGCATCAATGCATCATCCATCTTCCCTATCTAATTTAATTTTTATTCTGCTACATAGCAGGGTTCTCTTGCTGACCACTTTCTCAATTAAGGCTCGAATTTTGAAGGCTCATTTTGATTTTGAACCGCATTCATTGGAACTTTATGAAGGCATGCCAAAAGGCATCGAAGGCAAATTGAGATCAGGTAAAAATTCAAGAATCAAAAAGGTAAAGAAAACAAAGTAGAGAAAGGTAAAGTAAAGAAAGGCAAAAACAGACAATCAAGAAGAATCAGATTTGAAATTACAATTTTTATGCTTCCGCTGTAATTTGGTAAAGGTACGGTTGCACTGAATCCATTTTCGCTTTAAAAGTTAAATCACACGTTTCGTAACTGAAATGAACAAAATTGTGTAATTGCAAAAGAGGCAAAATGATGCATTTGAATTAGGTAAATATGTAAAATACATGGCTGGTATAAACAGGATATATATATATATATATATATATATATATATATATACTCAATTGAAAAAAAAATGATTTACAAATCTACCGCAACTTTTTATGAATTCAGTTATAACATTTTAAAACAGCTTACCTCTTAGGTTTGAATCCACATTTTAGAAAAAATCTAAACCGAACGTTGTAGAATATATTAGCTGTTGAAACTGGGAGTGGGAGTGATCAGTGAGACGTGAAAGCGACTGGATTTGCAGTAAATGAATCTTATGAAGCAATTCATTAATCTTTTTCAGTATCATCTCTTGCTCACCAGATAGCCCCTCCCCCCAGACACAAAGCACCCGTAATCAAAGAGTGGGAGGATGTGAGAGGATACTTGAAGATGACAGTACTTCGGAGAAATTAATGAAGGAATCTCAGGAGCTGTTTGGGGATTGAGATGGATTTTCGGGTGATTTGGGAAATATGGCTTACTCCAAATTAGTTATTGATCGAAGGAAACTCCGATATTTTTTTTGTATTTATCATTTTATGGAATTTTAGAACTGAGAGAGTATGTAATCCAGTGTTATTAACTAATAAAAATAAACTTCGTGCCTTTAACAAAGTTCTTTAATGCTTAATTGATAATCCGTAATAATGCTTCGTGTTTCCCAAGATTAGCATTCGAATAGCTTCTAATTTATGATTAATGCTAATAAATTAATTGTTTCATTATTCATTCATAATTGATTAATGCAACTCTCAGAGCTGACGTGTGATGCAAACAGGGCTCTATTTCATAATAAAGTACAAAAGTACAATTAAATGGGAAAAATATATGTAAATTATTTCGCGTTTAGAGTTTACAAATTATTTTTCGTCAATAGATAATAATTTTTTTTCATTTTTTTTTTTCATGGGCCCCACCCTGTTGCATAATAAAATGCAAAAGTACAAGTACAAGTTGGCCTATGATTGTGAAATGTTAACTCACGACAGCATTTAAATTAGTTATATTAATAAACAGTAAATTACAAAAAAATTGAATAAAATTAATATTATTTGGGTAATTAAAAAAAAGGATTATTTTGTCTCACACAGCTATTGCGCCTAAACTGTTTGTCATTGCAAGTTAAAATTTTTGAGAGGAGGGGATAAAACAGCATGGTCTCCATATGGACCCACTAATTTGAGGATAAAAGTTGACCAGGTTCATAATTGAAAATTGTTTACTTCAATTCTCACTCCCTATCCATGTCACACGGGGTAGTTTGCTAACTTCTCGTGTTTTTATATTACTCTTAATGAATGTTTTCATTATTGAGAAAATTATTGTTTGCTTTCGGGTACTTCCCTCTACGATAATACCTTGGTGGAAAATGAAAATGAAATCATTTTACGATACTTCTAATAGGCTTTGTGCTTTGTCATGCAGTTTTTTCTCAATCCCTACAGATTTCCTTAAATCTACCTCTGAAACCAGAAAAAGGATCTTTATGGCTTTTTTTCACAAGACACCACGAGTTCCTTGGAGAAAATTGTTTGTGGCGAAATTCCTCAGAATAGTTTTATACTTTCTCATTAGCTACAATACTTCTGTTGAATAAGGAGTGTGTTTAATTAGCTAATAATAGGCTCGTTTTGATTTTGAACCGCATTCATTGAACTTTTATGAAGGCCTGCCAAAAGGCATCGAAGGCAAATTGAGATCAGGTAAAAATTCAAGAATCAAAAAGGCAAAGAAAGCAAAGTAAAGAAAGGGAAAAACAGACAATCAAGAAGAATCAGATTTGAAATTACAATTTGTATGCTTCCGCAGTAATTTGGTAAAGGTACGGTTGCATTGAATCCAGTTTCGCTTTAAATGTTAAATCACACGTTTCGTAACTGAAATGAACAAAATTATATAATTGCAGATGAGGCAAAATGATGCATTTGAATTAGGTAAATATGTAAAATACATCGCTGGTATAAACAGGATATATATGTGTATATATATACTCAATTTACAAATCTACCGCAAGTTTGTATGAATTCAGTTATATCATTTTAAAACAGCTTACCTCTTAGGTTTGAATCCACATTTTAGAAAAAATCTAAACCGAACGTTGTAGAATATATTAGCTGTTGAAACTGGGAGTGGCAGTGATCAGTGAGAGACGTGAAAGCGACTGGGTTTGCAGTAAATGAATCTTATGAAGCAATTCATTAATCTTTTTAGTATCATCTCTTGCTCACCAGATAGCCCCTTCTCCCAGACACAAAGCACCCATGCACCCGTAAGCACCGTTATTGTGAACGTATGTGCCAACATTGTGTGTGATTTTTTTTAATCAGAAAATCTATAGCCTTAAAATAGCAGAGCATGAAAACATTCAAATCCTCACTTCCTTCATTAAAATAAAATTTGTAGGGAATGAGGAAGATTCTAGTTGTAGGGGTTATTATGCTACTGTAAACACTCTGTGATCATGGATGTACTCAAGTAGGATAGAGGGGGCCGTATCCATTTCCTAATAATCAAAAGAAAAATCATTAAGAGAAAAAAAAAATGAAAAAATTATGTTGGTGAAGAAAAGTTCTGTGAAGACTATTTTAACTTCAAAACTCGAAGTTAATCTTTAAAATTGATCAATCTAATGTTTTAACTCGATTGATATTAGTAGAGTTTTAGGATCTTGCGATGCCTTTTGAAAGCCTCAACTAACTTCAAGTTATAAAGGAAGCCTCAGCTTGAACTAAAACAGACTAACTACATCGTTAAGAAATCATCAATTTTTAACAAAAAGGAATATTATGCGCAGGCCCGACGAGAAGATGAGAGATGGGAGTCAACTGGAGCCCCAGGGCCCGGCCGACTTGGCTTAGTTTTTTACATTACATATATTATATAATAATTTTGTAATATCTGTATATTATCTTTTTGTTGTATTTAATATAACGGACGAGAATGGGTCTCAGTGGTGAATTTAATATTTGACGGAAGCCCGAGAAAATTTAACTCCTTGGCCCTGATTATGCTTTAAATGAAATGTTCACCGCGGCAGATATCTTCAGGGAACAAAACAGTTTTCACAGGAAGTTCTACATCATAGACGAGTATGTGCTGAGATCACAATAATTAAAATGAAGCAGTACATCATAAAAATTAAAACGAGTTGAATTCTGCTCCTGATAACACCTAACATGCGAATTCACGTCAAATTTTCAAAAAATTTGAAATTAGAGGTAACTATTCTGTTCGAGAAATCTTCATAACACGTCAATCTTCGTCCTTTTTGTATCAATTTTCTTGTAAAGACCGAAATTATACCCTACAATTGCATATCACTCCATACAAATGAGAAATTTCTCCTAATTTTCAAAAATCGATATTTACTAAAATATCTTTTAAAGTGTGTGCATGCTTTAAGGACTTGCTGAGGAACCAATTAGTGGCACTACATGAAAAAAACCCGGCAAAAATCGGGGATTTTTTCTTTGAGCTCTGAAATCTGAGCTCAATATAACCCATAATTTTGAAATGGTCCTTTTAATGGCGATAAGTAACCTATCATCTCTAAAAACGGATCTTTCCACTTGTACTTTATTACGAAATAGGGACGAGGTACTTTAATTCCTCTTGACTTGACAATCCAGGAAAAAAAGGAGCTTAAAAGGTACATATCAAAACAAGTAATTTTTAATGGTTGATCGTGTTCAAATATTTTGAATGTGGATGGGTTAAAGAAAGCTATAATGTATTTCTCAAAGGATAATGAAATACATTGCGATACTATCATCTAAATTATATTATATTTATGTAATACTTATTATATCATACTTATTAGGTTTCCCGGGGGCTGCGAAACAAGAAAAATTGAGCGACCGAAGCAAGAAAAATTCCGAAAACGCGTTTTTAATGTATTAAATCGAATATCACAATTATTTAATGAAAATTGGGTTGTATAGTAACTCTTTACGAGCGAATACGCTTCGAAAAATCGATCTCAGTCCATTTTGTGCCTTGTTCAAGCTGTTTTTCGAGAACATCTGTTTTTATATCTTCATCATTTCCGCGAAATGTTATAATAATTTTTATATAAAAATTATTGCATGTAGGCATTACTAAAAGCTACAATTACACAAACATGCTCCCAAAAAATTACAAGGTCTGTAATTAAATTTGCAGAAATGGCCATATTTCGCGAGTTTTTTTTTACGAGAAGTTATTGATTTCAGTTGTTTAAAACTCTATTTATCAGTATTTTTTATCGCTAACACGTATTTTATTTATTCTTCTCAAACGGCAATTTTTCACATCTTAAAAGTGAAAAAGAACTTTTCGGCTCGTTTATGATTTTTTTTTTTCAACGGGTTGTGACTGATTTTTCGTAAAACATTAGGGTATGTTTCTACTATTTTTCTCTTAATTACCACGTTGAGAAAGTCCCTTAAAAATTTAAAACAAAAAAATGGATAGTTTTTCTTTATCGTAAGATTTCTTCGATTGACCCTTCCACCTTTGGGTCAAATGTTATGTGCAATACATTATTTATAGCATTTCCAAGTCAATTGTAACCTTTTCCATTTCAATTGTAACTTTTTCCATTTCAATTGTAAACCAGTCGGACATGAATTAATTGATTATTATTTATTTTATTATTGAAAAATAATTATTTTAATTACAATAATGAGTTTTGAAATAATTTGGGCATATTCTTCCGACATTTTTTTCGTTAATTAGATAACTGATCCCCATCTCATAGAAAACTCCAACAGTAACGGAAATGCAAAATGCGTGCGCGATCCAAAATACAACTAAAAAAAATGGAATCAGAACTCACGAAAACCTAATAAACGATCCCTTTATCATAGAAATCATTAATAGCAACGGAAAATCGAAATACGCATGCGCGATCGGAAATCCGATAGTGAATTCGAAAAAAAAAACGCTCTTGAAAACATAGCAAACGATACCTATACCGAAGAATTTTGAAACGTTAGCAACTTCGAAAGCCTAATGAACGATCACCAAATCGATGAAATCCATCCCTCCCCCGACTAAATAAATAAAAAAACAATAAATATTTAAAAATACATAAACAAGAATTTTATTTAAAAAATTTAAACTACTTTAAATTAGCACTTAATATAAATTATCTAATAAACGAAAAAAATGTCGGAAGATTACTTCAAAAGTCATTATTGTAATTAAAATAATTATTTTTCAATAATAAAATAAATAATAATGAATTAATTCATGTCCGATTGGTTTACAATTGAAATGGAAATAGTTACAATTGAAATGGAAAAGGTGAACATTGATTTGAAAAGGGTTACAATTGAAATGGAAAAGTTTACATTTGAAATGGAAAAGTTTACATTTGAAATGGAAAAAGTTTCAATTGAATTGGAAAAGGTGACAATTGATTTGGAAAAGGTTACAATTGCCTTGGAAATGCTATCCAAAAATTTTAAAGCTTTGTTCTTCTCTTAACTTAAGCTGCCTCGTTTCGAATCTATTAGATATAAAATATTAATCGAAAATATGAAATTTTAAGGTTGAGTTAAAGTGACTCAGCGAATCGAAATAAATCCCTACAAGATTGTCATTTTACCTTAGATAAAATATCTAAAATTATGAAGTGTATGCGTAGTATAAAATAGGCTTAGTAAAGAGGCTTAGCCAAAATTATTATAAGAAGGAAATTATTTTACATAATTTTTGTGATGTAGTTCCACCATAGTTCCGTTGTGATGGAAGGCCAAGCATGGTCAAGCAATGATCATCTCTCATAATTGTGCAAGAAGTCTGGATACTTCGAAGGCTGCTTCATAAAATGGGAGCGATTCTTAGTCTAGGTCACCAATGTAGACCCCGATCACATGCTATTTAACAAGAATTTGATTCCAGTTAGCTTAGCTGAATCCCTTCTTATTTATGAGTTCAAATTTCACAACGGCACATAGTGCTTTGAGAGTAGACACAAACCAAAATATTATATATAAATATATTTTTTTTAAAATTACTATTTAAGATTTATCTAGAGATGTCAACTTATATGAATTATTAATTATTTTCAATTTTTGACCTTCCATATTACATGTTTATCTTCAATCAATTAAAAACTCAGTAGTTTTTTCTGTTTATTTTTAGACGTTTCGGGGAGATACTTTGTCCCCCTCTTCAGCATCTAAATATTATCACGAAATGTTGGGTGTGTCACTTAACTAGTGCTTAAAATGAGACTTGGTCTCTATAGTTTTTACAAATATTTGTTTATTGTTTTTTTACTAAAAAATAAAGAAATTGTTTAAAATAAACACGTATTTTGATCTCTTAAGCGCTCATGTTTATAAGATAGAAATTTTACTACAGAGGTAAATATAAAATATAAACAATCCGATCAATCGTTTTTTTTATTAATTGATTCTTCACTCAGCACGGACGAGATTTCTGCGATATTCAAGTCTAAGCAATGGAATATATCTGCTTGGAGAATCTGGTATGGATTAGTACAAATTTTTGTTCGTACAATTTTAAAAACAAATTTTCAATATTACTCTAAAAATATCCCTAAAAATTGTTGACTATCTATTATCTAATCATTGTATTATAAAAATCTGCAACTATCATCTGCGTTAGTTAGCGCGATTAGTTTTGGCGTATTTTTTTTCTAGCCTTGAAAAATAGCAAAAGTTTTATACTTAAACTTGGATTTATCTATTTATGGTAAATGGATTGCTTTCTCAGACTATATTTATTAATAATAGCTTCGTTTTCTTTACCAATTGGACTATTCACTGAAGATACGTTAGAGGCAAGATACAAGTAAGTCACGAAACACCGATTACATCACACGCGTAAATGTTCAAGAGTCGGTTCGAATACTAATCTACTTGGGATGAGTTTATTTTTAACACATGTACCGCTCATATCTACACAGCGGCGAATTGTGACTAGCAAAAAAGTCAAAACTGATGGAGAGATGAAAAAGTGCATTGAAGAACCAGAGGAGTTTTCTTCGTCGCGTAATAGACATAGATACTGAAAGGAGAAATAAGGAAAATTATTTTGATTCAGTTTAAGTTTAAAATTTAGTATTGATAAATATTTTATTTGAAAGATTGGTAAATACTTTAAATTACATATTTATTTGTTTAAAGTTGTTTTAGCCTAATAAATAATCGTTGTAAATAATCGACCTTGGTTGCTTGGTAAACTCGTATCTCGTAGTTTGCATTATTCATATCATTTGTGCTCATAATATTTCAAAATATTGTTCTGAGGATTGTCTTACCTAATAGTTATTTCGGAACCATGTTTTGTTGTATATTCCTAATCTTGCCTTGTTGTTGGGGAAATAGTTTTTAAAAAAAACAAGATTTTGTGGATTTAATACGTTAGGTACTTACCTACTTATCCGTGTCTTTGACAAGGCCAGCCACAATACGAGACTTTTGCAATTGCAATATTTGCAAACAACGGTTCCCAAGCCTAAGAACAAAATGGATAAACAAGAAAAAAAGAAACAATATGATAAACTTCGCAGCGAAATTATAATACGAGATCCTCGAAAAGCTCCCTCATTCCCTCACTCCATCATTTCAACATTTTTTTTCTTCATAATTAAAGGTACTTGGCCACTACGTGAAAAGTGAAGGTACTATGCCGCTAACTAGGTATGAATTTTTGCAGCTGGAAATTATGGCTTTTTACTATTGAGATTTTAGGAAGTGAAACCTGCCCATCTTCAGATGATTCATCAAGTACATATATTTTACCCCCCAGAGTCGAGCCTTTCTCAGTCAAAGAAAACTGGGGAAGGGTACTCTCTCCGTTTTAGACAAGTACGGACTTCCAAACTTTTCCGAATACAAATTTAGGATTCACATAAGGCCCTAGTGTCAAAATTTCAAATACTCATGATAAAATGCTTGTTTCATTCATCCTGATGGATCACTAATAATAATTATTTTTTCACTTTAAATAATGTTTACTACAATGAGAAAAAAGGAATCTTCATCTATTACGCCATCAAATATTTGAAAAAAATATACGTTGGCAGTCTTCGAAAGCAGTTGGTGAAAGTTTTAAAGAACTCCTTAGAAAAGTTTTTATTCATGTCCCAATCGATCATGCCGCCACTTAACCTTTCCTCGAGGTAACCAACTAGGAAAATGGTTTTGTGGTCAACCACCTAGAGCTCTTGAAGTTTCTTAAATTTTATCCCTTTGACGCTCACGCGGGAAATCGACGCTAAATACTTTTTAATACTTGATTTCATAACTCTTCAAGAGTTCGATAAAGATTTCATACTTACGGGTTGAAATTATATTATATATTGCCAAATTTTAAAGAAAAAAAAAGTAGTAAATATCTATAGCCTTCATTTCCACTTCGCAACTTCGATCTCTCCGATATGCGAAAGACTGCTGTAGACGCCTCATATTTTTTATGAAAATGCGAAGAAAGTTTAAAAAAAAATAATGAACATCCTAGTTAACATTTATTATTTATTAAGTATAAATTTACAGGGCGTGTTTGGATATTATTTGCTTCTACATCTCTGAAGACTGGACGTCTATGGATGTCATTTAATAAAAAAATAAAAGAAAAAAGAATCATTTGTCTTATTACGAAACTTTATTGAGGGTGGTCTTTATTTAGGATACTCTGAAATCGATTATTTCAACTCGATGTTTAACTGTATTTTCCGCAGTAAATAGATTCTAGAAATATTCAATCTTTTGAGTTTGTATTATATCTCATGTCAATCACTGTCAAATGGCTATGAAAATAATTCTGTAAGTTCTAGAATATAAAAAAACAACAAAGGTTTTCCTTTGGGATAGTGTGTGAAAAATGAAGGGGGAATCAAATAAAAAGTTTATTATTTCATGTAATATCTTACTAAGTAACTTTTATCATGAGAACAGACAAGTTATACATCCGAATAATATAACATGAACAGAAAGAGTTTTCTTGTAAGTATTAATAGTTTTAGCTTAGTTTATATAACTTTTTATTTTTGTTTATGAATTTATTTTTGTTTATCTATGTTTCAATAGTTTATGTTGATTTACAGTAATGGCTATTTATAGTACAGGAACAATAGCCAAATACATAAATAAATAACAAAATCTTTGCATTCATGAAACTTTGAATAATTAATATTTCCAGGGATTATAGGTAAGAAATCAATCGAAAACTTCGTTATCAAATTGAAGGAAAATTTATTTCTGATTTTCAAGAATTAAAACAAAAATGTAGGGCTTTGCCCCCACCATAATGTTTTTAAATGTGAGAAACAAATCTGATGTCGATTATGCAAAAAATAAATAAAAAGTTATTATAACTATTAATTTCTAAATATGGCTGACCTTGTTGGTATAGCTGCTTATGGCTGCGCATATATCTAATGGTATAAGCGGGCAATCTATCTATTTTAATGATAACGGAAATGTTGAAATGATAAACATTTTTAGCCTATGTCGGATTCTATCCCGCACCATAACCAAGGTGTTGCACAGATACCGCTACGAGGTTAATAGTAACCATAATCTGTTCATGACAATTGTTAACGTAACGTGTTGTTAACATTGATCACATTAATTAAATCAATTTAGTGGAAATTACTAATACTGTCAGCGAAAATCTTTATAAAAAATTACTAACTAAAAATAAAAAGAATGGAAAAGATAAAAAAAATGTGATTGAAAGGTGGAAGGAATTTGTAATTTTAATAGTTTAATCAATTATATAGGTTATTTTTTTGTTTCGTTTAACGTTCTCATCTACTTCAATTAGTTATTAACATGTTATAATTCACAGTTAAATAAATAATTAACAGAATAATACAAAATAAATATGTGTATATATATATATATATATATATATATATATATATATATATATATATATATATATATATATATATATTACAGATTTAATAAAATTAAACTAAGTCTCGTCTATATAGTCACTTCCTGTACATGCAGTTCCAATAGATTTGTAAATAGGTACTCCTTATTTTGACTAAAATTTGTGCCTAATTATGTTTTAATACATTCTTTTTACTTTTGTTATTATTATAAATTCATTATCTTTAACTGTACTTATTTTTAATGCATTAATATTAGAAGTTTGTTTTTTCCTAAAGGTATAAAAATTATGCCATTATGATTTTTATAATTTTATCTCTTTTTTTCTTATTGGTTTATTTATTTTATTATTGGCTAATTATCTTGTTCTTTTTTATTCTACTCTAAGGGTCTAAAGCTCCACTGAAATTACCCATAGCATTATTCTGAAGGGATATGTCCCAGAATAAATAAATAATTTATTATTATTGTTATTAAACACAGACACACAAAAACACACACAACATAAAAATGTCTGTAGAGTTTTAGAGTAGAATAAAAAAGGACAAAATAATCAGCAAATTATAAAATAAATAAATCTATATAAAAAAAAAAAAGAAGAAATTATAATAAACCATAATGACATAACTTTTAAACCTATATGTGTGTGTGTTTAGGAATTATATATATATATATATATATATATATATATATATATATATATATATATATATATACATATATATAATTCCTATAATTTATATATATATATATATATATATATATATATATATATATATAAATATGTGTGTGTGTGTATAATAAAATAAAAAAAAAATAATGCATTATATCTATAAATTTATGTATTTCAAATCTCTCTATATATAGTAGGTTGTTACAAAAGTCCGTATGCATGAACACAAACCTTAATTACAACTCTCATAATCATCCTATGAATATTATTGTTCCAACTACTTAGTCAATGTTTACTTTGACTAATCCTTTAATTCCTTGTGACTTGAGTTGGCTTTATGGGTTCATTTACATTTTTAAAACGAACGTGCAATGTCAGAAGAAAAAAATCGTGATTCTCAGTCATTTGAGACATAACTGTAAAAAAGGTTTAAGCGCAAAGGCAGCCGCCGAAGAAATTTGTGCCATAGTATGGGAGTCAATTATCCATCGAAATACAGCGGCACAGCCAAGATCAGGTCGGCCATCGGTCGTTGATGATAACGTTCTTCTTGAATATTTAAACCATGACCCACACGCAAGTACTAGTGATCTATCGGCCGTAGTAGGGACTCAAACCTTTACTGTGAACAGCTAGACAGGAGTTCATGCAGTTTTGAGTGTAAAGTACCCCGCTTTGGTCAACAGGAACCAAGCCATTTTGCAACACTACCATACCCCTGAACATCATTTTCTTTTGAACGAGAAAAAATTATCTGAATTGCAAGGAGTAAACGTTTTGCCTCATCCTACGTATAGCCTAGATATGGCATCATCAGATTATGGTTTCTTTAGATCAATGGCTCATTTTTTAAAAGGTCGGATCTTTGGTAATTACGTAAAAATTGGATGTGAAGAGTTATTTGCTTCAAAACTATTTAAAATATGTAATCTGAAATAATTCAATACGAATGCACAAGTACATCTGTAACAACCTAAAGCATAAAGGAATTAAATATGTAATCATCAGCATAATTGATCATGCATGGATTTCATTAATTATAGTTTTTATGAGGGCATGTGTAATGAACATTTTCGTTACGTGCGTCATTAGGAAGGAAATGAAGCTTTAGCGATTCACATATCTGCAATTTAATTGTTATTTCAGCATAAGTTAAAATAGAGCTCTAATTTTTTTTATTTTTTAACCATCCTTTGTCTCTATTGTTTTATTTAATTTAATTTTTCGAAATATAAATTATGCATTGTTCGAAGCACAAGTTTCATTTGCAATTATTAGGATTAAATTGCGTTTTAAATCCACTGTAAGAAAATATGCTTTCAGCATTTTTATTCGTCCCTTGTTGGAATAACTGGCATTATTTCAAGTAAATTATTCCTAAAGATATTAATTCACCTACTGAATAGGGATATTTAATTTGCAGTTAATGTTGGTATATTATGAAATCATATATCCATATTGTTTTACTAAACATATCAAAAACATAATACAATCAGTACATTTTTGTGACGAAGTTTATTCAGAAGAATTTCTTTTCGTTTTCTATATATTTCCTGATGAAGAAGTATATACATGATGATTTTTTATTTATTTATCATATTATGTTTTTTGTCCAGAGATAATTTTTGTTTTGCCTATATATATATATATACATATATATATATATATATATATATATATATATATATATATATATATATATATATATATATATATGTGTGTAATTTCTATTTCTATAATTTTGGTTACTTTCCTAAGATGTTGAAAGTACGGTAATCGGATGATAATTTTTTTTTTTACTTTAATTATTTTTAATTTAATTATATTATTTACTTAAGATAATTTAATTATTTTATTGTACTATTTTATTATTTATTTAATGTATTCATTCTTTTTTAACTTAAAATCTTTATTCATACCTGTCAATTATTAACCACTTAATTGGATGAAGAGTAATATAACTCAAGACTATGGGACTGGGAACAGTTCCCAGCGGCTATTGTTGACCGAATGAATTGTTAGACGAGGAGATCCCTCATCCAGTTCTTTTTCAGCCTTCTGCGGGCGTTGCCTGTCATGATCGTGTCATTCACGAGTGTTACAAGGTGTCCTAATAGTTTGTCGATTAATTGTTCGTAGTGGGTCCTTACACGTGCATGTTCGTTAACAGTTGGCATTTTAAAGTCCAATAAGAGTAGTTTGAAATAATTCCATTCTAAATTTCTCTATATTGTAAGTCCCTTCATTTTCCTAAACTGCTTAACTATTTTCGACGATACATCTGCACCGTTTTAAGTTCTTGTATATGTTTATATTATATATTCGGTACGAACTTTATAATTAGAATATAATTAAAAGAAATTAAAAAAAAAATCAAAAACGATATTCTGGTCATAGCTCTGCCGATAATCTTCATGGTTATTAAATTATATTCCTTGCCCTTCGACCTCAATCTTACAATCACCGGAACAGAATTTACAAGTCTAATTTACACGTATGTGTCTTAAATGACACACCGGGGCACCAAAACTGTCTTGGTCAATTTATATTTTCTGAACACTATCATAGATATTATTTTATTGTTATATGTCAACTTCAGGAAATATCAACCTTCTAACTCCTGTAATGTCTTTATTATTTTATTTCATAATAATCATCCTACGTTTCGAACCGTCAATCCGTTCTCAGGAAAAATTCTACAAAACAATTTTATAATAATATCCACTATCCTATTTTACTGCAGATTATTTATACATGCATAATTATCAACGATACTTGTTTTTTTTAAACGTGGCCATCTGTCATGCAAAATACATCAACAAGCAGGTGTGTGAGATGTTATCCGCTATCACAGATAATCCTAATGATATGCTTGTAAGAAAACTAGCCAAACTGGTAATTAAAAAATGCAAAGTGGACCGTCAAATAATTATACTATTTGACGAAATTTAAAAATACAAAAGTATACCCAAGAAGTATTGTTCGTATAATAAAAATATAGATGCACTATTTGTGAACGAATTTTTAATTAATAACAATAATATGGAATATCATCACATAATGATTGAGAATATTTTAAAACTTGAGATAAATAAGCATTCTGATTTAATTAATGATAAATTAATTAATTAATTAATAAACTCACTAATGAATAAATATGGAGATGATATTAACCATAAATTCTATAATAAGTAAATGCAATCATAATATCAAACAAATAATATGCAATATTTTTTAAAAATAAAATTAATATTGAGCAATTGATAAATTTAAATATTAATCCTAAGATAAATAAACCAATTATGAATAGATTAGTTCAACAAGAAAATAATAAATATAATAACCTATCCTCAATTAAGGCAATAAATGTTAAACAAAATGCCTGTATAAATAATATTAAACACAATAACAGTAATTTAGGTGTGATATTAGAAAAATATGGCAATTTATATAAATTAAATAACAGGTTGAATAGCGCCATTCTAAACTTATTCAAATATTAAAATTAGTTCTACTATGTATTTCCTGTTTGAAAAAAATATACAGGGGAAATTTATACGATTTTTTTCAAGCATTAATTAAAAGCATTAACATAAGCACTATCAAATATATTTTTACACAGAATCATAGCATATGTATTCTATTTTCAAAAAATCATGACAGAAAGAGTTAAAATTAATGTGGTGGAAAATGACAAGGGTTATTTCAAAAAAAGTGCTTTGCATCAGTGTGCCCCAGAGATGTGGTAGATTGGCACAGGGCAAGGAGGGGGGGCATTAAAAAAAAGGAAGGAATAGGTTGATTCGTTGTTTAAAAAACTGAATTTGTTATCAACAACTTTATTTTTTAACTCTCAGATAATTTTGACATGCTTGCACAGTTGCAATAAAAATACATAGGCACTTAAAAATCACAAAGATAGGAAGAAATCTTATAAATTTACAAACTTATATCAACTTCAGGAAATAATTACTTTATTATCTCCAGAAGTATAAACCAGTCTATTTCGCATGAAGGCTTGTCATTCAACATGGTAAATTGACAGGTTTATTTTAAATGATTGCGGTTGAACCCTTTAATTTGTTAGTGTTTAGTAATTTCATAATTACGTTGCTAACATGGCCTGAAAACATTTGGGAACACAAATACTGATGAGCCCGTTTTTTGCGCAAATCTATTGGGCATATCTGATTTTGATTAGGGCAACATATTGGAAAATTTTCTTCTTTTAAGCTAATTCTTTAGTAGAACATCTGCCCCAGCAACATCTACTGAAGGTTGTAATAGATATTGGTCCGCTTCTTTACAAGAACGTGAGAAATGGTGAGGGGTTGAAATCAGTCTGCGTATCCAATTTCAAAATCTTCAGAAAAACTTTCTGGATCAAATATATTCTCTGTTCGCTTTATTTGTTTCTTTCTCTCTTTTTTTTTTCCTCAATTTTCTTTAGTCTCTAATCTGATTTATTTTTCTTCTCTACATTGATGTAGCACAGTTCCTCGAACTTTGTTTTTCCGGTGTTTCGGTTTAGATCTTTGATTTATCCCGCTCTCTCCCTTTCCTCTTCGAAGATACTGGATTTACATGTGGGAAAAGTTGAATGCTTTCAGGCGTCATTAGTCCTAAAGTAGAATGATCTTCTGCTGCATCATCGTTAGACACATTTCCAATTATTATTATAAAGGAACATAAACAAATCTATTAAGCAGGAAAAATAAAAACCTCATTAATTACTGATATTTATATAGGGTACATTAATGCACATCAATCTATCCCAGTTAAGTATCAATGTACCCCATATCACCCATATTGGATTGAAATGATAATATGAAGTAGATATTGACAGATTGCCCCCCAAAAAAGGATATGAACTGATATGATATATATGAACAGACTACTGATAACAGTAGTGAGTTATACTAGTACTTTTCACATGCAACAGATGTTTTTAAACAGAAAACATCTTTTGGAGAAACGATTGGGAGCCTATGACCGATATTATACATTCAGGGCTGATAAACATAGATTCATTCAGCTCTGTAAAGAAGTACCTGCTTCGTGGATGAAGCATTGATGCCCTACTTGCTGATGACTCAACTAATTTTCATGGAGTTTCCCCTCTCAATAAAGTGCCACTGTATCATTGTTCCCCACGCATCAATGTCCATTAATTTTTCCATAAATTTTCAAATAAAAAAGAAATGGTCTTTTCTGTTATATATCTCTAAAAATATTCTAAAGTTATTCCTATTAATTTTAAAATTTCGAGGTCTATTTTGAGATTTTTACTTTCCCCTAACTATATACGAAGTATATAGTCAGAGGAAGTATTGCGATCGTGAAAATTTTTGAATTCGAGTTTTCAACAGAAGTACACGTTTTAAGGTACCCTGAGTCCAAATAAACATTTTTCGCAAAATGGTCTTTGTGTATGTGAACAGTCTAGCTCAAAAACGAAAAGTTGTACTGAAATTATGTATATAAGATAGGTACGTGCATGTGACGTTACAGCAACTTTTTCTTCAAAATCGACTGACCGGAAGTACCACTTTATATAATCGATTTTACACTTTTTTACAATTTTCTCGAAAACGGCTATAACGATTTCGATTAAACTTGCCTAAATTGTTCTTCATAAAAGCCTTTAACTTTTCATATATGTAGTACATCACATTTGCGCATAACATAAAAAGTATGCATTTTATGGTAAGTTATGTCTAGACGTATATGAAAGGTAATTAAATTATCTAAAATATAAAAAAAGAATTATCAAAATCAGATCAGTAATAGCAAAGATACAGAGCATCGGAGTAACCGGAAGTGATAATTATGTCATAGATTTTACAATTTTTTACAATTTTCTCGTAAACGGCTCTGACGATTTTGATGAAACGACCAATATCTTTCCCTTAAAGGTCTTTAACTTTTCATGTATGTAGTATATCAACGAGAAAATGCAGTGGAAAAAGTTATAGCGAAAAGAAAATTGTATTTGCGCATGCTAAATTTTGTCTGAAATCATATGAAAGGCAATTAAATTCACTAAAAAACAAAAAAATAATTATTTAAATCGGGCCAGTATTAGTAAAGATATAACGTATGTCATAAGGACTACTGGACCTTAGTGGGAAAACCGAGGGCTTCCGGAAGGAGACGAATGCGACCGAACATCCTCCCACCAAGCCGCCAATCTGTTGTTAATAAAACGCTCTGTAACAATATATTGTAACAACATAAAAGTAGAAATTAACATTGTTATTTCTACTTTTATATTATTTAATAGAAACAAAATGATTCCATGGAAACTAAATGAAATTTTCATAGAAACTAAAGCAAAAATTTTAAAATATATTATCAGTTCGACAAATCAATAATATTTAGTGTACAGAATTGTAGTACTAAAGTTATTTAAAAACTAATTTATTATACTATTGTGAGAAAAGACCTGAAGAAGTGCATTATATTGAGTTTATTTCGAGTAGTGTTTATGTAAACTCTTTAAAATAATCTTAAAGATTATTATTATAGGTTGGTAAGGGAAAGTTGTGTGATGCGCGCACCGCACCAGATTTTTTAGTTTTGCGATTCGTGTCTGTTGAATATTTCTCACTATTAAAATGGATCGAATAACAACGAAAAAAATTAATTAGTTGCAGTACAGATAATTAAACAAAGGTCTTTAGCCGCTAATATGGAGATGCTTCTGAACGGAAATTACAAGACGCCGGCTATGAAACTGTCATTACATGGCTTTATAGATTGTACGTGGGGGAGGAGAGGGGGGAGAGGAGTTGATATTAATTAGAGGTAAGAACAGCTGATTAGGGCTTTAGGATCATCTAGACCTGATGAGCGCCACTATTACTTTCCCTCTCGGCTAACTACCTTAGGGCGTTGTGCAAGGCTCTATAGCTAGTCCTCACTGAATTGCTGTCAGCAGATAGGAATAACAACAAATATCTCTTCCTCAGGTTATTCCAGTATTGATCATTCTAGTTATTCGTTTATCCATTTAAACCGGCACACGGATTATAGAGGGTACGGAAATGAAGCGGAATGATTTCAAAATTAAATTATTTATTTATGAATTAATTTTCCATATTTGGTATTCATAAAGTTTATATTTATAGTATATGAATAGCCATTTGGTCTCCTATACAAAAAATAAATAAAATAATATTTTCTAAACACTACGTTAGTCAAATATCCTCCATTTTGAAATTTTGGCATTCTTGGAGCCGTTCCTGGAAATTTTGCATGACCTCTAGCATCATATTGTCGGGTATAGCTTTTCAATATCGTCCTGAATGTGTTGGCTGAGGGCTTCTATTCTGGGTAGATCGGCTTCAAACGCTTTTGTTTATGGGCGTCTCCATGATAAAAAGACGAAAACCGTTAAATAGGGAGAGCGAGGAGGACCAAGGAATATCCTATGGCATATTCCCGATTCGAGAAATTATGCGGCCAGAGAACAAAAAATAGAAGAAAATGCTTTATTTTCAAGCCATGCCGCTAAAATACATTAGGTTGATATTTAATACACAGCATACTTATATATTTATACTGTAGAAGAACTAGAACTGTAAACTAGAGAAAAGAAACTAGAGAATTACAATAAATTAAAAACCGATAAATAAATAAATTAAATACTTAAAAAGAATACAGTAAATTAATGAATATTTATCCATTTAGTTAGTTACCATCAGGTCTTTCAGGAAGCTGATTGACCTATTCGGTATGGTTCCTTGAGATTCAAACCAGAGGCCTCTTCTCACGGTGAAGTTTTTCTCTCCGAATCCGCGGAATTTCTCCTCTCACCGTGATGTTTTTCTCTCCGAATCCGCGGAATTTCTCCTTTACTTACGGGAGGCACTCTTCGTAGGTATATGTCTTCTTTTTCTGTTCCACTCACTGTAAGATCCAAAAACAGGGTTGTATAGTATTTCCGGTCTTAGGTAATGCAAGGGTGTTTGCTTATCTCGCGGATTCGTCAGTTTCATCGCAATAAACATCTTCGGAGCAAGGAAAATAATTTTCTTTAAGGAACCTTATGAACTCATAGTTGACCCGTCGTTGTCGGTGTTTGTCGGGGGCATTTTTCCAGCTCATGTGCTTTTCTGTCAGGCTCTCTGCCAAAAGGACATTATAAAAGGGAAACATGCATGGCTCTTGGAATTTGTTGAAGCAGTAAGTTATTACATGAATTTACGATTAGAACGAATTGTTTATGACAAATCCATTAAGAAAAGTTATAGTCTAAGTTAACTTGTTGAAGGGTACACGTGATTAAACAATTTAGTGCTCTGAGAAGTTCCGCTTAGTTAAGTAAACATCACCTTAAGAATATTCACAGGAATAGCTCCTGCCTTCAGAAATGTCTGATTAGCTCTTGAGAGCGTACAGTTAATAGGAAAAGTAATCTCGATTAAAATTTAATCTTCAGTGTAAAGTTTCATCATTGGGATGCTTATATTAAAAAAAAAAAATTAAAACACTATATATATGAAGTATTTTGTTATAGCCCATTCATAATATGGATAAGTTTTTAAAATGTATCGTGTGGTATTTAATTTTCTCAAATATCTAAGGTTAATGAATAATCGGCCGAATAAAAAGTTTTAGAAATAATTAATTTAAAAATTTAGTCGTTGCTTATTTATAATAATCTTTTATTCTCGTAAATTAGAGAAAATTTTTCTATTGAACGTTAATGGGATATACGTAGAGTATTTTTCAGTCATGAGAAACTCAAGTATTTAGAGAGTAAACCTTCCTTGGTGGCAAATAGACAGCCAAAATAATACATATTTTGACGAAATAATATACATTATGATACGACGGATTATCGAGTGAATCAAAAGATCTAATGCGACTTTTTCAGTTTTGGTGATTTGAGACAGGTTTCTCGCCTAAATATTTTGGGAAAGCAATCATTGTTCATTTTATTATTATTATTTTTTGAAGTATGGCCAGTATAAAAATATTTAATGATTTTTAGAAAACGTAATACATGGCAAATGAGATAAATTTTTTTACTTTCTAACCAAAATTTTAGGATTTTATTTATTGAAGATTTCATATTGAAGCAGATTTCATTGTTATTTTCGAAAATTTAAATTCCTTTTTTTTCTTCGTAAATTCACACTTGATCACTTTTTTTTTTTTATAACAGATTAATGAGTTATATTCGCTCTACAAAGGTATTATTTATCTATCAAGAAAAAATGATCCACTTATAATTTATTAATAAATCATTTTCGTAAACAAAAATTTTATTTAAATATATTATATATATTTCATAGTGATTTTTATATTATAATCATTTTTCATTATTTTTTTTATAAATATGTTGATGTATTTTTAAGTATATTTCACTAAATTGACTATTTGACCATATTGGCCAAATCATTACAGCTTTGAAAAATGTCAACAGATACTTCTATGTGTAGTACAATGCTTTTTGAAGATTATGTTGTTAACACATAATAGATGTTGAAATTTGCTAAAATGGAAGACCGAAACGTCAACATAACATTTAATTGATCTTAATAAATTGAATGTCGGGTTATAAGTGTTTTATTTCTTGACTTAATATTAAAGGAGCATCCTAAATAAAGTTGTTCATCACACATATTACTTATACACTGCAAATAAAATGATATTAATCAAGACGAGAAAAAGAAAATTAAAAGAATAAAAATTATGTAACGCAAGTATGTAATAAAGTCATTTATTGTACAGTGTGATAATGTCTTTCATGCGTATACATTTTACAAAGTATATCTGACAACATCCCTATCATCGTCCATTTGGTAAAAGAATGCCAAAACATAAACTTTTTTTTTTTTTTTTTAACTCGGAAATCTATTCGGGTGTATTTCGTTGAGAAAAATTGTCATATTCTGACTTTAAATATTTACCGCAATAACCATTTATCTTAGTACAGCTATTCCTGTTAAGTCTTAACAGCCAAAAATAACGACTTCCTTCGAACATTGATTAGAGAGTAACTTTATAAAGACTGTCTTAATAAAAAATAGTAAATCATTATAAATGTTGTAATAATATTATTGTTGAGCTAGAGATGTGACCAAAAAGTATCAAGTTTGTTTCTGCATGAATAATTGAAAAGACCATTATTTATGTTTAAAACATTCATTAAATATAGTTTTAGTTTATTTTTGTTTTAAAAGTTAATATATTGTCACAATTTTATTCATGATACTTGATGAAATATAAACAAAAATGGAGATGAACTTTTTTTTTTTAAAAAATACAAAGAAAATGTCTGACTTGATGTTTCATTAATGAGTTGAGGGACAGCGATAAATCTAAATTGGCAAACTTCAAACACTTTTACTGTAAAATTCAACTTTTTCGCATTATGGCACTCTTCTTCCCAATGAACGTTAAGTTGAAGTGGCGTTACTTTTTACGTTTAGAGTATTATGAGCTAGATCTACCATAGTCCGCCGGGAGTAACTGTCAATTGACCTCAAGAATTTATTTTGTAACTCTTGTCATTTTTTTAATGATTTAAAATGCATATGTTGGACCGTGCTATGCACGCATGACATAAATAAGCCTGTTATATAATATACTAGTAGTCTATAATATAAGGCAGCACTAAATAATATAGTAACTTTGTATTCAAGACGAGATTTGGATAAGACAGGAAATAGTTTTTGCGTGATCCTTACAACATTATCTATTTGTATATTAATATGGTCTGTGAATGTTAATCTAGAGTCAAGATGGACTCTACAAGAAATCAATTTGTTGAAAAAAAAATATATTAAAATTTGTCATACTTGTTTATCAGTACCTATTTAATTTTATTGAAATCTTTCGGTAGTGCTTATCCCATCTCTTTAGAGAGAAAATAATCTCAAAATGCGTTCTTAAAAATATTTGTCTCCAGATAAGCTATCACAAATGTTTCGATTGAAAAGAAAAATTCTTTTTGCGTTAGATGGACCATGAATGGACGACCCATAGGAACGGAACAGTTACCTTAAATGAATTGCTAAGAGAGAAACGCTACAAATTGTTATATACAATGGTTTATTATTTCCTTCTTCTTCTCTTCTCTCACTATCTCCTCAGTGCTGCTAAGCGTGGAGTAGCTGCCTCTGACCCTCTCGTCCAACTGTTCCTGTCCTATGCAAGACTTCTCATCTCCGGCATGGTGCATCCTCTCTCTGTGCCAATTCTCTCAATCAAGTCTGCATACATGATCCTTGGCCTGCCTTGAGGTCGCCTTCCTCCCAGTCTTGCCTCTAGAAGCCACCTGGCCTTACGGCCATCTCCCATTCTGTTAACATGCCCGAACCACTTCAGTTGTCTTCCTTCAATCGTCTCTAGGACGGATCTAACTCCTAGTTCATCTCACACCCTCTCATTCCTTATTCGGTCTCGCCTGGTTTTTCCTACAATTTTCCGTAGGAATCTCATTTCCGCAGATACAATCCTGCTGGCATGGTGTTCCAAGAGAGTCCAGCTTTCCGATCCGTATAGTAGCACTGGGAGAAAAACTGATTTGAATAGCAGAATCTTCGCTTTCCTGCTCAACTCCTACTTTCCAATGAGTGTCATGGATATTTGTTAGAATATTCCATTGGCCTTTTGGACTCTATTCATGACCTCCTAGTCTATTCTTCCATCCTTGCAGATCATTGTTCACAGGTAGTAGGTATCGGTTATATATAGTGTGTCCATTCACACGATTTTCCTTATAGCAAGTAGGTTAAGACGTCCAATATATTGGGTCATAATCGAAGATGAAAGAGTTGAGAGGAAAATGTTGGAGGCGCACTTCAATGGGAAAAGGAGAGACAAAGAAGCTGATGGAAGTGGAGGATGTATTCAAGGAAAAATGAAGTGGAGAGCGATACAAGGAAGTTGGGAGTAGGCGAAGCTAGAGGCTCAGAGCAGGAACAAATGAAAAAGGATAACAACAGACAAAGGGTCACGAGCGCGGGGGAATCAGAATACGCTATATCTTAGCTAATACCGGTTTCGATGATTGTTTTTTAATTTTGTAGAGAATTTTATAACCTGTCACTTAAAAGCCACACAAAATAATGGTTTTTTTTTAGGACGGTACCTTGAAACGTAAAAAGGGATGATAATGTCGAGTTCTGAAGATCATTCTGGGTGTTCACTCTCAAGAAAATCGGTCCAGTAGTCTGGGAAAATAACCGCGTTTGGCGGACGGACGGACGATTTTTTTTTTTATTCGATATTTGGATTCTACGTATCTTATTATACGAAACGAAAAACCTCAAATTTTAAGGGGAGTTTTCATGACATCTTCATGTCCATGGAACCAAGTTTACTTCACAAACATTTTAATAAGTGTGAAATTACTGTTTGAAAACGTTATTTTGTAAATAAAATGGAAGGGTAAAGAGGAAAAATATTGTAAAAACTTGAAACTTATATAAGCGAAACTATATTCAGTTTTATAAAAAATTATGAAGTCAGTGGTGGGAACTAGACTATCGATAATTTCTTATCGATAGTGGCCAACTATCGACTATCGCCCATTCCTACTGAGAGGTTGTAGAGGGAGAGATAGAGTTGGCAACAGTGGAAATGCCCTGTTGCCTGTTTTCTCGAAGATGGTCGGCTCACGGCATCCTCTTTCGCCCGCAATTGGTAACAACGCTCCTAATAACGCCTTCTTCCCAAGCATCTATTTCTGTGAATCCAATTATAGTTGAAGAAACACGTAGGTATCTCTGATCGGGATTGTTTTATATTATTTTTGTTTAGTTTTTACAGTATTTCAGCAAACTCTCGTTGAAACTAAACATTAACTTACCACGAGGTCCAGAATCCATTCCTCCTCATTTTCAATCTATGGATTACAGATGTTCGGTACAGCCTCGGGTGACGTCAGTGATCTATCCCTTTACCTTCTTCTATTGTCATAAACCTCACGTGGCCTTATTAAGTTCGAATTGGCCAACACATTGATATCCAATTAATATATCATATGAAATACCACTTTTTCTCAATGAGTTGCTTCGTTAAGCACAAAGAACTGAAGGATCTGGGGTCGTTTCGATTGAAAAAAAAAGAAAATGTCCAGAAACGTTTTCATCAGATTTTTGTAGTTATAATATCCCTCTTAAGAAGAATCGGCGTTGAATCTCTGGGATTACGAAATTTTATTATTACAGCTTTAAATTTACAAAGTTATATGGGATTCGTAATATTTTGTGATTATAGAATAAAGCGAACTTCAAGGAAAAGAACTTGGAGTGATCTGGTGTATACATCGAATATAAAAAGTATTACAGATACAACTTTATCATAAATGTGCCAATTTTATCTCACTATGAATTTTATCAGTCTTCAATGAAGCCACCCTATTCAAGTAAATAAAGTTTATAGTCGTGTCACTGGAGAGTGGTGATTTTCCTCAAATTATGTATTTCATAGGAGTATGAACTTTCCTTGTATCACTTACAGGATTTACAGTGGATGGCTCTGCTGATATAAATGCAGATCAGTTTTCAGCACTTGATCAAATCATTGGTACAGATACTGCGCTATTCATCATATGAAGTGGGTGGGTATTAGTTTCGTCAAACAAAAACCTTTCTTTTTTTTTCTACAACACATCATAAAATTTAGCTGATTTTTATGAATCACAAATTATTTAAGGAGTCGATAAATATAGTATCAGTGGATGAAAAAAATGTAGAGTGCAAAATGTAGGGAATTTATTCTTTTTTGATCCAGTATAGGTTGGTTTGCAAAAAAAAATAATATTTTTTATGAGTCTGAGCGATATAGGCAGTCATCTGTATATTGACCATTCCATTTAGTGATAAAACACTCATTGTTTTTGATCCAAAAAAGGAATGGGATAAGACTTGCTAATCACCATGGTGTCAGAAGACTTATTACCAGTGAAGGATCATTCCTAAGGAAACGATTAGGAATGATACGCTCACTCTGTTTTTCCGTTACTTTTTTGAGAGTTTTGCATTTTTTTTTCTTTGCATTTTTTGTTTATATTTTATGTTTTATACGGGAGAAATTTGAGGTAACAACGTTGAAATTCGTAATCAACACCCCAAAAATCATAAATGAAAAAATTTTCAATACGTCCCCAAAACTTTCCAGGTAAAAATACCAAGTAGCTGCACTATCTTATACAAAAAAAAAAGGAAATCACTTCTGGTCAAATGATTTTATATATATAAATATATATATTTATATATATTATATATGTATATGTATATATATATATATATATATATATATATATATATATATATATATATATATCTCCATGGCACAAAACCGTTTTTTCTTTACCCACAGTAACAGTTAATTATGTCCTAGATTAATTGTGAGGAGGTTTCGTGGTTTTAAAAGGACATTAAGCTTGATTGGGGGGAAAAATCTGTTCAAACAAACTGTTCCCCTGTAAAGTTTAGGATATATTACATAGTGTTTTTTAACTTCCAGGTACATTATGTCAAATGAAAATAATTTTTTTAACGATAAAGTTTTTACTAAGCGGAAAGCATTAATTTTATTATTTTGTTTTTTATTTAAATAATAAATTAATATCATATTAAATTTTAATACACAATGGTTTATTATTTGCACTTTGTAATATTTCAAAAATTTCTAGTCTGTCCAAGTAAAAAAAATTAAGCAGTAGGCACCAAAGGGAAAGAAATTTGAAGCTTTTCACAAGATGATCGACGTGAGAGTGCTGAACTGGAAGTGTTAATTTAAAAAACTCTGTCAATGCAAGTAGGCTGTGATATGAAATGATACAGAGGAAATATTTGATGTGCACTTCAGAAGGAAACAAAAAAAAGGAAAGACTAAGGTAGCTAAAGGAAGTAAAGAAATAATCCAAGGAAGAATAAAACAGGAAATCAGAAGTCCAATTAATAAGTCAGGAAGCAGGATGACTAGCCCCCAGAAGAATCAGTCTCAGAAGTTCCTTATATATCTCAGCTAATAATGGTCCGATTTAAATGATTTTAATTTCGTTTTGTAGGGAATTTCATTAGCGTTCGTTAAATACAATGAAAGCACCAATCAAAACCAATTAAATTTTGCATAGCATGTTATTTCATACTCCAAAATCTAGTATGTTATTTAAATCAATATATAAGTTGTAAATACCAAATTTGAGAAGTTTTGCAAAGTATTTTAATATAATTTTTGATGGAAATCATTTATGACCTTCAAGTAAAGTACCACTTCCGGTGATTAAGCAGTGACCAAAAAGGGAGGTCCACAACTAGATTTTGCAACAATCCTAAATACAAAATTTCAACTTTCTACGGCTAACCGTTTTTGAGTTATGCGAAATACGAACGTACGTACGAACGAACGTAAGAACGAACGCACGTACGAACGTACGAACGAACGCACGTACGAACGTACGAACGAACGTACGTACAGACGCCACGACGAATCTATTCAAAATGGATTCAGGGATGGTCAAAATGGATATTTCCGTTGAAATCTGAAAACCGAAAATTTTCGCGATTACAATACTTCCTTTACTTCGTACAAGGAAGTAAAAAACAAATACATTCAGGTCTCTTCATGAAAATAAATAATAAATATAACAACTATATTATATGCAGTGCAAACAATACACTACATTACAATTAATAAGGCACGAAAACATTTCCCAACTTTAATCTAATCCTTCGTAAGCTACTATTTGAGCTTTATGCACTGAGTCTTGTAACGTAAATAGTTAAGTAGAGCTTTCCAGTTGCCACCTCTTAATTAGCAAAATAATTCTTCCGAAGAACAAGTCCGCCGCCCATATTGTTTTTTGTACTCAACTCACTATACTTATGGCTGATCCCTAGAACGTGCTTAGTATCCTCTTCTAACCACGGGCTACTTTATATTTAATAGTTAATTATCTAGTAATTTAATAAATTATCAATAATAGTCAATTTAGATGAAAATAACATTCAAACAGATAAATTTTCGAAATTTAATATCCAGCTTATCCGGCCTGTTGAGTTGGAAACAATTTCAATAATAAACTGATAAAAAAGTCATGGAAAGCATTAGAGGATTGCCCGCGGTTACTTACTTGGGAGAGGTAAGCCAGAAAATATTAATGCCTATCCAAAGTTATCTCATCCAAAGTTATTCCCAAGGGAGGTTTAGAGAAGCCATACAAGCCAGTGTGTGTGATGACATCCACTGGTAGTCTCTTGGGTATCACACATCATAATATCACTGCTGGGGGAGGAATTATTTGTTCTTATCAAACAAATAAATAGATATTACTATAACTAATCCACTCAAGGTACTTCGTAAACATTATTTGAACGGACCAGGACTGATATATATATATATATATATATATATATATATATATATATATATATATGCATATATTTGAAGGGCTATAAAAAAAAAAAAAAGCAACGCCTCCAGAGAAAAACTGATTTTTTTATTTTTATGAAGTAAATTTATTGAAACTAGTTTTCTTTCTGAAGGTTTCAAAAATTACATCTTCCAAATTTCGCCCGTTATTGATTACTCATTGTCGTTGACGTTCCCGATAAGATCACATAAATTCACATCATACATTGCGCATCACACTTAAACGCCCTAGAAAAGACTAATCCAAAACAGACAATATAGGGAAGTGGAGGAACTTTGCGCACCTAAGGAAAAAATATAACAGCGAAATTTTAATATAAAAACTCATTCTAAGCCTATCAAACTTTTCCTTATTCGGTCTAGTTTCTTAAGTTAAAAAATCATTTCAACTACAGCAGCATTTATTTGTATATAACCACAAATCTACAAATATCCATTTTCACACGGTTTTCCAACCCGCGGGTACAATGCTGTGTAAATGAGGAGATGCCACTGTTTTAAACAATTTTTTATTTGTTGCATAGAGGGTAAAGCCTAAGAATTTTACTTTGGGGCTATCAAATTGTATTAGGGTTGTATCAGATGGTATACCGGGGAATGAATGCTTAATTTTGGGAACATCACACGAGATTGAATTATCCAAACCGTATTCATTAGAAATTTTCGCCAGTTGCGTTAGATTTTTACCATTCTGTGAAATTTCACAGATAGCCACAAAGATTTCTTGACCACTTAGTAGTGTAGGTACTTGATGAGATCAACTCATTATGCGCACAGCTTACACGATCATGTACGTAGAAATGTATTGCTCTACCCAAATGATTGGAGGACATTATAATTAATACACATGCATAATGTTAATAAAGGATCATAGATTATAAATGTTATTAGTTAAGAGATTAAAAACATTATGAAAGGCATAGCTTCTCATTTTTCAAGGAAGTCAAATAATAGTTCTAATGGCCACGATTGTAGGTTTGGCGGGAAGCCACATCGGTGGGCCTCTTTTTTGTCTAATGCTATCTTTGTTTGTTTTTGATTTTGTTATTTTACGAAGATGTTTCGTTGGGAGCAGCCTGTAGTAAAGTTACGAATCTGTTACGGCATTAGAGAGTGCTGAAATCGCACTGGCATTTATACGACAAGCGTTTTAAATCTGAAGCTTCTGAATGTTTAAATAACGGATATACCTATTATTATAAAGACAAAAGAGTAATAACACATGAAACTATGATATAAAAATAAAAACAACACCAACAAAAAAATAATTGAATAATCGAATTCGGCCCTAATAAACAGAAGAGTAACAGTTTTTTTGCTCCACTGAAAAGTAGTGATTTTCACATTCGTAAGTTTACCGGTATGATATGATCAGAAATCAGCATGAAAAAAAAAATTAAATAATTAAAAAAAAAAAGTAATTTAATATACCATCCCTAACCACCCTCCTGTAGTATCTATTAAAGGTTAGGTTAGGTGTATCTATCTATACAGATATACAGTAAAGATACTATCTATAGTATAAATACTACCAGCATATATTTGTATTACCTACTGAACTGTTATGGAGTGATCTCTATTTGGCTAGGCCCATTTGGCTGTTGAAGTGAGATGCGATATTTCTAGTCTGTTTTTGTGGGATCCTAAATTTTTCAGTCGTGATGTTGCCTGAATTGGCGAAACTTTGACTGGTTTATTATTAAATGGTATTTGAGAGGCTCAAGCATTTTTTTTTTTTTAATTGTTTTATAATATCTTAATGCTAGTTTTTTCTTTTTACTTTTTATTAATTAATTACATCGATTATACGTTTATGATAACTGATTTAAAATTATTGTAGAGAATGAAGATACTTACTGCTTTAGTTTACTATATGCTTGTAGGTTTTATGAGGGTTGCTGTAAGTAAAACTTTATTTTTGAGACCATGTGGCCGAGGATGTAATCATCTAATGCAACGTTATTCTTCTCACAGATCTTAATATTTTCAAGCAAGTGTTCACTTATTATGTCTTGTGATGTATGCCTCATAAAAGTAATACTCCTCCAGTCCTCTGGCTGTGTGACTAGTCTAAAAGGATATTTTAAAGGAGTAGAATATAAAAATAATATTAACTTATGTCTTTATGTCGGGATTTATGGGCTTAGGCTCCAACTCCGTCGACTTCGCAGACTTAATAGTCCAAGAAAACGAAAAAAAAAGTTATATATATTTTTTTATATCAGATTCTGACCTGCGCTGAGCTCTTCTTGTGAAGAACATGCCTTATGAAAATATGGCCGAAACACTTCTGGACTGCGAAACTAAGCAGGACGATGCCATGTCGAATTCCGAAGAAAGGGCAGAACGAATTGGTAATAAAGACTTTGCGAAAGAAGACATGGAGGAGATACGTTGAAATCAAAGTTATGAAACTGTTCACCACGTGCAGTATCATTTTTCTGTATTTTATTTGTCTCATGATTAATATCTGTTCTATTCCATTAATATCCAGAAGGTTTCGTAAATATAATTATTTGTTCTGTTGATACAGTCATCTTGTTAACAAACCATTTTAGCAACAATATTAACTGATTGATTTATTTGTCAAAAGTTAATTTTTTTATGAGTCATCAATTTATTTAGTGAAATACATTTCGTCGGCATCCAACTGTCCAAGTCAAATTTTACTTTTTCGAGATACATGGTTTATTTATTAACATAATATTATTACTTACAAAACAGTATATTAATATTATATATGAATAATATGGTTGCCTTAACCTACTTGCAATTAGTTTTTATTTTGTTATACTTTTTTTAATTATTAATATAAGACTTAATAATTAATGTAGGAGAAGCTTGGTTTGGGGTGCGGCCAATGAATAAACACACAAATAACAAATGCTTATTATATTGTGTGCCGACGTTTCGACCTAAGTTTCAAACCATTATCATGGCTAAGAAAAACAAGATTACAACAGAGGTAAGAACGCTGACAGTATCAATTACAGTAATAAAATATAAAATCGAAGTGTGAAAATATAGAAAGAAATATTATAAATTATATGAAAGATATAATAAAATACTTGAAAACTACTAATCATAATAATCACTAGAATGAAGATTTTGGAGTATGAAAAGTATATCAAGATAATTATGATAATATAAGTAAATGTAAATGAATTTGGACATCATTTCCGTTGCTTACATTATCATAATTATCTTGATCTACTTTTCCTTGTCCAAAATCTTTATTCTAGTAGTTATTATAATTAATAGTTTTCATGTATTTTATTATATCTTTCATATGATTCTATATTTCTTTCTATATTTTTACAGTATTTTAATTCTTATTATTTACATTATAACTCAAAATATGTGTCTTTATTATTTATTATTTACATTATAATTAACTTATTTTTCTTTATCTCTAACTTATACTTATTATTTCTTTTTCATCACACTGTCTTATTTATATTACTGCCTTTTATTACTGTTATTGGTACTCTCACCGTTGTTACTCTCTCATTTTTATTCTTAGCCCTGATGATGACCTGAAACTTAGACTGAAATGTCAGCACACAATATAATAATTTTTTTCTTATTTGTGTATTTCTTCATTGACCGCACCCCCAGCAACGCTTCTCCTATAAATATTTCCATGGTCAACCATATCTATAATTAATGTATATATTTATCTATATATTTATAATTAATTAATGACTTGGTCAGTTTTAGTTGTATACCGACATGATCGATATTAGGTAAAAATTAAAAATTTAATTGGGTTGATTTTTTTTTTTTTACTAATCTTTAGCATAATGATTTTAAAACATTACATTTTTCCTCTATCTTCATAAATCGACATTTAATCGGTCAGGAACGAAATGTTTTTTAGTAATGTCTAGTTCCAAGGATTACCCCATTACCATGGTGACTTACTTGGTGCCAGATCTAAAAAAAAAAAACGGACCAGTTATTTGAGAGAAATCCCTCAGACGGACAATTTTTTTTTTGTATTCGATTTTTGGATTCTTATTTATTTTGTAGCTTAAAACAATGTTTTTTATTGGTCGATTATAAAAATTCATAATAAACTAAAGCGTATTTTTTTGCGGTAGGCAGTTTACCAGATATTGAACAATAAATGTAGAATAAACCAAAATTGTATGCATTTTCTTTTGATTAAAACTATGCAAAACCACAGTTTTCCGGAAAAAATTCTTCTGATTGCGCAATTTTGTGTTAATAATTCTGAAAAAAATCCGGCGCATTCTTGTGACCAAACTCTATTTTGGAGTCGTTGGACGATTTCATCAGCCCACAAAAAGTGATCCAAGTCATTTGATCAAAGATTCGGGTTTCTCGCTATCTATGCCCCACGATGAGGAAGAATACTGGGTTTGGTACCAATCGATTCTTCGTCCAAAAATACATGAAAAATTATACCCCACAGGCCCTGGGGTCAACCCACCTATAAATTTGACGTAAGAGTCGAGTGAGGTATTGTACAATATAGATTTTGGAGTGTTGAGTCGATTGAGATTAATTCGAGTCTTGTACGTTATAATCACACCACATAGGAAAATGCTTAGTAAAGTAAAATAGGTAGGTACCCTGATATTTTTTAAATATATATTCATTGTAAAAATATTCACATATATATATATATATATATATATATATATATATATATATATATATATATATATATATATATATATATATATATATATTGTACAGGAAAAATAAAATAGATTGGACAGTTTTCGAATGACTACGATAGCTTAATTCCAAACCGTTCTGCAGAAATTCATACTTATCTTATCCTAAAAATTATAGTAAGATATTATTCTTCAACTATTCAAGGACCATAAAACACTAAAAAAAGTTTCTTAAAACACATTTTCATTTTCGGTATTTTTTTCGCACTCCATTTTAAACGGAGAATATTGAATTGTATCTCTTTTTGATTGCACTTGTTTTAGATATATTGAGATCTATGACAGTTATAATAATGAAAATTGAGAGGATACAATTGGAAGGTTCCAAACACAAAGCCGCGAGTCTGTAAGCTTGAGCTTTGTTCTTTTATATTAATTAAAATTGTGCATAAACTAATATACATTTCTTTTTTTAATTCTCTCGGAAAGCCGTTCCCTAAATTCTGTGGGCTGAGGCAAATGTTCCCTTTGCCCTTCTGCCCTTCTCTAGATCTGGTCCTGGGTAGACCTGAGTCACGTTACATTCTTCGTGCCAAACCAGCTGTTATATAGGTATAATATGATATATATATATATATATATATATATATATATATATATATATATATATATATATTCTGTGGGCTGAGGCAAATGTTCCCTTTGCCCTTCTGCCCTTCTCTAGATCTGGTCCTGGGTAGACCTGAGTCACGTTACATTCTTCGTGCCAAACCAGCTGTTATAGGTATAATATGATATATACATATATATATATATATATATATATATATATATATATATATATATATCATCTGAAGTCTTTGAAGTTACAACAGGTCTAAGGCAGGGGGATGGACTCTCGCCGATGCTGTTTAACTTTGCCCTTGAGAAGGTGATTAGAACAACTTCATTCGAAAATGGAGGGGTGCACGTCGGAATGAAACACAAAATCCTAGCGTATGTGGACGACATAGCTGTCCTTGGAATCAATGAAGAGGACATTGAGAGACTTGCTAAGACTCTGTTACGAGAAGCAGAGCAAATCGGCTTGCAAATAAATGAAAATAAAACAAAATACATGATAGTTAGCCGAAAAATCCACCCCAACAATAGTACCTGCGTGGATGCCAGAACCAACGAAAGTAGACAGCTTTAAATACCTCGGCTCCACAATAACCTCAGTCAATGACCAGCATACAGAGATAGACCAGCGTATAACAAGCGCAAATAGAGCTTTCTTCTCTCTGTCAAGAGTACTGAAATCCCGAAAAATCTCCAGAAATCTCAAATTAAGGGTGTACAATGCTGTGATAAAACCAGTTCTGATGTACGGCTGCGAAACCTGGACTCTAACCGGCACCCAAGAAAGCAGAATCGAGAGATTTGAAAGGAAAGTCCTCCGCACGATAACCGGAGCGATATGGGATCAGAATCTAAAATCCTGGAGAAGAAAGACCAATAAAGAACTACTTACAGAAACTGGTCAGTCAATATCTCATGATATGAAGGCCAGGAGGTTAAGATGGGCGGGGCATGTAGCTCGAAGCAATCCATCAGGACGCCTTTTCACAACGATGAATGCCACAATAGTTGGCAAGAGACCACGTGGAAGGCCAAAAACCAGATGGATAGATAGGATCAACAAAGATGCGAAAGAGCTGCATGCAGCAAACTGGAAAGCAGTGGCCCAAGATAGGCAGAGGTGGAGAAGGCTGGTTCAGGCGGCCAAAGATCTACAAAGTCTGTAGAGCCAACCGAAAAAAAAAAAAAAAAAAAAAAAATATATATATATATATATATATATATATATATATATATATATATATATATATATATATATATGTTATATATTACTGCATAACTACATGGTCGGGCTGGATTTGCTTTACAGAAAAATTAAAAATTTGGTTTTTCCAGAAACATCCCTCCATTATTTGATTGTAATTTCATATTACAGATTTAGACAAATAGAAAAATGAAAAAGACGGAGGAGGTAATTTGTTTCCGATCTTTTTCACAGTATCTCTTTTACCCCATTACCATGGTGACTTACTTGGTGCCAGATCTAAAAAAAAAAAACGGACCAGTTATTTGAGAGAAATCCCTCAGACGGACAATTTTTTTTTTGTATTCGATTTTTGGATTCTTATTTATTTTGTAGCTTAAAACAATGTTTTTTATTGGTCGATTATAAAAATTCATAATAAACTAAAGCGTATTTTTTTGCGGTAGGCAGTTTACCAGATATTGAACAATAAATGTAGAATAAACCAAAATTGTATGCATTTTCTTTTGATTAAAACTATGCAAAACCACAGTTTTCCGGAAAAAATTCTTCTGATTGCGCAATTTTGTGTTAATAATTCTGAAAAAAATCCGGCGCATTCTTGTGACCAAACTCTATTTTGGAGTCGTTGGACGATTTCATCAGCCCACAAAAAGTGATCCAAGTCATTTGATCAAAGATTCGGGTTTCTCGCTATCTATGCCCCACGATGAGGAAGAATACTGGGTTTGGTACCAATCGATTCTTCGTCCAAAAATACATGAAAAATTATACCCCACAGGCCCTGGGGTCAACCCACCTATAAATTTGACGTAAGAGTCGAGTGAGGTATTGTACAATATAGATTTTGGAGTGTTGAGTCGATTGAGATTAATTCGAGTCTTGTACGTTATAATCACACCACATAGGAAAATGCTTAGTAAAGTAAAATAGGTAGGTACCCTGATATTTTTTAAATATATATTCATTGTAAAAATATTCACATATATATATATATATATATATATATATATATATATATATATATATATATATATATATATATATTGTACAGGAAAAATAAAATAGATTGGACAGTTTTCGAATGACTACGATAGCTTAATTCCAAACCGTTCTGCAGAAATTCATACTTATCTTATCCTAAAAATTATAGTAAGATATTATTCTTCAACTATTCAAGGACCATAAAACACTAAAAAAAGTTTCTTAAAACACATTTTCATTTTCGGTATTTTTTTCGCACTCCATTTTAAACGGAGAATATTGAATTGTATCTCTTTTTGATTGCACTTGTTTTAGATATATTGAGATCTATGACAGTTATAATAATGAAAATTGAGAGGATACAATTGGAAGGTTCCAAACACAAAGCCGCGAGTCTGTAAGCTTGAGCTTTGTTCTTTTATATTAATTAAAATTGTGCATAAACTAATATACATTTCTTTTTTTAATTCTCTCGGAAAGCCGTTCCCTAAATTCTGTGGGCTGAGGCAAATGTTCCCTTTGCCCTTCTGCCCTTCTCTAGATCTGGTCCTGGGTAGACCTGAGTCACGTTACATTCTTCGTGCCAAACCAGCTGTTATATAGGTATAATATGATATATATATATATATATATATATATATATATATATATATATATATATTCTGTGGGCTGAGGCAAATGTTCCCTTTGCCCTTCTGCCCTTCTCTAGATCTGGTCCTGGGTAGACCTGAGTCACGTTACATTCTTCGTGCCAAACCAGCTGTTATAGGTATAATATGATATATACATATATATATATATATATATATATATATATATATATATATATATATATCATCTGAAGTCTTTGAAGTTACAACAGGTCTAAGGCAGGGGGATGGACTCTCGCCGATGCTGTTTAACTTTGCCCTTGAGAAGGTGATTAGAACAACTTCATTCGAAAATGGAGGGGTGCACGTCGGAATGAAACACAAAATCCTAGCGTATGTGGACGACATAGCTGTCCTTGGAATCAATGAAGAGGACATTGAGAGACTTGCTAAGACTCTGTTACGAGAAGCAGAGCAAATCGGCTTGCAAATAAATGAAAATAAAACAAAATACATGATAGTTAGCCGAAAAATCCACCCCAACAATAGTACCTGCGTGGATGCCAGAACCAACGAAAGTAGACAGCTTTAAATACCTCGGCTCCACAATAACCTCAGTCAATGACCAGCATACAGAGATAGACCAGCGTATAACAAGCGCAAATAGAGCTTTCTTCTCTCTGTCAAGAGTACTGAAATCCCGAAAAATCTCCAGAAATCTCAAATTAAGGGTGTACAATGCTGTGATAAAACCAGTTCTGATGTACGGCTGCGAAACCTGGACTCTAACCGGCACCCAAGAAAGCAGAATCGAGAGATTTGAAAGGAAAGTCCTCCGCACGATAACCGGAGCGATATGGGATCAGAATCTAAAATCCTGGAGAAGAAAGACCAATAAAGAACTACTTACAGAAACTGGTCAGTCAATATCTCATGATATGAAGGCCAGGAGGTTAAGATGGGCGGGGCATGTAGCTCGAAGCAATCCATCAGGACGCCTTTTCACAACGATGAATGCCACAATAGTTGGCAAGAGACCACGTGGAAGGCCAAAAACCAGATGGATAGATAGGATCAACAAAGATGCGAAAGAGCTGCATGCAGCAAACTGGAAAGCAGTGGCCCAAGATAGGCAGAGGTGGAGAAGGCTGGTTCAGGCGGCCAAAGATCTACAAAGTCTGTAGAGCCAACCGAAAAAAAAAAAAAAAAAAAAAAAAATATATATATATATATATATATATATATATATATATATATATATATATATATATATATGTTATATATTACTGCATAACTACATGGTCGGGCTGGATTTGCTTTACAGAAAAATTAAAAATTTGGTTTTTCCAGAAACATCCCTCCATTATTTGATTGTAATTTCATATTACAGATTTAGACAAATAGAAAAATGAAAAAGACGGAGGAGGTAATTTGTTTCCGATCTTTTTCACAGTCGCGGACTAACCCAAAGGTTCATTGTTCACTTCTTACCTGAACAATGATGACGTCCCTAGCAGGCTCAGCTCATGCTTGATTAATGATACTTCACTTTTCCGGGAGACCTTCTTTCACATGTCTCTGAAAATTATTTCTAACAATGGGAAGATGGTTCAACTTACTTCAAACTCATAAATCGCCCTTCCTTAATAATAATCTGCCTTAACTAGCTTTAAAATTTAATACGTTACAGTCAATCAAATATTAACCAGTTGACATCCGCATGATGGTATACAAGGATCAATCTAATTAGGGATTGATAAATTATTTGCCACTTCTATAAATTTGTTTTATATATTCATTTATATATTCATCCTCAGTTCTAAAAACAGTTCTATAATAATACTTATTAAATTACATTAATATATGTAATAGATTAAATCATTATTATAAAACATTTATGAATTTCGAATTTAATTAAGACAAGAAATCAAATACATGTGGTACTCACCAAGATTTAAATCGTTGTTTGATATAATCCATTTAAACCTTGGTGAGTACCAACATGTATTTGATTTCTTGTCTTAATTAAATTCATAATTCATAAATGTTTTATAATATTGATTTATATTAATCTAATTTAATATGTATAATAATACCAAACTATATTTTGAATTGCTTATTTTTGAATTTTTTGTGTGTTTCTAGAACTGAGGATGAATGTATAACATTCGAAACTAGTTTTCAATAAAACAAATTTATAGAAGTGGCAAATAATTTATCAATTCCTAATTAGATTGATCCTTCTATACCATCATGCGGATGTCAACTGGTTAATATTTGACTGACTGTAAGGTATTAAATTTTTTTTTATACGTATTAAATTAAGTTTTTTTTTATAAAGAAATATTCTATAATTACTTATATGATATAAATGAAATTATATTGTATTTTTATATAGTGAAACACACAGTAATGTTATATACTGTTCAATATATGCCGGCGTTTCGGCCTAAGTTGTAGGCCTTGATCAGTCGATAAAAATGAATATATCTGTTAAACGGCTGTATTTATAACATACAAATATTAAAAATTTAGCCATTTATCCAGTATAAAAGAGCCAATATTACTTACAGAAAAACAAAATGTCATAAAGTTAAGCTCCCGCTGCTCAAAACTGATTAAAAAAAACTGAGAAAGGAAAGGAGTGTAAGAAACAACACTCACGATATCTGAAATGATACTGCTTTATTTCTCTCAGTAATCCTGTATATATACTATCTGAGCTCTGTTTACATTCAGGCATGGAATTAGTATTCCTCCAGACCTTAACTCCCCCCTACCAGTTTACGACCATCCGTCGTAAACTAATATGAACATGACTAAAAGATATATAACTAAATACATGACAACTAAAATACAAAAATAATCTAATATATACAGTTTTGATGAGAACGCATACAATATTCACCACTTAAACAAAGCAAAAAAAACTTATAATAACCGTGACAAAAAAAAAAAGAAATTTCCTCTCTTGAGCGATAACACACATGTTTTACTAACACTATATGCCACCAAAAAAATAAAATAATGATAGTAAAAAAAACTGCCTCTCACAAGATTATATACGGTGAAGAGGATGTTCCGGCCTTTGTTTTTTTTTTGTTTGTTGGTTTTTTTTTTTTTGGTTGGATTTTTTTTGTTGGTTGATTGTTTAAGGTTGTTCTGGCTCACCTGCTGTTAGCTTTAATTGTTCAATGTTCACACTTCTACGCTTTCCAGGTTATCTCACGCTTTGAATGGTCACTATAGTATGCTCTCCAATAACAACCACCCTAAATGGGCCCTAGCGGAAGATTCCTTTAATTTCTCGACACACTGCAAGGGTCTGTGGTCTGTGCGGACTGTGAACTTCCTTCCGAATACATAGGCCCTAAAATGATCTATGGCCCACACGATGCCTAGCAATTCCCTCTCCAACGCGCTATATCTCGTTTCCGCATCCGTGAGGCGCCTACTGGCGTACGCCACCGGTCGTTCCCCTTGTTCCCTTTCCTGCGCCAGAACCGCCCCCAACGCGTACTCACTCGCGTCCGTGGTAATTATGAACCTCTTTTCAAAGTCGGGAAATGCTAGTACCGGTTCCTCTTGGAGGCGTGCTATGCACCTCTGAATGTTATCTTCCATGTCGGGGGTGATAACCACTTTCTGACCCTTCTTCAGCAGATCATTAATGGGTACGAGATATTCTGCCATTTCAGGAACAAATCTTCTATAATAGTTTAGTGTCACTAATAGCCGCCGAATCTCGTGTACGTCTCTCGGGACTGCCATTTTCCTTATCGCCTCCATTTTCGTGCTGTCGGGTTTCACTCCTTCTTTCGATATAGTGTGCCCTAAAAAATTTATCTGATCTTGACCCAACTGCGATTTTTCTGCGGATAACTTCAACCCAAATTTTCTTATCTGATCGAATACGCTGCACAAATGGTCCACGTCCGACTCATGTATGGGCATTGTCTGGCAATGTGTCCTTCTGTTCCACACTCGAAGCACTTGGTGCGTGGGAATTGTGCCACCAAATGGCCTACCTTTCCGCATCCATGGCATCTCCAGTCTTCACGCCTTCCGTTATTTCTCGACTTTCCTTGTCTCCTTTCTCCTACTGTTGTTCGCTCCTTTCCAACATATTCGACTTTTCCTTTTCCCCACATGTGCGGCATTGCTCTGGGTCTTCTGTGTACCACTCTGTTCCATCCTCCGTCTTCCTCTACGCTCCTGGATTCTTCTTCTCTGGCGCTCGAGTCTATTAACTCCTGAGGACATTCAATAAAAGTGCGATCTCTCGCCAGGCCCTCCTTCCTCCCGATCTCCTTTGCCAACTGCACATTCAATATCATCGAAAGGAACCCCATTCTGCCCTCCACTTCCGCTGCGTTCACTGTCTCTCTCATCTTCTCAGTGATCTTATGATAGTGGGCTAATAGTGTTCCGGCGTATTGGCCGTTTGATTGATGCGCTCGTTTCGTCTCCCGAAACATGTAAAAAATATCTTCTTTACGACGTTCCATGGCGTTTCTTCGTCGGCTTGGATCAAATTCAGGATGCTCCTTTTGATCCTGCATATTAATGCCGCGTTCAAGGAGTCCGCGTCTCTTTGATTTAACATATTTTCGGACATTTTCATCTCTAACTCTGCCCTTATCCGGTCCCCGGCCTTGAGAAAGGGATTTAACTCACCAATTTCCTCAGTGAACCTTTCCAAGTCTGAGATCGCCCGTCTCATGTCCTGTGTCGTCGCTGCTCGCACTTTCATCCAAGCTAGCGTGTTTGCATGTACTTTCGCCATGGTTTCCTGTGGTAGCGGTGGGACGTCTGATATGATTAACGTTGCCGGTCGCACAACTCCCTCTGGCATTGTCGTAGAGAAAAGAAAAAAAACGGGTCCTCCGTTCCTCGTTACTCGGGTATTCGCGGTCCCGGGTTTCGGCACCAGTTAAGCTCCCGCGGCTCAAAACTGATAAAAAAAAACTGAGAAAGGAAAGGGGAGTAAGAAACATCACTCACGAGATCTGAAATGATACTGCTTTATTTCCCTCAGTAATCCTGTATATATACTATCTGAGCTCTGTTTACATTCAGGCATGGAATTAGGTCTTACATTGTATTCCTCCAGACCTTAACTCCCCCCTACCAGTTTATGACCATCCGTCGTAAACTAATATGAACATTTCCACGTCAATTGTAACCTTTTCCAAATCAATTGTCACCTTTTCCATTTCAAATGTAACTTTTTCCATTTCCATTGTAACCCAACCGGACATGGAATAATTCAATATTATTTATTTTATTATTAAAAAATAATTATTTTAATTTCATTAATGACTTTTGAAACAATTTCGACATTTTTTTCGTTTATTAGATAATTGATATTAAGTGCTAATTTAAAGTAGTTTAAATTTTTGAAATAAAATTGTTTTTTATTTATTTTTAAAGATTTATTATTTTTTCTTTATTTAGTGGTGGGAGGGTGGGTTTCATCGATTTTTTGATCGTTCATTAGGTTTTCGAAGTTGGTAATGTCAAATTTACTACCGAAATTTTGTTCGGCCACGAGCATGTCTACTTAATTATTAATTTTCAAAATTCTTCGGTATAGGGTATCGTTTACTAGGGTTTCAAGGGTGCTATTTCCGAAATAACTATCGGATTTACGATAGCGCATGCGCGTTTTGCAGTTCCGTTACTGTTGGAGTTTTCTATGATATAGGGGTCGCTTATTAGGTTTTCAAGGGTCCTGATTCCACATTTTTAATTGGATTTAGGATCGTGCATGCGAATTTTGTATTTCCGTTACTGTTGGAGTTTTATATGATATAGGGATCGTTCATAAGGTTTTCGAAGGTTCTGAATCCGTTATTTGAACTGATTTTTTTATCGTGCTTGCGCATTTCGAATTACTATTACAGTTGACATTTTTTTGTCACTAGTATCGATTATTAGGTTTTCGAGAGCTCTGATTCGATTTCGGTAATTGAAATTGCGATTGCGCCAGCGCTCTTCCATTTTCTGATACTGTTGAAGTGTTCTTTGTTACACAAATCATTAATTAGGTTTTAGCGAGTTCTGATTGCTTTTCTCAAATTTTATTTTTTATCGAACATGTGCATTTCAAATTACAATTATATTTGACATTTTTTTGAGTATATCGTCCTATAAAACTTAATAAACAATAACTTTAACGAGAAAAAGGTCAATGGTAACGGTTATCCCCAATGAGCATGTTCGATGAAGTATCTAATTCCAAAAAATAAATCAGAGCCTTTGAAAACCTAGTAATCGGCGCTTAGAAAAGAAAAAAGTTCAATAAGAACAGTAAATCGAAATGCGCAGACGGGAACAAAAATCCGATGGTAAATTCGAAAATATGATGATTGATAAACTTCACAAAGGATACCTGTACCAAAGAGATGTCAACATTAATAGTAATTTGAAATGCGAATGCTCGATAAGAACCTTCGAAAACCTAATGAACGATCCCTATATCATATAAAACTCCAACAGTAACGGAAATGCAAAATTCGCATGCACGATCCTAAATCCATTTAAACATGTGGAATCAGAACACTTGAAAACCTATTAACGAACCCTTAATCATAGAAAACTCCAACAGTAACGGAAATGCAAAACGCGCATGTGCAATCCAAAATCGAACTTAAAAAATGCAATCAGAACCCTCCATAAACTAATAAACGATACCTTTATCATGGAATTCTTCAATAACAACGAAAAAACGAAATGCGCATGCGCGATCCAAAATCCAATTCAAGAAATGGAATCAGGACCCTTGAAAACCTAATAAGCGACCCCTATATCATAGAAAACTCCAACAGTGACGGAACTGCAAAATGCGCATGCGCGATCGTAAATCCGATAGTGAATTCGGAAATAGCTCTTGAAAACCTAGTACCGAAGAATTTTGAAAACTAATAATTAAGTAGAAATACTCGTGGCCGAACTAAATTTCGGTAGTAAATTTGACATTAACAACTTCGAAAACCTAAATAACGATCACTAAATCGATGAAATCCACCCTCTCCCCACTAAATAAATAAAAAATAATAATTATTTAAAAATAGATAAACAATTTTATTTAAAAAATGTAAGCTACCTACTTTAAATTAGCACTTAATATCAATCATCTAATAAACGAAAAAAAAGTCGAAAGAATACGCCGAAATTATTTCAAAAGTCATTAATGTAATTAAAATAATTATTTTTCAATAATAAAATAAATAATATTGAATTAATGAATATTGAAAAGGTTACAATTGAATTGGAAAAGGTGACAATTGATTTGGAAAAGGTTACAATTGAAATGGAAAAGGTAACATTTGAAATGGAAAAAGTTACAACTGAAATGGAAAAGGTGACAATTGTTTTGGAAAAGGTTACAATTGACGTGGAAATGCTATATACTATCTGAGCTCTGTTTACATTCAGGCATGGAATTAGGTCTTACATAGTATTCCTCCAGATCTTAACTTATATATATATATATATATATATATATATATATATATATATATATATATATATATATATATATATATATATATATATATAAGAGAAACTTCCAATAAACTTAGTAGTAGAATGACACAAATAATAGTAATTGTAAAAATAACAAAAATATGAAGGCCACAGTGCTGGCACAACATAGTATTAAATTAAAGCACAAATTTTATTTTTAAAAAAATCGAAAATATTATAAAAACACAATTGTAATAGAAAAACAAAGAAGGAAGGACAAGTATTCTTTATTGAATAACATATGTAGCGCATATCAATATTTTATGTTTATATATTTACAAACAAACATTAGTATTTACAAAAAAAAAAATGATTAGACTTCTATTTAGAAATTAAAATTAATTATAAGATTATCTATCGTTCCATCTATCTGTCTAATGAAAGTTTTAGATGATATAATGAGTAGTGACTCTGGTAAGAAGGACAGTTGAATTCTCGTTGGATTTTAACCTTGAAACTGTAATTCTTTTCTGAGAGAGGGAGGTAGGATGCAATGTCATCATTTGATAAGAAAGATGCTCCAGGTTTTCTTCGGTATCCCCTGGTTCATAAATTCAGCTACTCTTAGATTTTACGACACATCATCAGAACGTAGTAAGCAGCCCAAGTACAGGAAATTATGTTGTACGTAGTTCTACCCTTTTTTCGTCCCTCGGCTGAAGTTTCTGATGGAATCTTCACCACAACAAACGTGCCTGTACCGTACTTTATTATTGATTAAATGGAATTAATCAATACTTCCACAACAATATTATAGTTCCAGAGGAAATAATCAAATATATTGTTATGATAAAATCACCATTATGGGATGCTTATTTTTATCTGTTTTTTTTTTTTTAAATAGCTTAAGGACGAAATCATAATTGATCTATTAAATGCGATAAGTGTAGATAAACTATAATTTTTAAATGTTTATCGTACTACATTAAATATTCTATAATACTATAATATATACGTTTACTCCAAATATCCTTGCACGGTTAGTTTTCACTTTATAAAGTAACCATAGATTTTGATGATCCAAGAATAACCGGTAAACGGTATAATCTGGAAATAATAAAAAAACAACTAAATATTTTTTTAAAATTTATTTAAACTACAAATAAAAAAACATTCATATGTACATTTTTTTTATCCTTGTTTAAAGTAATCAACGATTTTTTTGCTTAAGACAAAATAAGGTATTATTTAAAATAACATTTTCTAATTTATTTATTTATTCAAAAGTTTTGTCTTGCATTTCAGAAGAGCAAAGTGCTAATCGTCTGTAAAGCGTTCGAAACATCAGTTGTTTTTAATGATTCTGATTTATTCTTTTCCTTATCTTCAGTTTCTGGCCCTTTCGATAATTTATGATAGTCAATTAAGACACCAAAACTTAAAACTTCGTTGGTCACTTGGTTGTCATCGAAATCATCAAAACCTCATATATCAGCGAAACTATCTTCGGATCTTGCCAACTATCATAATTTATCTACGATCAAATCACAATCAAATGTATAATAAGAAACATTTAATTAAAAAAAAAAACTGTTGTTCGGTAATATATTTTTCAAAACTTAAAGTCAACCTCGTCTCATATTTACAAAATAAAACGTTATAAATGTAAAAATATTAATGAAAATTTTTAGAGCGAGAAATCGCTCTAAAAAAATAACCGAGAAATCGGCTCGTTATAACGAATAAAGTTTCATTTAAAAACCACTAACAAGGACCAAGACCAAGAAAAAAGAGCGTTATAGCTGAGATATCGTTATAACGAAGTTTTGCTGTGTATGCATATGTATATATACAGGGTGTCCTTTTTAGATGGCCCGGCTGAATTTCACTTGAACCGATAACGTTATAAAAAAAATAAAAAATACGTATTTAATATTTTTCAGTCTAGTTTAAAATTTAGACCTGTTTTTGAAACAAAAATAAACGGGGTCTCTCAGATTAAATACTACTTTAAAATTTCAAATAGAAACCTATGCCTTCCGGTACATCGTTTTAACGGATTTTTGAAACTGAATTCAATGGTGAAACCAGATTTTAAATTGGTCAATAAATTACAGAGTTATGGTACAATATTTAAAAAAAATAATGCACTTTGTTATCTATTTTTAATAATAAAAAAAAATCCATACTACATACAAGGTTGGTGAACCTACATTTCATGTTCGAACTGCCTACCCTCATCGACGATGCAAAGGTTGGCTCTTCTTAGGCACTCTTCGCTGGTGCTCAGTGCGATTTACTGACTCCATGGATCGGCAAGCATTTTCCACTCTTTACTACAGTTCTTCAACTGATGTTGCAGGGTTATGATTGGCATAAACGCAATCATATTATCTCTGTTTTTTCACTACATCTTTAAAACAAACCTTTATTATGAATTACAGCTAAAAAGATAACAAACCAATTAATTCCTGTGTAACAAAAAAAAATTTAAAGGCAATTTAAAAGAATTAATACCGAAACAAACAAAATGTATTTGTACCATAACTTTGTAATTTATTGACCAATTTAAAATCTGGTTTCACCATTGAATTCAGTTTCAAAAATCAGTTAAAATGATGTATCGGAAGGCATAGGTTTCTATTTGAAATTTTAAAGTTGTACTGAATCTGAGAGACCCCGTTTATTTTTTTTTTCAAAAACAGGTCTTAATTTTAAACTAGACTGAAAAATATTAAATACGTATTTTTTATTTTTTTTATAATGTAATCGGTTCAAGAGAAATTCAGCCGGGCCATCTAAAAAGGACACCCTGTATATATATATATATATATATATATATATATATATATATATATATATATATATATATATATATATATATATATATATAAAAGTTAAGATAACATAAATTATATGCATAAAACAAACAATATACGTAGTATGCTTCTAAAAGGCATGGTCACATGCATTCAATAAATAAATTCTTTAAATATATATATATATATATATATATATATATATATATATATATATATATATATATATATATATATATATATATATGTGAGCAGTAAGTTTAACTTAATTACCTTTTTGATCCTGTATTATTTCTTGACCAAAGTTTGTACAATGAAGTAAAGGGAAGGAAGTGAACGAATCAACTTTATAATAAAGGTGTGCCAGAGTTGATCGATATGTGCTATAACAGACAATATCTAAAATAAATAATGTATGCATTTATATATATATATATATATATATATATATATATTATATATATATATATATATATATATATATATATATATATATATATATATATATATATATATATATATATATGTGTTATATTCTTGTTATTGTCCGTATCACTGTGTTTCGAGGTTTATTAATTGCTCTATTCATTGTTATACCACAACTTATTTGTATGGATACTGATCACTTCTCTTTCGTGTTACAGGAGTTCGTCGCTTTTCCGAAGAAATGATGGATTCAACATACTGTAGTTTGAAGGTATGCATTGATTTTATTTATTTATTTTTTTTTATTACTTGGTGCAGGTTATGAGTTTTGAAATTCGAATCATAAGCATTTCGAAAACTAACTGTCGTAGGTAATATTTCTGTTTCAGGAAATTTATTTATTACATAATGGTTAATTAGAGTGCATTTGATAATATCACGTAAATCCTAATCGAGTACTGGTCAGGTGTTGTCATAATAAAATACCTGCTTGTTTTTTATTTGCTAATAAAATGATTTACCTATTATCCATTCAAAATGATACCTAATAGGATTTTAGTTGTATCATGTCTTAAGATTAAGGCATGTCTTGTTTTTTATAATTATTATTTTCCTACTTTTTCATGAATACCTGAATTGTTAGTTGGATTGTTTGTGATGGGCAATTTAATATTTCTAAATTTAATAATTTGATTTTTCGTTATTCCCTCCCTTGATTTGATTTTCCCACTCCATTCACAGAACATAGAAGGGAAATTCAGTGATTCCGTTTTCTTCCCCACTCATGCCTTTTATCTTCTTGAACTATGATGGACTCTCGCTAAGCGTTCCTTCATCCAATTAGCGTTCCAAAATACAAAAAAAAATAAATAAATAAAACACCTCATGTTAGATTAAATAGTAGTTAAAAATACCAACTTCTTTTATTTGTAATGATAACTAAGCCATCAAAATTTCGATGCGTTTTTTATTTTCCAAATTTCATTATCGACGGATATTAATAACTTATTCGCAAAATTGATAATCAGTTCAAAATTGTATTGTTAATACAATGAGTATTTTAACGTACTCAAATATAGAATTAAACATGGGTCTTGAGTTTTCGGTCAGACTCCTTGAAAATTGCCTTTCTCTAAAATTGTTATTTCAATATTACTTGGCATCGGTTGAGAGCCATTAGAAATATTTTGTATGGATACTGTAGGAAATTTAATCCTCTACAAGATTGGTTTTCACTAAATTGTACTAAAAAATAGTTATTAAGGCGAAACGAATGAATATCCAACTTTTTGCGTTTTCTTGACATTTTCATATGTTTACGTTCCCGCATATCAGCAGCTGTTCCGAATTAAAAAAAAATGTTGAGTTTAAAACTTGCAGAAAATTTAACGTTCTTTAAAGTTGTTTAAGTTAAAGATTTACCGAAAAAGGACTGGATGCGAATTACTGAGGAAAATCTGAAAATGGTCCACTTTCTCTAAAATAGTTATTTTAATATTTTCTGGCGGTCTTTTGAGAGTAATTGCAAATATTTTGTGTGAACATTATAGGAAATTTAATTTAATTTAAATTTAATTTGATTTAAAACATTTTTAGATGTTTACGGCCCCGTATCTCAGTAGCTGTTCCGAATTTAAAAATATACTTAGCATAACTTACAGGAAATTTAACGTTCTTTTAAATTTGCTGTTTAAAAGCTTTACTTAAAGTTCATTGAAAGCTGACTGAGGAAAATCTGAAAAAAATGGCGAATTCGCTGACCTATACAATTTGATTGCAAACGATCTAGGGTGTCAGACGTTCATATTTGCAGTCTATTATGAGAGAACTTTCGGGCTAAACGATTGAAAAAATTGCTCCAGGACTATAACGAAAATTTCTGGTACTTCTCAAGAAAGTGATTAAAAATAAATTTCTAAACAATGATTTACTATTGTAAAAATATTTTGATACATATTTTCGGTTTTTACTTCCTTGTAGGAAGTAAAGGAAGTATTGTAATCGCGAAAATTTTCGGTTTTCAGATTTCGACGGAAGTATACATTTTGACCATCCCTGAATCCATTTTGACTAGTTTCATCGTGACGTCTGTACGTACGTTCGTACGTATCTCGCATAACTCAAAAACGGTTAGCTGTAGAAAGTTGTAATTTTGTATTTAGGATTGTTTTGAAATCTAGTTGTAATCAAGCAGTGACCAAAAAGGGAGGTTCTTTTGGTCACTGCTTGATTACCGGAAGTGGTACATTACTTGAAGGTCATAATTGATTTCCATCAAAAATTATATTAAAATGCTATACAAAACTTCTCAAATTTAGTATTTATAATTTGTATATTGATTTAAATAACATACTAGATTTTGGTGTAAATTTGAAAACCGGAAGCGGTACTTTACTTAAAAAGTCATTAGACTTTCATCAAAAATTATATTAAAATATAATGTAAATTATCTAAAATTTGGTAAATAGGACTTTTATATCGATTCGAATGTATTTACTATATTTTGGTTAAAATTGGTGAGCCGAAAAGGGTACTTTACTTGAAGGTCATAATAAGCTTACATCAAAAATTATATTAAAATTAAATACATAAATCATATGTTTCGGTGATGAAGGTTACAAACGCAATTTGGTTTCCAATCCAATTAAAAAAAATTATTACTTGTTTTAAGGGTTAAAATTGAAAGTAAAATACTGATTTTTCTCTCCATTTGTGAGATCAACAAGTCTGTAGCATTAGAATAAGATATTAGTTAAGTGGGTTTTTCCGCTTAAAATGTCGAAACTGTCGATTTCCAATGCTTTATCCAGTAATTGTGACAGTTTTATTGTTGTCACGGAACATGAAGAAATATCTTGGAAACTAGTTACCTACTGAAGGAAAACGACATGTAACAAAGGAATGAGACCTCCAGTAACAAGAGTGGGTGTTTTTGTGTGCGTGTCAATAGATGGATATCGGGATGCCGAGTTTCGTTTTTACTGCAATCTTCGGAAACTAGTAACCAAATTCAGTATCACTTTTTGAGCCACGGATTTATAATTTAATAGGCGTACAAGGAAGTCATATGTT